>CAEMYA010000142.1:233320-247247 GCA_903131615.1 Diplodus sargus | reverse complement strand
AACACACACGCCCCAGGTGTGTGTATGCTCATAACAATGGGTGATCTCATATCTGATCTGCTGCATCTCTACATCTCAAACAGTGAAATGGACAGAAATATGTGGACAGCCAAACACTGGACTGATACAATGTTCTGTTCAGACAGCAGAACATTAGTGAGGTCCAACTGATGCTGGTGCTCAGGTGCTGTGTTCCAGGTCATCACAGAGGCGTTGATGCGTTCAGGTCCACTTCTGTTTCATCCTGAGGACACAACCGGGAACAAACAAACTCGAAGAATTCATAGTGCTGCCAAAGTCCCAATATTTGGGATCCAACAAAAAAATGAACAATCATTTCAGAGCATGATTTATGTTAATTAATGAAAGTTAACAGTCATCATACAACAAGTTCTGATCAAGTGAACAGCCAAGACAATAGCTCTGACTGCCGGAGCTGAAGCGAAGACCAACCAATTATCCAACAAATTACACAGAGTGATTCATGTAGACACATCCTGAGCCACAGTGTGCCTCCACAGACTGTGACCTCTCCAACATATTTATATAAAGTCATTGATCATTGAATATACCTTTTTAAAAAAAAATATAATTTATGGCACTGTAACATTGCTGCTGGACCTCGTTTGTGAGTCCTTTGTGTCGACCTCGAAGCTGTTTGTTGAGGGAATGTACTTCCCTCGTCTGGTTTAATATTGCCTCGGAGGACTGTGGGTGTCAAACATGTTAATAGATGCACATGAAGCACCAGCTATGAACAGGACACACATAATCAGCTCCTCTGGCTCCTGCAGGGAAATATTCATACCAATACAGATGTAACTCTGAGGTCAAAGGTCAGTTTATGAGCCAACACCTGTTTAAAGTCAGATTTATCAGTAGGTGGACTGAACTCTGTGGCTACCAGAGAGCAGATGACCTCAGGTGTAAAATATGTTGTTTTTCTCCCTTTGTTCTTGTCTTCAGTTAGAGCCGTCTCTCTTCTTCGTGTGTTTTATCATCGGCAGTTTTGCAGTGTGGGTGTTCACATCCCTCTGAGACAGTTAAAATAAATTCCTCTCCATTTAAACACCTAATTGTTTCTCTAAAGTGGGCAAAAAGGCCAAATATCTCCCTTCTCACATTCCAACTGCATTTCACTGAGAGGTCAGAGGTCACACTTCAGGGTCCACCGTGTCCCTGACGAGTCGCCTCCAACATTTATCATGTTGTTTCTTTATAAAAACTGATATCCAGACTCTTTGTGAGCAGCTCACAGGATTTTCGTGATACTTTTCAATAATTTTTAATGACATGAAGATGTTAAACTGTCAAATCTTTCTCAAGATAAAGAGTGGTAGTTTCTTCATATCTTTGCGCTGCAGGTTTGTGGTCTGTTGTGACCGGCTGAAGTGATTTTCTTGATCCATGTTGTTAAATGTTCATGTTAAATGTTAAATGAAATACTCCTCGAGAAACAAGCAAAGATTAGAACAAATACTGATAGTTGGTGTGTCTCTTTATGCTACACATTGAGTGACAAACAGTAGTTAGTTATTGATATATTTCCATATAAGAATATTTAAAGATATTTATTAATAACGTAAACTTTATTGTGGCCAAAGATCAGGACTGTAAGTTTGAGTCTGAACACGTCTCTCCTGCTCGGCCTCACATTTTCCTCTGAGCTCCTATCAGGATGGCTGGAAACACAGCGCAGGACTCTGTACGTTCTGACACACACACACACACACGCACACACGCACACACACACACACACACACACACACACACACACACACACACACAGATACACGTGGAAAGCATTAGCGGATTGTTCCATCAGGGTCTGCTAAAGGTCTTGTGAACATGTAACTGAGAGGCGAAAGTTAAACCTCCAATCTGAGATGCTGTAAATTTTTTTGGAGGAGAAGAAGAAGAGGAGTAGGAGGAGGAGGAGGAAGAGGAGGGCTCCCCCCCCCCCCTCNNGAGGAGGAGGGCTCCCCCCCCCCTCTCTCTCTGTGTGTGTGTTGTTGTTCGCCCTCTCGACCCATGTGAAGCAGCGCTCTCTAATTGACTTCTGAATTTTTATTGTTTAATTACTGTCACAGTAACACATGGAGGTAATTATGTGGAACTGGCTCCAGATCCGTTTGAACCGACAGACTGAGTGAGGAAACAAAGAGCCCAGAACGATCTCCATCTTCTGTGGTTCCATTCGGACCGAACCAGAACCCCTCACTGTTTCACTGGACCTCAAAATTACTCTTTTTTGCCTGTCTTAGTTTTTTCTTTAATTTGAAAATGTTCTTTAATTTTGACTCTAAAACTAAATCCTGAAGACTGTGTTTGATTTTCAGCTGCAGATGTTTGGATACAGACGAGCTGTTACTCAATAACTCATTCAAATTATTTATTTGGTTTATCAGGTTTGAAGTTTCTTGTAGTTTTTTTGGCACTGCAGGTTTGTAGTTTCTTGTAGTTTTTTGGCCCCTTAGGTTGTAGTTTCTTGTAGTTTTTTGGCTCCTTGGGTTAATAGTTTCTTGTAGTTTTTTGGCTCCTTGGGTTCGTAGTTTCTTGTAGTTTTTTGGCTCCTTGGGTTAGTAGTTTCTTGTAGTTTTTTGGCTCCTTGGGTTAGTAGTTTCTTGTAGTTTTTTGGCTCCTTGGGTTAATAGTTTCTTGTAGTTTTTTTGGCTCCTTGGGTTAGTAGTTTCTTGTAGTTTTTTTGGCTCCTTGGGTTTGTAGTTTCTTGTAGTTTTTTTGGCTCCTTGGGTTAGTAGTTTCTTGTAGCTTTTTTGGCTCCTTGGGTTTGTAGTTTCTTGTAGTTTTTTTGGCTCCTCAGGCATGTAGTTTCTTGTAGTTTTTTGGCTCTGCAGGTTTGTAGTAGTTTCTTGTGTTTCATTTTGAGGTTTCAGTCGACATTTTAAACATATTTTTACATAAGGGAGAAGGAGGGGAGGTTGGTTAATGACGTTGCTACAATTACTGTTCAAACAGAATATTTTTATGTATTGAAACTGGATTTGAATAGGTCCAGTGTGCATTTGTGGATAAAACAGAACACCACAGACATTTAGACAGCTAATTGCAACAAAAACAATAAAGCAGAGATACATTTACAATCTTTGAGTCAAGAATTGATAATTATTTAATTGATAATTAATTCTGCAGAACACCAAATCCCTTTGGTGTCTGACCTTTCGTATTTCTCATCTTCACTCTTGTTTTAGTTCAACTTTCACTTCATAATGAGTCAAAACATGTTCTGGATCCAGGACGTTGTGTTGAAAGCTCATATCTGTCTGACTCTCTGAATAACGCCGACAGATGTTTTAAAGAAACTTTACCTGCGATTTAAACATCACACCTGCACCCTCAGCTTCACACAACATGTCAAACTGTCGGCAACTCAGAGGGCCGAGCGAGGAGAGAATTTCAAAGTAAGACACTCGATCAATCAGTGGAGTCACTAACACCCTCCTCACACCGTCTCCTCCCCCATACCTCCCCCTCTCCCCTCTGCTGCAATCGATGCTCATAGAAATTTCATGAACTTTAAACTGTGATTGACAGGCGGCTCCGACCCCGACCGCCGTGAAACCCGGGCCCTTAAAGAACGAGTGAGGGGCCGGATAAATAATTAATAAACAAACAAATAAATAGAATATAGGCCATGAATTTGATTCTTCATCCTGTACTGAAATGTTGTCATTTAAGTCAGTATCGTACAAAAGAGGCAGTTATTAATGTGGTAGATATAGTTAAAGGAGCAGTTCTGTCAAAAATGAATATTCAGTAATTTTCTCCTCACCGCAGGAAAACAACCAAAAAAACATCAGATGGCTCCAAACAGCTTGTCTGCTGAGATCACAGACTGAGACTCACACCCTCTATCTGCGGTCGGGCTCATGCTAAAACTGTTAGCTCAGCAGCAACAGTGAAGATTTAATCTTAATAAATGTTTAATGTTCCTTTCTCACGTCTTTTTCAGCCAAAGTAGCACATTTTGAAATTAATTTATCATCAGTAAAAGCAAAGAATGTCAGATCTGATCATCAGTTGACCAAAAGTATATAGAATACACACAAAGTCATAGTCAAAGTTACTTGTTTCTTTCTGTTTGTTCTTCTGATCTGAAAGAATGAAAATGTTCAACTGAGCCAAAATATGTTAGGAAGTGAGGGAATGTACATTTACTCTAGTGCTGTTACATTTTGAGGTACTTTATACTTTCACTCCACTACATCTATCTGATAATTATTAAGGCCTGAGCAGGTCTCGACCTGCGAGGTCCCTATTGTTTTTGTAGTAACGACTTTTTGGTCCCAAATCATCGCGTTTTTCACTGCCTGAACATACCCCAAAACTCAAACCTGCCGAAAAATGTCATACTCTATTGGCATTGTAAATTTCCACCACTAGGTGGCGCTATAATCCCCCATGAGCCCCTGAGCCTCTGTGCAAATTGTTGGCCTATTACTACCAGGTGGCACTCTTTAAATTGAAGTATTTTGTATTTCCACATTGGTAGGTCGGATTAGCACAAAACTTGGTATAACTATTGCCAATCTCCTCCTGATGATAGCTGACGAAAAGCATTCCCAAGGGATTCTATAGCGCCCCCTGGAATATTATAAATACAAGCCCCGCCTCCTACTTGCATATAAATGAATCACATTTGGTATGCATATGTATCATGACCACACGCACAAAAAACATCGGGGGCCAAACTGTCACTTCAACAGGAAGTCAGCAATTTTGATTCAAAGTTCCCATTTCACCCCCTTTTACTTTGGTCACTCATATGAATAATACTCAAGTAAAAATATTACAGTATCTGATGTTAAATGTACTTAAGTACAAGTAGATAAAAAAATCATCTACATTTGTTTTTCATGTTGTTTTAATCTAATTGATAATATAAAAATGAATTAATTTAAAAATGAGCTACTTTGACTCTGGTGCATAGAGTGACTAGTTAATACAGTTATCAAATAAATATAGTGAAGTAAAAAGTACAACATTTACCTCCAAAATGAGGTGGAATTGAAGTATAAAGTAACAGGAAATAGAAATACTCACGTGAAGTACAAGAACCTTGTAGTAGAAGTATAGTACTTGAATAAATGTACTCAGTTACATTATATTGCTGGCTCCACCTATAAGGCAGCATGAGAGGACTGAGGGTGAAGACGTCCTGAATCTGTACTCTGACCTCTGTGACCTGTGCTCACGGCTCACCTGACCCTCAGGGGGCTGGACTCTTCTCTCAGGTGTCGGACACGTTGAACGTGGCGTCTCATGAGTTATCAGGTGGCTGTAATGAAACAACGCGAGCGGTCCCATCTCCTTGTCTTTGATCTCGCTCTCGTCTCGTCTTTTAATAGACAGAAGAAGTGTGTTCTCCACCGGGGGAGTTCCTCCACCCTCAGCTGAGACGCACCACAGCTCTTATATCAAAGAGCACAGCGGCGCCGCTCCACTTAGGGAAAGGGGACTTGTGGAACTAATGTCGGGTAATTAGATGTTTCTGCGGGGGCATTTTCGACCACGACTCCAGAAAATAATAACTTCTCAGGTGGGGGGCCTATTTCTTTGAGGCACTATCTTTTCTCATCACAGGGAGGTAATTATTCTCTGATTAACATGCTAGATCTGGGCGGATGTGCGCTCTAATCACAGAGGTTGTTGCGTCAGCAGCGGCTCTCCGAGGAGGAAGCAGAAGGGGAGTGGGTGTTCTTCTGTCACTTGAGTCCCCGTGAGGACGACAGGCAGCGAGATGCTCATCTGGGTTACAGAGCGAGGAGGAGGAGGAGGAGGAGGAGGAGGAGGAGGAGGTTACCTGTACTTCTGAAAATACCTGGCAGCTGTCAGGAGGGACGAGTCTCATCATTTGTTCATTTGTTCCCTCAAATCTGTGAATCCTGCTCTCAGATCAACTTGTTTGTCTTCATCTGTAAAGTCTCTGAACAGACACGCTCCGGGTTTCTTAAGAGGCTCTGAGTTAAAGAAGAGGTTGAAGATTTCATTTATTCAACTCAATTTCCTGAAGAAATGTAGACAATGTTTCTGCAACACTGCAACACTATGGGTTACATAAAAGACAAAAATAACCTGGTTAGTGTCAGGAGAAATCCTGTTCTGTCTCCAAACACCTGGTTCTGTCTTTAATCACCTAGTTCTGTCAACACCGCTAAAAAATGTCCCGACGTTCCAGACATCCAGTGGCTTCACTCTGACAAACGTTGACCACAGTCTTGAACAGTGGTCTCTGACTTGGCAGTCTTCGATGACATTAAATATTAAGATCCTGATTTTGTAGGTTCAGTTTCAGAAGTATTTGGTAATATTGATGTCATACTTATATATTGTGTAAGTCGTTCAGTAATCAAAGCAGCAGCCTTTAGTGTCATTAATAGACCTGAAACTGTGCATCTTTGTTTTAACTAGATACTCATATATCACCTGACACACACATTTTATATTCTAATTTATTGTTTTAATATTTTTTTCCACAAAGATAGCAAGATATTTTACACTTCCACTGTAAACTCTATCATTTAAATAATCAGTGAAGTAAAACTAATCTACATAAAAAACATCTTGCTCATCAGGCAGAATATCAGCACGATATATCTGATCTGACCTGGTCGGCCGGTAAGATCAATATATCAGTCCGACTGTGAGGGTTTGAAGGCTTAAAGGTTTAAGTAGCACACACAAAGTTAACAAACCATTCTAGTTATTATATTCTGACCACATCAACCAGCATACTAATGTGTCAGCCTTCATCACAGCACCTCATGTCATTTACAGGAGATGTCAGGTGATTAGTTGAAAGGGTCACGTGGTCATTAACCTCCAGAAGTCCCTTAAACTGTTTATGTGTTAATAAAGTTGCTGTCGGCTACGTGGTTGTTTCAGCTAACATCCTGTCTGTTGCTTGAAACCTCCTCCTCTCTACATCCCCACACTTGTATTCTCCTCTCTGTTTATTGGACACAGCTCTCTTTGTCTCTTTGTCTTTTCTTCAAGTGATTTTTCTTCACTTGGCCGGTTTAGTGCTGCAGTCAGAAGTTCATCTGTTACACCAGAAGGATCCTGTTCTCAGACAGGACTGCCTCTTTATGGAGCTCTCTGTCCTGATTGGATGAAGTGGGCAGGGATACCAGAAAATGTCTTGTCTCTTTTGTAGCATGAGCTGCAGGAGGATTCATTGTGTATGGTGCTTGCTCTTGGTGTGTCCTGACTGATAATTGACTTTAGGCAAAGTCAGGACACACTAAGAGTAAGAACCATCCACAATGAAGAGGCCCAGATTGTTGACTCTTACAAATACCTTGGCACTTTGTTTGATTCACAGCTCAAATTTAAAGAAAACACTAAGCTGATTCAATTCTGAGTCAAAATTAATTCACTTACTGCGAAAGTTCTTTTAATGTCTGTAATACTACTTTGTGCAACTTTTGTCATTCTTTCATTGAAAGCCTTTTAACGTTTTCCTTTATCTGCTGGTTCAACGGGTTGTCTGTGAAGGAGAAGAACAACTTGAACACCATTGTTAAAGTATGTTCCAAGATTACTGGCGTTCAGCAGAGGAATTTGGGCACTATCTGGGAATAAAAAGCAGCTGAGAAAGCAAAAATAATTGTCAGCCAACCAGACCATATTATGTCGACCGAGTTTTTATTGTTGCCCTCTGGTCGACGTTATAATGTGCCCAAGAGCAAATCAAGTCGAAACGCAAAGTCTTTTATTCCATCTGCCATTAAACTCATAAACACAGACCCCACTAATTTTAGAAGAATTTAACCTATTTGTTTATCATTTATTAATTATTTTCATTTAATTTCTTTAATTTGATTTGATTGAATGACGTACCCATGTGCCTCATAAATTGTTTTCTGAATGACTGAATGATCATTGTAATGATTTTAATGTTTTTTTTATGTTTGACGTCTGGAAAAGCTGCAACTGAATTGCCCATTTGGGATAAAAAAAGTGGTCTGAATCTGAATCCGAATCTAAATTCAGACTCAGACAGTTGGTCCGAATGAATGGCTACTGATGCATTACAGCTGCTCTATTCAAAAGTCTTAGAAAATAAGCAGAAAAATAAAAACTGTATATAAGGAAGAATAATAGAAACAGAATAAAAAAATATAAAATGATTGATGTTGAATGAAGCTGCTCTGCAGTCTGGTGGTTCAGCAGCTGATACTTCTGTATCTGTTGTCAGATGGCAGCAGTCATCGTTGTTAAGACAGTCTGGTATTTGTTTAACTCTCGAGTCAGGTCTGTGGTTCAGATCAGAATAAATCAGCTGTAGTGTCCCTCATCGTGGTTGTGGTTGTTATTGTTGTGTGGGCCTCCTCCTCTCTGATGACTGACGGATGAATTGAAAGTCGGAGGAATAAAAGATCGGATCAATAAGCCGGTGAAAGGATTCATCCCGGGTGTTATGGCTACGTGTCAACACTTGGCTCCAGCTGACGCTGGTTGGCCACTTGACAAGCAGCAAAACAAATCAGCTTGTCCACTTAAGGCACAGCATGTTGTGCATCTGTCAGCCCCCCCCCCCCCCCAAAGGAAGGGTGGAATCATCAGCGGTGGCGATCTGTGGGCAGCGAGGCCAAACGCCGCTCTGACCTGCATCAATCAAACAGCCGGGGGAGATGGGGAAATTGTGGCGCAGCAGCGGCGGGTGTGTCGGGGGAGCGGCCACTCAGCGGAGTGTTTCATATGGAATATGGAGTCTATTTGAAATGATAAGTGTAATACAGGAGGAAGCCACGCAGAGCTGCTACACATAAAGTCTATCTGTGTCAGGCGTCACCGGGGACATGACTGCGCCTTCGACAAGGCCATCACGGCAAACAAAAAGGTAAAGGTGAGCAGGGATCCCCCAAAGTGCATATTTCATCTCCGGCTGGTAAATATGTACAAAGCAATGGCATAGAAAAACAGATTCCCACTCAGAGCGCAAGAGGCCGGCAGTGGTGGGAACGGCAAATGAAAAATAGCGAGAGATAAATAAATGTAAACAGTTGTGAGGAGGAGGATGTAAACAGAGGCTTTGTGGATGTATACTTGCTCCTCTGAAGCATGCAGGCCCGTGGAATTGTGGGAGCTGATGTGAGCGAGGTAATGAGCCTGCAGAGATGTTGCCCTAATCCAACATCCTCCCTTCAGACTCTCATCTGATATGAGACGGCATCACAGAGAGGAGGAGGAGGAGGATTCAGCTTCATCTTCATCTTTGAGTCTGTCAGGTAGAGACAAGAGACAGGTGAACTCACCTGGAGACAAGCTGGGTCATGACACAGGACGAGGACGGAAAAAAGTAATGAGACGCACAACTCCACCATGTCTATCACATTTATTCTCAGGGCCCGTATTCACAAAGATTTTTATCTTAACGTTAGGAGTACTCCTAAATCGGACTAAAAGTTTTTATGTAGAAGTCGTTTCTTAAAAGAAATTCACAAAGCCACTGAGACCTACTTTTAGTTATGAAAACATTGAACTCCTAAACTAGAAGTAACTCTCTGTTGCTATGGATGACATCAATTTATGAGGATGCACTTAGAAGTGGTGACAACGGTGATTGGTTGTTGAGTGACAGGGCAGCCCATTGAAAAGTCATTCAGGCTACGCAATGCATGAAGTGAAAATAAAGAAGTTGACTTCAAGCCCATGACAAAGCCTATAAAAGGATATTGGATAAAGAAATGTATTTATAAGGAGAATTAATTGCCCCCCCAGAAAACAAAAACGCTTCAGACAAAAATTACAGATTAGAAGATTGTGTGAAACATAATTTGTCAATAAAAGCGGCATTTGCTGGAAAAGCTCCGTCAAACCACTCTCCATAAAAAATGTGGGAATCGTGTGTTGATCCGGGCCATTTCGCAGCAATGTCCAGTATATTGTAATATGTGTCAAAGACAATTTGTGTATTGAGGGAATGCTACTTTTTGGATTGTTTCAGTTGGTTGGGAACGTTAAGCGTCCCTCACAAACTCAAACACAACTTCAGTCCCTTCGCGGTCCATCCAATATCGTTTTAATAATTCCCTGTCATTTAGCGTCTCCAAAACATTCGGCTATGACCAGGTCTTAGTGAGTTAGGATTCCTCTGGACTACTTCTAAGGTCCCCCAGACTTAGGTGCTTCTTTAGGCCTAAAATGTTTTGTGAATAACTCTCATTTTCAAAAATGATGAGTTCTAAAGTTAAGACTGTTAGGAGTTGCTCCTAAATTCGCCTGTTAGGAGCAACTTTTAGCCTTAAGATTCTTTGTGAATAAGGGCCCTGATGCATAGATACAATTGATAAACATCACAAGGAGGAACCAGCTGGGTTCATGGAAACATTCAGAGCATCTTAAAGGGACAGTTCACCCAAAACAACAGACTCCAGTCATCCTCTCCTCCTCCTGATGAGTCCAAGTCTACAGAACATTTCTGGAGCTTCACAGTAAAACACAGTTGCAGCATTCTGCTAAACAACTGAAGTAGCTGGAGACTTGATTTAAAACAGAGAAACAACCAAAGAAACATCAGATGTCTCCATACAGCTCGTCTGCTGTGATCACAGTCTGCAGGAGAGAACACATCACAATACAATTAATTGTACAATATATTGTGAGGCTGTGCTGACATGCTTTTGATTTGATTATTTTATTTTGAACATGTTAATTAAAAAATAGATCAGTTAAAAAAGAAAAGAAAAAAAATTTGGGAAACGAAATGGACAATATTTCCACTTCTATTGTAATCTGATTAAATGTCCAGAAAGTAATGCTTTTAAGCTTATTGAATGTGCATGTCAGCCAGATTCCCCCGTGGGATCAGTTGTTTTCTGACTGTGATGCTATTAATCATTATTTATTTTCAATTACCTATATTCAGTTATCCTATTACATTGTTATACATGTAGCAATAAAAGGTGAAATTTGTTATCAATGACTGAACAATCTCTTGCATCAGTGCTCTTTCCTTGTTTCT
This sequence comes from Diplodus sargus, assembly GCA_903131615.1. Classification (NCBI taxonomy): domain Eukaryota; kingdom Metazoa; phylum Chordata; class Actinopteri; order Spariformes; family Sparidae; genus Diplodus; species Diplodus sargus. The sequence goes on along the minus strand of CAEMYA010000142.1, from coordinate 236,260 downwards.
CACATGGCTTTTGGACATACGTGGTCATTACAAGTATTTTTACGCTTCCAGTCAACTGAATTTGCAAAACAAAAGTTCACCTGACACATACTAGTCGTTCGGGAACTGCTTGGCTGTGTATTGAGGGGTAAATGTCGAGTCTCTCAAGACGGAGCCGTGGGCAGCCACTTCGCCATGCTTATATTGTTTTGAAGGGGGAGGGGCTCAGTCTGTGGAAGGAGCTTGTTGTGCCACCCAGATTTGCTTCCGTCCGTGCAGTTTTCCTCAGACATACATTCCTCTTCCACACAAAAATAGCATTTCAGTGAAATTATGTAAAATTCCGCGATATTCCGTGTTAAAAAATAGATTCTGTTTTAATCTGCCAATTCTGCGATTCCGTCCGTGATTCTGTGATCACGGGAATCATAGGGCCCTAGATATGTGCTCCCCCTCTGACGTGGTCCACAACCTCGACCGCACATTGAGGGTGTCAATCATGTATTTTCAAATGAATGAACTGCCGGACTTCTTCCAGTGATGTTAAAGCTTTTAACATCTGGTAGTGACATCTGTTTCAGCTCAGTTGGAGTAGACAAGTTAAGAGTGTTAGTAGAAGTACCAACACATTAGTTGATGATGATCTTCCTGCCTGGTTGTCAGTGATGGTGAGGTCTTATCAGAGTTACAGAATTTACAGCTGTTTGTTGATGACTTCACGGTTTGTTCGAAAACGTGATGGTTTGAACTAAAGAGCTGTTTGGGTTGTGACGATCGTAGACAGAGGACTCGTGAGTCAGTAGATGTTTTCATGGACGATATTTCTTCATTCAGATTGAAGATGTTGGGTTTACATGCAAACAGCAGCCACAATCTTTGTCAGTACTATTACTGTCAGCACTACTCTGTCAGTACTATTACTGTCAGCACTACTCTGTCGGTACTACTCTGTCAGCACTACTCTGTCAGTACTACTCTGTCAGTACTATTACTGTCAGCACTACTCTGTCAGTACTACTCTGTCAGTACTATTACTGTCAGCACTACTCTGTTAGTACTATAACTGTCAGCACTACTCTGTTAGTACTATTACTGTCAGCACTACTCTGTCAGAACTATTACTGTCAGCACTACTCTGTTAGTACTATAACTGTCAGCACTACTCTGTTAGTACTATTACTGTCAGCACTACTCTGTCAGAACTATTACTGTCAGCACTACTCTGTCAGTACTACTCTGTCAGCACTACTCTGTCAGTACTATTACTGTCAGCACTACTCTGTCAGTACTACTCTGTCAGTACTACTCTGTCAGTACTATTACTGTCTGCACTACTCTGTCAGTACTATTACTGTCAGTACTACTCTGTCAGTACTATTACTGTCAGCACTACTCTGTCAGTACTATTACAGTCAGTACTATTACTGTCAGTAATAGTCTGTCAGTACTATTACTGTCAGCACTACTCTGTCAGTACTATTACTGTCAGCACTACTCTGTCAGTACTATTACTGTCAGCACTACTCTGTCAGTACTACTCTGTCAGTACTATTACTGTCAGTTCTATTAGTATCAGTGCTACTCTGTCAGTACTATTACTGTCAGCACTACTCTGTCAGTACTATTACGGTCAGTACTATTACTGTCAGTACTACTCTGTCAGTACTATTACTGTCAGTACTACTCTGTCAGTACTATTACTGTCACTCTGTCAGTACTATTACTGTCAGTACTGACAGTCTGTCAATACTAGTCTGTCAGTACTACTCTGTCAGTACTACTCTGTCAGTACTACTCTGTCAGTTCTACTCTGTCAGTACTATTACTGTCAGCACTACTCTGTCAGTACTACTCTGTCAGTACTACTCTGTCAGTACTATTACTGTCAGTACTACTCTGTCAGTACTATTGCTGTCAGCTCTACTCTGTCAGTACTACTCTGTCAGTTCTACTCTGGCAATACTATTACTGTCAGCACTACTCTGTCAGTACTATTACTGTCAGTACTACTCTGTCAGTACTATTACTTTGTCAGTACCACACTGTCAGTACTATTACTTTGTCAGTACTACTCTGTCAGCACTATTACTTTGTCAGTACTACACTGTCAGTTCTATTACCTTGTCAGTACTACTCTGTCAGCACTATTACTTTGTCAGTACTACACCGTCAGCACTATTACTTTGTCAGTACTACATCCTTCTACAGTGTGTCCTAGTGTCTCTTTGCTGTCTGTTGGTTTTTATTTTATTTTATATCCTCTTTTTACTGTCTTCTCATTCTATCCCTTGTAGCTTCAGCTTGTTTAATTCTACTGTATATAGAAGTATATTTTATATATGAGACAAGGTCTTTCTTTGCATCTTAAATCTCGTCTTAAAACCTGATAATTTGAATATTAGTAATCAGTCAGGACCTTTCTGTGCAGATGTTCATTCTGCTGCTTCTGTAGCTGAGCGTCTCCTCGTAGCTCGACCTGCTGCTCGCGCGTCGCCTCTGATGCTACAAATCTGCTGTCAAGAAATTAGTTTAACATGCAGCCCCTCTCCTCCTTTCTTCTCCTCCCGTCTCTCCGTCTCCTCAGTCACTTAGTCACCTAATAACAGAGCGCTCCGATCAGCAGGACGCCAACCAACCGTTTGATCACTTTCACAGTGAGCAGAGAGAGCAGAAAGCAAACAGAGAGAGCGATAAATAGTTGATTAAATATCTAAAGAATCCCCCTCCTCTGAATTTTCTTCCTCTCCTCCTCTTCTGATTTATAAAAAACATCAGACGGCAGGAGGAACGACGGCCGAGAGAGAAGAGAGAGAGAAAAATCAATACAAATTACGATGGAGAAAGTGGCACTGATGCCTGGAATTGCAGCATATGTTTACACTAAATCAGGCAATCTGTCTTCATATGGGCAGTGTAATGCGTGTGGGGGGTGGAGGGGGTGGAGGAAGTCGGGGGGGGGGG
>CAEMYA010000142.1:195296-221182 GCA_903131615.1 Diplodus sargus | reverse complement strand
AGAGAGAGAGAGAACGTGTGTGTGTGTGTGTGTGTGTGTGTGTGTGTGTGTAAAGGGCGTGGCTGAGCAGCTGATGTGTGTGTAATGGTGTGAATGGGGATGTATAGCGTAGAAGCGTGGTGGCAATTAGCCGCTCTGACAGATAACAACACACCCAGCAGCCGAGGCCTGAAACTGAAACTGATCTGAGACATAAAAACACAAAAACCAACAGCGCAGGAGAGAAACACTGACAGCTCAGACAAACCTGCTTCGTAAGTCTTTTAAAGGAACAGTTCAACCAAAAATTAATGGATGGAAAGTCAGGTGAAGTGTTCACAGCTTCACAGTAAAACAGAGTTGCAGCTTTCTGGTAAACAACTGAAGTAGCTGGAGACTTGATTTAAAACAGGGGAACTTAATTGAAAAATTGCTGAATTAGCTGTTAGCACTTCCTGTTTGCAGTGAACCTGTGGATGCACAGACAACTGTCACCGGATCACTTTGATACTGAAGAAAACTTTAAAACATGAAGTTTCTCCTGCAGGTTCCGCTCATGTTAGTCTGTCATCTGTTCTGTGGACTAATAAACTTCACTCTACTCACAAGGAGATCATGAGTGAATATTCATTGTTGGGTGAACTGCGCCTTTACGATGAAGCTGAAACCAGAGTGTCTGTTGTTGTTACCTCGGAGCTGCAGCCAATCAGAGTGACGCATCATGAGACAGAATCAACTGCAGACCAACATGTCCTCCAAGTTCTGATGGCTCTGATCTGCTCTGATATTTAACCCCTCATTATCGATGCCGAGGTGCCCTCGAGCAGGGCGGTGAGCCCCCAATCCTGCAGCATCACCTGCTGTGTTTGCTGATCATTAATCATATTTGAATGACGAACAGTTATTGGTTGATTTCTAACTTCAGTAACTGGACGACACAGCTGCACCTCTTCTTCTGTGGAGATTGTGTGTAGTTTAATCAGTACAGAGCGGCTGATTCACAGATCAGAGAGGGGCGGCCAAGAACAAGAGCACACACAAACACACACACAAACACACACTGAGCAGCAGCAGCGAGGCCTCGGAGGCGTCATTAACTTGAGAAGGCTGTTGTGTCTGTCAAGACCTAATGAAAATAGAAGGACACACACACACACACTCACCCACACACACACAAACGAACACACACATTGAGACACAATACGCACACATACACACACACACAAAGAGCTAAAATCGTTTGTGTGAGAGGCCGTGAACTATATTTTTCAGGTGTGTGTTTCTGCATGCAATGTCTGTGTCCGTTGACTTGTGTATTTCTGTGTGTGTGTGTGTGTGTGTGTGTGTGTGTGTGTGTGTGTGTGTGTGTGTGTGTGACAGGCAGCTGCTGCCTTGTGGCGTATCGCTGCTGCAGCCGAGCGAAGGAGACATTAACTAACTTCTGTTTTCTAATGGAGATTAATGAAGCCAGAGGAGGAACACACACACACACACACACACTCACAGATATACACAACCTACGATACGATGGCAGAGACACGTCGTTTCACCTGTGTGAGGCTGAATTTGGCTTTTATTTTAAAAGAAAAAAGGGACGAACTTCAATATATGAAAGAAGGAAAAGTAATTAAGGAAAAAAGAATTAAGTAAATAAAGGAATAGAGGAAACGAACAAAATAAACAGGAGATAAGGAAATAAGGAAAGAAACTAAGGAGCAACTAAAGGGAAAGAGGAAATGAAACAAAGGAAGGAAAAGGAAAGGACAGAAAAATAGGAAACAAGGGGGGAAAGAAACATAATGATGCAATCATACAAACAGAACATACACACATAAACATACAGTGTGTAACACACACACACACACACACACACACACAGAAGCAGTTGGCAGCAGTAGGCTGACAGATTGTCCTACAATAGAGATAGATGCTGCAGGGAGGTTTGATTGACAGGAGGCCATTCATTCACTCAGCACACACACACACACACACACACACACAAATCCAGATGATGTCACACAGGCATTTTTTCCTCCTCTGCTTCCAGTCTTTGTGCTAAGCTAGGCTAACATTTCCCCTCGGCTTCCAGTCTATGTGCTAAGCTAGGCTAACAATTTCACTCTGCTTCCAGTCTTTGTGCTATGTGACTAAGGTGGTATAATTAAACGTTTATTTCTTGTAGTTCAGGGTCCTTCTGGGAACGACAAACATGGCCGCCAAACTAAGTAGTTTGATGCAGTTAAAACCTGTTAAAGTGAAACTCTCGCCAAAATGCAACCTAAGCTTTCCTTTGAATGTATATGAGTCAAAACTTCGTGTAAAAGAATAATTACGATGAAAGAGGCACTTTTAAGATTTACCGTAATTTTGGTTTTGGCTGAACTCATTTTCAGTGGGAGTGCAGGGGCACTTTTACACTTACAAAATCGTTCTTTTTAAAACACTAAGAAGGCTCAACACAACATGAAACTTTACTCATAGTATCACCAGGGTCTCTACACATGAACACGAGCATACACGTCTGGGTAGAGTGTATGTGGTTCAGTTTAGTTATGTGTAGACACCCTGGTGATACTACGAGCAGAGTTTCACGTTGTGTTGAGCCTTCTTAGTGTTTTAAAAATAGCGATTTTGATGCTAGCGTAAAAGTGCCCCATGCACTCCCATTGAAAATAAGTTTTAGCTGTAAACGAAAATACGGTAAATCTTATAAGAGCCTCTTTCGTCGTAATTATGCTTTTTCCCGAGGGTTTGACTCATATACATTCACAAAAAAAAAGCCTAGGTCGCATTTTGGTGAGAGTTTCACTTTAACTGTAAAAGTTAGTTTTTTTTTACCACTTACCTGTAAAATGTAACTGTCTGAATTCAAATGTCTGGTGGTTCTGCTAGCACCAAGGTTCAAAACTCAAAATCCCCCAAATCCACAAGGAGCATGAAGTGACTGTGAGCAGACGTTCAGACTTCATCCACAAAATTACACTAAATTCATGGAAATATTGATGTGAGGTCGGAAAAGAACCGGAAGAAGAGATTTACAGGCTGTAAACTGTCTTCTCAGGTTTTATACACATTGATGTTGTGATCTGTTTTTATTTCTTACACACGCTGAATAATCTGTTTTAATCTACAGTTAGTTTCTCTGATGAGATTGAATGTGGCAGATGACTGAAGGATTTATTGATCAGCTCTAATTCTCTACATTTATCCTTAACTCATCCTATCCTTATCCTTAATCCATAACTCGCTCTGTTACACTTCAGCTTGATGGACTGTATCTAAGTACTTTTACTCGAGTACTGTTCTGAAGTGTTTCCATGACTTCATACTTCATACACACACTACATTTAATTATTGTAGTTACTAGTTACTTTACAGTTTACACGTTGCACATCAGATCAACCGGATCAATCAGATAAACAGTGATTGTGATCATCACAGTATGCAGTATATACATACATGTAAATATATGGATCAGTTACTTTACTGATATTTTGATACTTAACTACATTAACATCAAATACTTTGAGATTTTTACTTTTCTTTTACATAAATTATAGAAACCTTTATACAGTTTAAAACGACTCCTCATGGTTCATTTTATGTGATGGATTTGACGTGATGACAGTGAACACATCAAGGTGTGTTCAGGTCACTATCTTCAGTTATTATCTTCAGTTTCAGTGGACGTGAACAAACTCTGGATGTTGTTCTGTTTCCATCTCAGCGTGTTGGATCGTCTCCTTCGAGGTCATCATCTGTCGTGGGAAATGAGAGGACTGCGTGTGTGTGTGTGTGTGTGTGTGTGTGTGGAAGGCCGATCGGTTGCCAGCAGTGTGTAAAGCGCTGTGATTGGCTGGGAGGAAAACAATGCGGTTAGTGGTGACTGTTTCTGCTCTGAGTCACAAGAGACGTTTGTTTGGACGCTGCTGGTGCTGGAGCTGAAATTTCAAATCAAACCAGAGTAGAACTCGGAGTAGAAATCCCCCATAATCTCTCCCATCACTGCAGCTTCAGTCTGTCTTCAGCCAAACTCCACACACATAAAATCCACAGATTTGAGCTGTAAAACTGGAGCAGGTGTGACGTGATGGAGCAGCAGGTGATTCAGCCTGACAGCCCAGAGGAAAGGAAACGGTTCTGCTGAATGTCTAATGTTCAGCTCAAAGACTGCAGCAGGAAAAAATACTTCTGGGTCAGTTACACATTCATAATCAGAGGTGGAGAAAGTTTACTGAGGGTTAGACGAGCAGTTCTGCACCGTCAGCACAGGAGACTCTGCTGTGTTATCAATTGTTTGACATCTTTGTGTTGTCGGAGTCGAGGGCGAGCACTTAATTTAACAACTATTACTCAAATATTAAATTAACCAGCAACTCTTTTGATAATCAATTCATGTTTTTTCATTACTTTATTAATAATGACTCAAAGCCATGACATTTTTATTAAACAGTCTGATTGTATGCTGTTGGCTTGTTAAAGGTGAATATCTCCTGGTTTCTTCCCTGTGTGATGGTAAACTGAAGACCTGTGAGATGAAACACTGATCGACAATTTATCAACCAAACTAATCGATCTATGAAAAAAATAATTGTTAGCTGCAGCTCTCACTGTGCACTGTACTCTGAACATCATTAAACACAATTAAGTGCACACTGAATGTATGTATAAAATGATTTATATATGGATTATTTACATTATGTATAAGGAGATAGTGATCTCTTATTTCCGCCTTGTGTGATAAAATAACCACAACTCAAAGAGACCAGAGCTCTCAGCCACACCTCCTGCTCTTCATCAGCAGTGTATTGATCATATGTGCCCATTAAAGACGATCAGACGATCAGGAGCAGAAGAGTTAAAGCTCTCTCTCTGTGTCTCTGAGTGTCTCTCGCCCTCCTCTGTGCTGTAATACCTTGGGGAGCTCCAGCAGAGGCCTCCACCTCCCCACTGCTGCTCCTCAGGGACTCACACCTCTTCCTGCTCCTCCTCCTCCTCCTGCTCTGTTGTCTCCTCCATCAGCTGATCATCAGTGTGTGTGTGATGTGTTTTCACCTGAAGCTGTGGTGAGAACACACACACCTTCCTTCACACTCCTGGGACTTTGTTTACCTTCTCATTTTTCTTCCTTCACGTCTGTTTCTTTTGTTCTCTTATTTTCTTTTCTCACCTTCCTTGTTTCCTTCCTTCTCATTCATCTGTTTCCTTTTTTCCACCTACTTTACTTTATCTTCCTTTTATTTTCCGTTTCTCACTTTACCTGCTTTCTTATCTTTTCTTTCCTCATTTTCAGGTCTAATGTTCTTTTTCCCTTCCTTTTCCGTCCTCCACGTTTTATTTATGTCTTTCCTTCACATTATTCCTTCCTTTTTTCACTCTTTATTATTTACTTTCCTTTCTTGCTTTTCCTTGTTTCATCCTTCCTTCTGATTCATCTTCTTCCCCCTTATTTCCTTTTCAATCTCCTTCCTTTCTTTCTTTCTTTCTTTCTTTTCTTTCATTTTTCCCACCTTCGCTTTCTTTCCTTCCCTCTTCTTCTTGCCTCTTTTCATTCACCCGTTTGTTTCTTTTCCTTTAACATCTGCCTCTTCCTCCTCTGACCCCTTCATCATCCCTCTTAGTGTGTGTGTGTATGTGTGTGTGTGTTTATCTATTTATTAATCCTGTTATTGTTATTAACAGCCATCGTCGCGGCAACCCGCTGCGCTGTAGGCACTCAGATTGGACACTTCCTCTCCTGTGGGCTGATGGGAAAACAGCCCCGGGCAAGAGAGAGAGAGAGAGGAGGGGAGTGTGTGTGTGTGTGTGTGTGTGTGTGTGTGTTAATGGCTTCCTGCTGACACTCTCTCTCTTCTTTCCCCGTGGACACAAACACTCATCCCTCCATCTCTTTTTGATCTCCATCAGCAGCCATTTTGAATCTGCTCTCAGTTTGTTGGTGTTACAGTGAAGTTTGAGTCCAGATGAAACTCGTGTCACTAACCAGTGTGACGTTTGTATGAATGAGACTCGGCTGCTCTGATTGGCTGGTTGTCTCTGTGCACGTGTGTTGTTACCTGTGAGGTTTAGCTGTGCTTCAGAGCTTTTTCAAATTGATTAAAGGATTGTTTAAAGGTTTAAGATTTAAAGTGTTTAATGTCATATGCACAGTACAGAAATTCTTCCTTTGCTGTCCACAGAGTGCCAACAATGTCAAAAGAAACAACAAAATATACCAAATAAAGCAATTTTAAAGGCAGCATGTGAAAAATTAATAAAACAAGCAACTACAGTAATAATAAAACAGTGCAAATGTGAGTTGGGACAGATTCATGTGCTCAAAATTTACACTTCCGTTGTTTTTAGGCGCTCTGAATGGACAGAAAATCCACTGAATTAAACTGAAGGAGCTGACAGTATTAGTTTCAACGAGTTAGAAACTATTTCTGATGATGATTCATTGTTTAAAGTATTTGTAATTGATCATGTCACATCCTGGTTTTTGGTTCCTGCCCCTCACATGTGATTTTTGTTGTTGGTTTTCATCATCTTTTGTTGTTTTGGGACCAAACAACATTTTGGATTTTGTCAGTTTGGGCGTTTTGAGAAATTCTGACTTTATTTATAATTATAACTTATCACAAATTAAAAGTTATATTGAGTTTAAATTGTATTTAAACATGAACTCACTCACTGTGTCTCTCTGTCTGTCTCAGGAGGTACTGTTGAAGCGAGCAGCCGATCTGGTGGAGGCTCTGTACGGGATGCCTCACAACAACCAGGTGAGTCAGCAGCTTCACTCTGACCTCTGACCTCCTCTGAAGAGTCTGAGGGAGGAGAGCTGTCACACATCTGAGATTAATATTAGATCTCACTGATCTGGACCAAATCATACTAAGAACTCTGACAAAATCTTCTGATATTGATCTTCTTGTCTTGACAAAAGTTTTTGTATTGAAACACATGAAGCTTTTCAAAATGTATTTTCTTACCTTTTGGTGTTAAAAAGATTCAGAATCACCAAAAGTTGTGACTTGGTCTGGTAGATCGCCTCAGCTGTAATGTTTGCTACATGATCCTTTGGGTCAGCTGAAGTGTCTGACAGCATTACAGATCCTGTTTGTCTCGATCCAGAAGAAGTCTGACTGAGTCAGAGCTGCAGAGAAGAGTTTACCAAGTCACGACTGAATATTGACTGAATTTGACAATATGGATGAGGCGACAACAAGATTCTCCTTGAGACTTCTCCTTGAATGAGACAAACAGGATGTTGGTATTGAACAAACAGGTCTCTTTTTGGAAATCATTTCTGTCATGTTGTCACTTAGAATAAAAACCTCAGCCTGTCAGAGACAAACACACTTTCAGTGGACGTAGCTTTGATGGCAGCTGAGATCTGCTGCAGCAATCCATCCTCGTTTAAAAATACCAGAATTATTCTTTAATAGGCAACTGTAAAATGATGCAGTTGCTCACAAACATGCATGTCGTAACAGATAAATCACCAAAACACAATGATCAACAAACTGTAATATTTCTCTCTAACATGCAGTCGGCTCAGATTAAAAATTACAGACACCAGTTATCTGAAGGTGATAAACAGTTTGGACTCCTCTCTCTCCCTCCTCCCTCCTCCTCCATCCCTCCATCCTGTCTTCTGTGTGCAGGAGATCATCCTGAAGCGAGCGGCCGACCTCACTGAGGCGCTCTACAGCGTCCCTCGCAGTCACAACCAGCTGCCCTCTCTCACCGGCTCAGCCGCTCACTCGGGGATGATGGGAGTGAACTCCTTCAGCAGTCAGCTCGCCGTCAACATCTCAGAGGCCTCACAGGCCGACCAGGGTGAGAGCTCCACACTACCCACAATCCCCAGCCTGACTCTGACCAATCACAGTCCTCAGGCTGAAACCTGACCAGTGAGGGCGAAGAGAACTAGCCAATCAGAGGCAAAGTCGGGCATGTGACTTCCACAGCCTAGTAAAAAAGTCCTGGAGAGATGTAAGAGACTCTCCAGACTCCAGAGGACACATAGAAACTGAGAGTTCACTACAGTCCAGTCCAGGAGAGACCAGAAGACCATGAATAGAGTTCAGTAAGAATCAGTAAACTTATTCTTATAATTTTTAAGTAATATCAGTCGACTTCTCCAGACCAATAGAGATCAGTCAGTTCTCTAGATTCCAACAGAGTTCTGTAAAGACCAGTCAAGTGCAGCTAAAGTAAATGACAAGTAAAGAGGTCAGTGCACTGTGGATCAGACCAAGTCTTGTTTGTCCTGGTCTCTCCTGGTTCTGGTCCTGGTGTGTAACGACGTCTCAGAAGAGAAAACAGTGAACAAAGAAACTGTCTCTGCAGTTTGCAGTCAGCTCCACGAAATGAAATGTTTGTCATAAAGTTCAGAACACACGCACGCACACACACACACACACACACACACACCTCCTCACGATGGCATTATTGTTTTCTGCAGGGTTATTTTATCTTCCTGACTCTTTCTCCTCGCCGTCTTTCTGTCTCTTCTGATGAGACGTTGGTACTGGTTCTGAGGTCTCGTTGAGTTTCTGGTTTCATCTGTTCGACTCAGATCACTTTTCTTCTTCTGACAGTTTGTTCAAATCAATCACTTCCTTTTCAGTCGTGTGCGTTTCCTTGTGTCTCCACTCTGTTAGCCCTGAGATGTTTCTAGTTCTGTGCATCCAGCTCTGGTCCTGTCGTTAAGCTTTTTGTTTAATCTTAAAGTCTGATGTTAATTCATCAATCTCATGTTCATACTCAAAACAACATGTTTGTCCGTTTCTCAGTGTTGTCCGACTTCCTCTTTGTTCAGTTTGTATTGAGCAAACAGGAAGAAATAGTGCATTCATCTGGGACTACTTTCAGTGGCGTATTAATCCACATGTGGTGCTCTTGTGAGTATTTGTAGCAGCAGGACGGTGTTTGTGTTCATGCTGATGATGAAGAAGATATATCAGACTTTAATACTTGTCAGGAGACACTTTCAGTGCCGTTTGAGTCTCAACATGTTGACAGGACGAGAAATAAAGAGTCCAAGCAGACGTGAAGAAAAAAGCTCAGTTTCAGCGGTCGTTCAGTAAAACGTGTAGCGAACAGCTTGTGAACATGCATCGACAGGAAGCAGATTGAGCTGCTTTTGCTCCCCAAACACCCCGCTCCACCTTCACCCCTCCACCTCCAGCCCTTCACCACACCATCATCTGCTTTTCCCATCAGCCCAGCAGTGAACACCTTACAGGAATCTATGAGGTCATGGGAAAAGAGGCTGCAGCCGCGCTGAAAATTCATAACTCAGTAGTTTATGTGCGTGGAGCTCTCTGGTCGGAAACATTACACCGAGGGTCTGACCGCCGTCCTCCCCGCTGTGATGAAGTATGAAGCGGCTCTTTGTGCCCCTCGCAATTATCTGCCGTGATTAAAACATTAATAAAAACAGTGGCTCACGAGCCCAGGCCTTATCAGACGGACGAGGAGAGTAATTTACAGCACTAATTCAGAGCAGCTCGGCCTGCTCAGTGTCATCATGTCGTCCTGCTGAAGAGGGGAGGGCTGATCTGCCTCAAACTTTGTCTTCTCCTGGGGTTTGTCTTTGCTCTGGTGCTTCACAGGTGGAGGTGGTGGAGAGACGTCCCTCCATTGATTATTAATGCCCAAATGAAAAGTAAACAGGAACAGAAAGAGTTAAAAATGAGTAATATCTGCTCTTAGATATCCTGAACTCGTAGTTACTGGTTACTTACCTGCTTTTTCTCTCTGAAGCTTCTCTGGATTGTTCAGCCTTCTACCACAAATTGGTACCACAAATTCTTGTCAAGGGATTAGAAAGACTTCTTGATTACAAAACAAACTTTTCAGTGAACTGAAGTGGAACAGGTTCACACGACATGTTCAGAGCAGCAGCCTCAAAGGAACGAACACGCTGACATCATGTGACCTGTGGTCAAACCTTCTGCTAACAAACAGCAGTTATTCTATAACTGACCTCCTACAACTGCTCTTTGATGGACAATCCAAAACAAGAGAATCAGAAAAATAACTGGATTTATTTTAACTTTAGTCTTGTAATTATGACTCCGTGCGTCACAGTAACAAGGTCTGCAGCTCATAATTATGATTTCTGTCCACATCATTCATCTTCTATCCTCAGAGCTTCAAATGGAAGAAGAAAAACACCACAGATATGTCATCTCGTTGCAGTCAACAGAAATAGTAAAAATACAGTGACAAACCTTGAAAAACACAGTGACAGTATTAAAGGGTAACTCCACCTATTTATCTCATTAAAGTGTGCTTACAGGTGTCGGCAGGACGACTGCGAAACATTACACTCAAGCTGCATGTAGTCTCATACACTGCCTCCAGTCATGTCACTCAGTGGCTGTGGTGCAACACAACCACTGACAGACACCTCTAAACTCAGTCAGCCCTTTAAGGAAACAAAGACTTAAGCGTCTCTTAATGTAGAGAAAACATGTGTAGTCGATGAACAATAGAAACTCTGACAGCCAATCAGAATCCATCTGAACTTACAGGATGTCAGTTAGTTTGATATGAAGAACATTTTTCAGTTTCTAACTGTAGCCGATGTCTTTATGTGAGCTACTTGATGGTACTGAAGAGACACTATTATTTAAAACATGGTATATCAGGCTGCAGATCACACAGATATACTGACAGATGACAGATTGTCTTTACTGATCACCAGGATAACTGACATTGACTCGAACAGAGGTTTGATCAGTATCTGACATGACGACTGTAACCAAGTCTTGGACTCTCCAAACTCCTCATCTGTGGAGAACTTTGTTAAGATATATCTATTGTTCGTCCTTCTGTTCATTCTTGTGAACGTGATATATCAGGAACGCCCTGAGAGACTTTCTCAGAGTTGGAACAAAGAAGAACTGAGTAGAATTTGGGGGTCAAAGGTCACTGAGACGTCACAGAACACATTCTTAACCGTTGCTTAACAATAAACTGATGAGCTGATGAGCAGTAAGAACAGTAAGTTGACTGGTGCACAGAGGCAAAAAAAACACGGGGAGGAAGTTCTGGTGTTTTGGTTGATAATTTAATTGATTATTTCTCAGTAATAATCAGCAACAAGGTGTCTGATCAGGAGCTAATGTTGCTGGCACATAGTTCCCTTTCTAATGGTGGCTGTGGTGATCCTGTGTGTCTGAGACTGAACAAACCTTCAGTGTTTTACACTTTTCTGTCAGTTAATCAGAGCGCACCCCTCCTGCTCTTCTGCAGCCGACACATGTTTGTATTTCAGCGTGAGGTCGGAGGAAGTGATCTTCTTCCCACGCTGCTGTGGACACAACACACCAGAACAAATAGGACAGAGGACTGAGTGTGATGAAGACTTTCTGTTTTCATTAAAGAACAATCGTGACATTTAGTTTGAGCTGTGACGTGCTGCAGCTCCTCTCCGCTCCTCCACATGTGTTTCCCATCGCCGCCTCTCCTCGCCCTCGTCCCTGGGCAGCGCTCCATCAGCCGCTCCTGCTGGGAATTGTGTTGGGCCGAACCAGGAAGTTGGGGGTTGGAGCTGTAATGTGCTACTTGGCACACTGTTGCCTCCGCTCGGCAAGCTCGGCCCGAGGTCGGTGGGAACTCGGCAGCCTCAGGAGGGGGTCAAAGGTCGGCTGAGTGCTGCAGGGAACATTGGTATTCAATGCATCTTAGATGAGGGTCAATCAACGGGAGCGCGGAGGGGAGGTGGGGGAGGAAAGGTGAGTACAGCTCAGCAGCGAGGTGAGAGATGAAAGGCAGACTCATCCTGTGAGGGTGAGAGCTGCAGGTAACATGCGTGATGATGTCACAGCGAGGAGATTCAGAGATTCACTTCCTTTTATTTAGGCTAAAGAGTTCGAGCCAGAACCAGAACCTGAGCACTAAATCAGCTCTGATCAGGAATCCAGATCACTTCTAATTATCCTCATCTCCTGTCTGGATCAGCTCTTTCTTCTTCTCTTTCGTGAACACAGGGTCAGTGTGCTGAAGAACAAGGTGATTAATCAGATTACTGATTAATGATCGATGACAGAAGAACAGCACCGAGTGTGTTTCTATTTTCTTTTTTCTTTTCATGACAGTGTGACCAAGGTGCTTCACAACAAACACAACTATCAACACAGGAACGTACAGATGACCAGGAACAAAAGGAATTAAACTTCTTACAATTGATTATCAGAAGCATATATATTCCAGAAATATTCTGGTAAAGTAGCAGAACTTCTAAGACGATGAACTCTCACTGACTTCTCACATCTATTTAAATGTTTTAATTTGTTCCTTCACGTATCCTCAGTCTGGTTTCTTAACTCATGAAGAAGA
The DNA here is from genome assembly GCA_903131615.1 of Diplodus sargus. NCBI lineage: Eukaryota > Metazoa > Chordata > Actinopteri > Spariformes > Sparidae > Diplodus > Diplodus sargus. The sequence continues at coordinate 208,867 of CAEMYA010000142.1, read as the reverse complement.
ACTGATCTCATCATGTTTCCTCCTCGCAGGTTACTCCCGTAACTCGAACAGTGTTTCTCCTCGCGGCTACGTGCCAAGCTCCACGCCTCAGCAGTCCAACTACAACACCATCACGTCCACCATGAACGGATACGGAGCTGGGATGACCAACCTGGGCGTACCTGGATCCCCCAGCTTCCTCAACGGCTCCACCAACTCTGCTTACGCAAGTGAGTAACTATTTAATTTATAAACCCCAAACCTCATCAATCTGAGAGGCAGACAGCAGGACGATCATCTCTGACTGTCAGATAAAATGTAGAGGATTTTTGTGCAACCTGAAACATTTTGTTGTTTATTATTTTGAAGAACAAAATGATCCTTGGCTTCTGAATCAAGATAAACTTTTTGAATCATGGACAAGTCGTCTGATGACAGGAATCGAAGTACCAGTTTAAAGGTTTCAGAGTCAGAGTCAGAGTCAGGGCCAGAGTCAGAGTCGGATCATAAAGATGACCTGTCATTTGAAGGTTAATCACTGCATTCTGCTGACATTTCACCTGATGTGTTCACACTGAGAGAAGCTGAAGTGTCAGAAGCACTAAAAGTTTTTAGTTGTCAGTGTGAGCAGTGAAAGTTTTGTGATGTCCTGGAGGGTTTGTGTTGTTGATAAGCGGTTGTTAATCCATTTCACAGTCAACATCTCTCCCTCTCTGCTACAGGGCTGGAGGTAGTGGATCAGATCAGGTCCAAAAATCTCCAGAGACATTTTCTTTTTTGAAATTATGGACTTTTGATTTTGTGCTTTTAATTATGTGTACGTGTCTTTGAGAATGAGAATCTGATGTAACAGAGAGCTGCACAACGACATATTTTCATAAGCTAGTTCCGAAATTAGCATGGCCCTGGTTCCCTCTGTTTCTGATCCTTCCAAGTTCTGTTCATCCAGATAATTGCCACAGATGAACACCACTCTGTGATGTTTTAAGCTAAATTTCATGAGTAGCTTTGAAAAGCTAATGTTAGGCTATAAACAGGCAACATCACGGTCACATGACTTAAATGTCACCACCACTAAATGTCTTACTACACAATAACATGGCGGTGGCTGCCATGCAAGGTGCTGACCAGCACATCAAGAGCAGTTTGGGGACACTTCAACATGCAGAACAGGGGAATCAAACCACTGACCTTCTGATAACAAGAAACTGGCTCTGCACCTGAGCCACAGCCCCTACAGTTACTATACAGGTTTTCTATAAGCTGACCTGACATAAACTGATATAAACTGTGTATTGAACACAGGAAGAGCTTCAGGTAAATTACCCTTTTTCAGGAACTTAACTGAAAACACATTAAAGAAAATATAGATTTCAAGATGAGGGATTCAAGATGAGGAATTCTCACTTATTTCTGGTTTTAGGACTCATCCTGCAGCACTCTGTGAAAAGAGGAAGACTGTTAATTTGTACAGGAAGTACACATGAGTGTGAATCAGCTGAGACATGTTGCAGTCTGATATGCAGTCCTCCCTGTGAGACAGGACGGATGATTTAAGGCCAATTAATTGACTGATATTACTGGATATAGATTTCTTGGTTTCACAGAGTACTGAGAACATTATCAGAAATGTTCATCATTACTGGTTACTGGTGTATTATATTGATGTGGAACACAAGATAAAAGTAGGATAGAAATACTTGCTCTGTGTTTTTGGGTTGTTTTTCGGTGTTGCAGGACTGGTGCAGGAGATGAACAGTCTCAGAATAATGATTGTGAATAAAGTGAAGCTGCAGGAACTGAGCGGACGCTTCGGTAGTTTGCAGTCGGCTCCGTTGTTCCTCTGAAACTTTGTGCTCAGCTCTGATTAACTCGCCTGGAGTCGGAGCTGCTGCTTGGAAGGCGCAGGTGTGTTTTGGAGGCTGGTAAAGTCGAAACTTGCCCGCGGGGAGCGCTCCATTGTTTTGGCTTCTGTATCAAAGAGCTCAGCGAGTCTCAGCGAGACTCGTTTAGAAGGTATCGAGCTCAAACTGCGTCTCCGTGCCAGGTGATGTTGTCGTCCCTGGCGACCAAACAAAAGGTGGGCTCACATCTCGCCTGGCTGAGCTACAGTTTCCCTCCGCCGAGGCTCTGAGTGTGTGTGTGTGTGTGTGTGTGTGTGTGTGTGCGTCGACTAAACACCGCCACGCATTGTTCACATCCTCCTTCCTCTGACTGTCCCCCTGTCCATCTTCACCCCTCCCTCCCATCCCCTTCCTCCTCCTCTACTAACCCCACTAACATCCTCACTGCATCCTTCATGCATTCATGCATTCACGCTTTGGGCCGAATCCATTAATATGAGCTGAAAACAACAAGAAGGAGCCAAAAAGAGGAAACATGAGGAGGAAGAAGCAGCGATCCAGGACAGACTGATAGTTGTTGGCGCGAAGTGATAAATCACATTTACATTCTCCTGTTTCATTTTACAGTTTTCCATTTTCAAACGCTGTCCTTGAATCATTTACAGACTCACTGTGGTCCATAAAGTCTGTGCAGCTCTTAAAGGAGCAGTTCAACTTCCTCTGAAAGCCTCCTCTTCTGTTTCTGTGAGACAGCAACATGTTCAGACATTAGCGTGATAAGGACAGAGTCAGGAGTTCGCTTAGCTTAGCTTAGTTTAGCTTAGTTTAGTTTAGCTTAGCTTAGTTTAGCTTAGTTTAGTTTAGCTTAGCTTAGTTTAGCATAGAGACTGGAAGCAGGAGGAAACAGCCAGCCTGCCTCTGTGCAGTTCTACGTTTATCAATACATCTACAGCACCTGTAAATCTCACTGATGAACATTTTAATTAGTTTAAGTGTCAAAACAACAGTTTGTATGTTTACTGTTTTGTGACCTCACATTTAAATAACTGTGTCGAGTTTTAGACCAAGTAGGCAAAAAAAAGAATGTAATAGATTATCTTTAAGTATCAAACTGACCTCGGAAACTGCTGTTGTCTTCAGAATCCATTTAGCAGCTGTTATATCACATGATCTTCATCAGCAGTGGGAGTTTCTCCAGTTGTCAGTGAAATTTCTAAATAAGACAAAAAATCTCGGACTAAATGTAATTGACTATCAAAAGAAACAGTTAAATTAGACATTTACTTACATGTGAAATCAGCAAGAAAAAAAAATTATTACCATTAAAAAAAAGTAATTTTGTCTGTGGTCAGCATGTAATCTGTCAAGCAACTAGTAACTTCCCATTTTACTAACTAATATAGAAGTACAAGTACAAGCACTCAAGTACAAGTACCTCAAAATTGTACTTAAATCTGCAGTATTTAAGAATTGCCACCTGCCAAATTCATACACCAAACAAACAGGGTGCAGCACATCACCAGAGTAACTGCTCACTGTCGCTGTCCATAGCTAGTTAGCTCAGTTAGCCATGCAGCTAGCAGTTAAGACTGGGAGCATTAGTGTTTACACTTCCAGCTGTTATATCTGTTAAAACTGTTTATTTATATTCTGTTGATTGTTTTAATACATTTTCAACTTACATATTGCCCTTAAAGGGATAGTTCGGGTATTTTGAAGTGGGGTCATATAAAGTACATATCTATAGTCGGTCTGTTTCCTACCGTAATCACCGATCAGCGCAGCCTCAGTTTGGAGAGGTAGAGAGACCAGCCTTTCTTTTCCGTAGAACCTCCATATCCCTACGCAATTGCACTAATGCGGAGGGATACGGAGAGTTAAGTTTCATTTTTATCAAAAGTAAACCTCTCGTCCAGAAACTGGGCCTCGCACTGTATTCCGCCACTGGCAGATCAGCTGTTGCCCAGTTCGCTAATGCGTAGGGATATGGCGGTTCTACGGTTGAGAAAATGTAGTGCCAAAAGAAGGGCCGGTCTGAGGGCGATGTAAAGCGGTGTGAATTTTCCCTTTACAACGTACACTTGAACTGTTATAGATTTTTGTAGGTGAGCCTTGTTTTAGGTGGTTTATTTAGCTTTTTCTCTGGACCCCGTTCACTGCAGTACAGAGCTGAGCGTCTGGCTGGAGCGGCTCTCTACTTCTCCAAACTGAGGCTGCGCTGATCTGTGATTACGATAGGAAACAGACCGACTATAGATACGTACTTTATATGACCCCACTTAAAAAAACTTGAACTGTCCCTTTAAAACACAGTACTCGAGTAAATGTACTTAGTTACATCACCGTGGACTACTGGACGAACTGCACCCACTGATGAAGATCATGTGATGTTATTAAAAGCTCAAGCTACTGAATAGATCTTGACCTGAGATTTATCTTGTTAATATTTAACTGAATTAAAAAATATATGAAAAATCTAAATATTTTATTATGTTTCAGCAGCTGTTTTGGAACTGTGGATGATTTCATTTGTCATGGATACGCAGGTGTTAAAGGTGCAATATATAAGCATGTTAGTGAAGTATCAGTGATAGACGTATGTATGTGAGTTATCTACCGAAGTTAGTATGCTAACCAGCTAGCTCCTAGCCATGCCTCTGTAAATGCTTCCTCCCAGTTTGGTCTTAACATCCACGTTACTTTATCTGCCCTGTGAGCTGGGTGGGCTAACTGTTTCCCTTTGCTTCCAGTCATTATGGTAAGCTAAGCTAACCCTTCATGACTCTGTGCTGACCACACCAAAGAAGAGGATTTTAGAAAATGTTGCACTGTTCCTTTAATCAGAATCAGTTGTCTTATCTCCACAAGACACACAAGGAGGTCAATTGATGTGTTTAGAGGATTAAAGTTGTCATGACACACGTGTACACACACACACACACACACACACACACGCACACACCTGTACAGTGTGTGTGGATGAAGCCGCTGCTGCTGTCAGGTTGGTTTTTCAAAGTAGGGTTAAGTCTTCAAGTTATGGATCAACTTTGCCAGAGGCTCAGCTGTTTGTTCCTCCAGATTCTCCTCGGCCCGACCCCCACCTCTTCATCTTCCTCTCCATCCTCCTCTTCCTGCATGATTCACCTCCATCCGATCACTCACTCCTCTGTCCGTCTGCCTGCTCGTTACCTCCTCCTCCTCCTCCTCCTCCTCCTCCTCTTCCTCGGCTCCCTGATTCATTCTCTCCTGTCCATATGATTTCTGCAGTCAAACAGAAGAGCGCCTTCGCCCCTGTCGTGCGGCCACAGACCTCCCCGCCCCCCACCTGCACCACCACCAATGGCAGCAACCTTCAGGGTGAGCATCCCACCCCCCCTCCCACGCCTGTCAGCACCCCTATCAACCTGTCCATGTCCCACCTGGATGCAGACAGACGCCCAGTGTAATGCTGATAATGTCTCTGTTATGTGAAGACCTGCAGTTTAACACTCGAAGGTCAAAGTTGATCCATAACTTCTGGCACCGAATTTAAAGAGTTCAGATTCGTCTCATCAAGTCATTTTACTGAGAATTCTTCCTGTTTCAGACACAAATGGGTCATTTCATCACAGCTCACCCAGAACTCAGAACTTGTCCCAGTTCATGTTGAGGATTTTCCTGAAAAAAAAAAGAAAAAAAAAAAACTGGGTAAAACATGATTTTGAATTGATTGGACCTTGTAAAATCCTGCAGCTGTACTCAAATACTTAAAGTTGAGAGTTTATGAGTTTAATGTCATTTTTGTGATTGGTTCAGGTTCCAGCATATAATGGCTGGTTTGTTGTTTACTAGATGATGTCATCTGGACATTTTTCAACTAGTTTCTGAATATTCTCAAGAAAATCCACAACAAGAACTGAGAGGATTCAGGTGAGTTGGTATGAAATCACACAAAACTTTAACGTTTTAACAATTCTTGAATCAGGTGAGTTTTTCATGATATCCTGGAGAAACCTTCTGTTCACACAAGTTGTTTTACAAGTTGGTAAAACAGATGTTTTTTGCTGTTGAGTGCAGTAATTGTCCGATAAGTAATTAAAGTAAGAACAGACATGTGATTTCAAATCTAGATCATCGTGTCAATTTGGCCTCGTAAGGAAAAATAACACTTTTCATTTCAACATGTTCTAATAAATATGTAATTAGATAATAATGTTTCTCTGAATAATCTTTTTAGTTCAGGTTAAATTGTTCATAAATTTACATTTTTATGAGTCTCGTGAAACAGTGAGTTCGACCTCGAGGTTTAGAAACATCAGTGGATTTATATCCTGATGTTTGACAATACAAAGCCAAATCCATTCGTTAGTGAAGGTAGTTTTGAACATGAAGTTGGCTCTTTAAAGCTAAATATAAACCCAAACGAGATTCAGTATTAGTTTGTCATTATGCAACAAAAGACTGTGTGATTAAGTTTCTGTCATCCCTCAGCTGAAAGACAAAGATGCTGCTCTGTAGTCTGCTCATACAGCAGCAGATACTTCTGTACCTCTTGGCAGATGCAGCATTTTTACTAAACACTGACTATTTACACTTAAGCATTAGGTCAGTAATAACAGTAATGTAACTTCCTGTAGCTGCTTGTTCTCGCTCACTTGTTTGAAGAAAACAAAGTAAGAAAATGACTTGATAAGATGAATTCACTCTGCAGACTGATGAAGCGTCACATCCAGAGAGATTCATTCATTCTTGTTCTTGTAGTTTAACGTCAGTGACATTTAACACATACTTGAGTTGGTTTTGGTTGACCTAATGTGAACGTGTTTGTCTGGTCATCTCTCAGCTATGGCAGGTCTCATCGTCCCACCCATGTGAGGAGGACCCTCAGCCAGATATGAAAAACACCCTGAATCCCCCAGCTGATGGCCCTGCCCAACTGAAACGCCGCAACAACAACGGCAGCGAAGAATCCTTCTCATCATCCCCAGAGACCCCAACTGACCCACAATCCTTCACTGCCCCAGTAGAAAGTGCTTGACTCTTCATCGATTAATTTTAGCGCAGCTCGACGTCTTCACTGAGAGACTTCTGAAGCCACCGCAGACGTCTGAACCAGTCTTCTGAGATGTCTGCATTCGCTCCACCTGGAGACCTCAGAGAGGTCAGAGGTCAGCCATGTGACTGTGGACAGGTGTGTGTGGGCGGTCAGGTGTCTGCAGTCCTACATGTTGTGTATCGTCGTGCTGAGTTATGAAACAGTTTGACTTCAGAAGTCTGTGGAGGCTGAACAGGTCTCAGATCAGTTTGAACCACTGTGAGACAGGAAGTAGGCATGTCCACTGGGAGCTTCAATCCACCGCAGTGACATCACAGAGAGAGGTTCAATCTCATTGGATAAAAGGACAGTTTGATCAGGTATAGATTTTAATTTCATCTTTACATCACAGCCAACCAAACTCCATTTAGAAATTGATTCATTTCCAGCTTTCCATTAATTTCTACATAATATGAAATGAAACATTGCTCAGTCCCTTCAGAAAGTTAGGACAGTAACAATATTCACACATTTGATAAACTGAATCAGCTGTACATGTATGTTTGAGAATGAGAGGAAAAACAGTTTCAGTGTGTATATAATGTTGTTCAACAAGACGCAAGTTTGACAACAACTATAATAATTCAATTTACTTATAGTCAATTTGAGGTACACGGGTTTGCAAACACGAGTGACATAATAATAAATCAACAATCTAAAAATACAAAATATGATCATGTAAAGATTAAAACACAGAAGGGTCAGTGGCTGCTAATGTTACCGAAATGATTGGAAATCAATGGAGGAAGCTGACAGTTATTTTAATATCGTTAATGAGAAAATGAATGACGACACAATGAGAAAAATCTCTGCTGATTAAATCTCCTGATTCTAGCAAACGTGGTTTTGTAGTAAACTGCTAAAATGCAGCATTCCTTTGAAGATGCAAGTCTGTTTGAAACAACTTTATTTAAAACAGTATTGAACCAGATTTAACAATCAGCTACATTATGCAGCTTTAGTTAAATTAAACCTCTGATCTCTTGTGGCTCCATCAGAAACTCTCGGTGGACACTGAACCTGGTCGGACCGAGTCCAGAAACCAGGTAAAAATCAAACATTTGATCAAATCTGGAAAAACCGTCAGACGGTTTCCTGATTGGATGCAGAGGACGAGAGTCCCGATCGATATCACAAGAATTTTCCTTTGTGTACCATAGCTTTTAATGTTTGTGTCTAATATTCTTAAGAGGAGGAAAATGCAGTAATTTTTTAAGCGGAAGACAGAACGAACAAATGTCCTGCCAATGAGCAGATGTTACACTAACATTTGTCTCAACACAGTCGAGGCAGCCCAAGTTTATTTTCCTGTTTTGTTTTTTAAGTTAATTTTCTGTTATTTCTTTGTTTTTGTCTCATTCTTTAACTGCAGTACAATAGTTCTGTTCTAGTTCTGTTTGCAGGTCTGTCGAGTGGTAGATTTTAACCAGAAAAAGCTTGCAGCTGTTTTAATCACATTTAGGTACCAGACTTTTCTCCTTGTTCTTCTGATTGTGCTTATTTTCTATGTATTTATAAAGTATGTTTTTGGGGAGTTCCTTTTGTGATTTAGGCCTGAATGATAGTCTCAAATATATATGTAAACACATTTGATGTCTTAATACCTTTTAGATATTGTAAAAAGAGTGAACAAGTGAGAGGAATTAACCCTTTTTGTAAAAACAAAACGTCATGACGTGGTCACATCCTGTTTTTGAAAGCAGGACATAAAAAAACGCTTTCATCACTTTTGTATAAAACTGCTTTTCCGATACAATATTTAACTTTTTGTAAACAGCATCATTTGTGTTTCCCCTGGTTCTTCTCGTCCTTTGTGTATTATTGTGAAATGTATAATCATGGTTATTTCTTAATGCACTATTTCTTTTTGTTGGGGCACTTAATAAGAGCAATGCATCTTAGCAAAAACGAAAAAAGCTAAAAGTGAAAAAAAAAAGAAAAAAAAGAAAAGATGGAAGCTAGAACGATATGCACCGATATGTTTTTCTGGCAGAATCCTTGTCATGTGAAATTTTTTATATTTCCGAAGCTTATAACGTCATAATATTCCTCCACTCTTCCTTTTGGACCAAGCGTGTCTCTTGGCAGACAATATTTTATCCATCTTTAATATTAGACCCGACCCTCGTCTTTGTGTTTTTTGGTGAGAATGATCGTACGATTTTAAAAACAGGAAGCAGATTTTAAAACCACTTCACCAGAACATTACGTTTTTGGGTCACTGATCTCAAGGAAACTTCCATCGATGTTGGTGTCGTTGTAGATGGTGCTGTTCTCGTCGTCACACAAAATCTGGATCATTTACTTATGCAACTGTGTTCCTGTTCTGTCACGCAAGCTCGTCTTCTTCCACGCCAGCACTAATTTTTTCGTTTGACGAGCTCTTCCCCTACTGGCAGAATTTGTTATTTTGCACCAGATGTTTGTCCCTCAGGTTCCCCAAGAGAAGCGAACGTTTGCATTTGCAGCATTGATTTAAAACCGACATGGCTAGGTTAGCAATTAGGCTTTTAAATAGCGCAGTCTGTTGGTTTCAATAAAAACTTTAAAGCTCCCTGATTTAGTTGTAATGTAAAGGAAGTTTCTACAAAATGATCCAGAACAGAAGCACCTGGTTTACTCAACATAAACACGTCATCTTTTAATTATTACTTCTCCAGCACATCATTATTATACAGTATCTCAGAAACTGGTTTTATTTAAATGTTATGTGGTTATAAATCTAATCACATGAAAACAATCTAAAAAGACAGCCGGTTGCACCAACAGGGGTTTCAGGGCCCAGCTTCTCAGAACTGACATCACAGGACTGACAGTGTCAGAACCCTGAGCCGCCTGCTTGTTATGACTGGCTGTAAAGTTTACAGCCAATCAAGAGCAGGCACGGGCCAGATTTAAGTGGTGTGGCGCATTCATCACTGAAATCTCCTTTTCTTTGTCTTTGAGCCTCCATAATGTCACAGTATATTTGGACTAGACAAGCTGCAGCCTTCATTCTGTCACAGACTGAGACCTACACTGTACATTTACTGTTAACAGGACCACTTACAGCACTTGTTGGTGCAACCAATGTAAAGTCCTTTCTAAAGATCAGCTGGTGCATCCTGGTCCAGAGTCATTCTTCCTGACTAACAATTTTGAGACACAGAGGTTAAATTCAAAGGAAACAGAGCTACTCGTCTCCATTATTTTCTTTCCAGTTTACATTAGAGGACTGTAGAAAAAGTTTTTGCTTAAAGAAAACTATCAAACATCCCTTTAACTCCTGAATAATCGCCTGAATCTCTAATTTTAAAATCAAATTTGAGGGCAGGAATGTGACGGATTAAACTTTATGCAACAGAAACCTTCAGTCAATGCACGACACTCTTGTGTTGGCGTTTTGTTGAAGATGTGTCTGGCGTCTTTGGGAGAAGCCATGTTTTCAGCCACACTAATCAAATGAACGGTCCCACTAATGTCAGTTGGGCATGAACTCCCCTGTCCGTCTTTCAACAGCTTGCTGGTTTTGGTTTTTTGGTCACAGTTGTAGAAAGTTTTGCTTCTCACCATCCTGGTTTCAGTCGAGGTTTTAAAAACTGCAAATATACTTCTTTTTTCGATGTTTTACTTCAATGTGAAAGAGGGCAGAGGTACTGCATCTTTGTGAAATATGAAATATATCATCAAAGTATATCAAAGCACAATGTTTAATTAATGTCTTTAGAATACAAATGGGGGGCGACACCCCCAGCTTTTCTTTCCTGTCTCTGGCCATGCTGTAAATAGATGCATGTTTTTGGGTTTTTGGTTTTTCCTGTGATCCAGTGCTTTTTGTACAGAAACAGTCTAATAAAGATTACATTTGGCTTGAACACTGTCTCACGTTCTGTTGTGCTTTTCGTTTTAAGGCCAAAATGTTTTGTTAAATGGAGGTTGAAGCAGTAAAAAATTGGGATGTGTTTTGAAGTCAGTTTTTCACTGTATACAGTTTATTCATCTACTTTTGAAGAGTTACCACTGGAAAAAATCACACAACAAATCAGTAAACGATCTAAAATAAAATAAACCAACGTCTCCAATGAAGAGAGAGAAAAGCATCTGGAAGTGACACTGCAGGCTAATGCTAAGCTGTGCCAATTTTTAGAGGCTGAGTATCACTGATCCTGCTTCTGGTTTCTACAATCCAAACTGACAGCCCCTTTCCAATCGATTTTTCATGCAGAATCAAAATCCTGACACTACTGATAAGAAAGCATCTCATAGGTTTCGGCACCACGGCAGGTTTCAGCAGCTTCCTATAGGCGGCTCCTCGTTTGTTCCACGGAGAATACAAGCCGAGTCTACTGCGACAACTGCACAGAACACATCGAGCCATACAGGATGTCAGAAAGCAGAACGGTGTAGTCCAACCAATCAATTTTCAAAATAAAACACCTGGCGCAGAACAGCACCACAAAGTCAAAAAAATTAATAACAAACACACTTCAAACAGACAAGTATAATATGTAGCTACTCAACCAAAGTAAAGGCACAAAAATCATGGAGAAATGGTGAAATCAACACAATCTGAGCAGGTCAACAACATCAGGTGTGTTGACGATGGAACGAAACAGTGTCACACACAGCAGGTAAAAAGATTAAATCAGGGGGTTGGATGATAATTTTTCTTTCTCACCGAAGAGATGCGAACGTCTGTGAAGTTTGATGTTTTCTCACCAACATAGTTTTAGACAACAGGTGATTTGTTCATTTTTAACAGGGGGGATGGCGATGTACACCTCCCAAAGGACATTGTTGCAGGACACCTTAACCATAACTGTAACATTTTTAAGTCTACAATTCCATTCTATCTAGTTATCTTCCTTCTCTCCCTACTGCTTGTCTTTTTATAACTGTGAATACAGAATGGAGAAAGTCACTCCAGTTGAGCGCGTTTCAACGATGGATAAAACAGCTGGTGTCAGGAAATGTAACAGTCACTAATGGTTTAACTATAAACCAGCACAAAAATTACAATTACCAACATAAAAAAGCCACCATGTTCTGAACAGACACACTAAAAACACTCACAAAAAATAACATTTAGTTTTAGAACATAATTAGCAAACTTACTATTAATATTAACAGTCAGAAAAAACTAATTTCTGAAAACAACTTGAACATTACTGAAAATAAACATGTGCGTCTGCTACAGGTTTTATTCCACACTCCGCATGGCATGATACCATGTATGTTTAACGAGAACCCCAGCAGGAACGTTTCAGAACTGGAGCCTTTTGCCTGCCCGACTTTGTTGATCTGGTAATTTTTCATATTTATACAATCGCGAGTCTGCACAGGGTGTTTTATTTTGAAAATTGATCGGATGCTCTACGCCGTTCCTGTGTCTCTGACTTCCTGTCGGCGCGATCTGCTCTGTGCAGAACACAAAGCAGCCGTGCCCGGCTTGACTCCACAGTGTGCCGGAGCTGATCGCGGCAGCCTGTGATTTGTAAAACACTATCTGCTGCTAGCAGATGGAGAGTGATGGCAGGTTAACAAGGGGGATGCTGTTTTGGTAATTTTGCTAACAAGGGGGACGGCATCCCCCCTCAAATTGCGTGGTTTAGTTTTGTTGTTTGTACAGTTTGGTCAATCTTGAAGACTTGTAACCTCACAGAACAGTGACACGCGTATATGAATATGAAAATGTTCCAGCTAAAACCAGGCTGTTTCAGAATAAAAGTCAGAAATTCATCTTTACAGTTACTGCAGCTCTGATAAATGTGGTCCAGGAAAAGTCTCTAAAATCCAGTAAAGCTGCTCAAGACGGACTCTGGATGAGGTTTCTGTTAGTGGTTTATGAAAATAATCTCTGTCTACAACCTGAAGACCTCCAGAGATTACAGTTAATGATGAAAACATTGGTGGAGGATCTTGAAACTCTGACTGACATTCAGGATCGAGCTGATGTGAATCAGTCAGAGCAGCTCGCAGCCAAAGCAACAATCCTTCAGTCAGAGTGAGACCTCCACAGACGGTAAAAACATCAGGAGAGAAATACGTCTGAGGTGACATGAAGGTTTGTGGGGAGGACGTGATTCAGAAGGGTTTACATGATGACAGTCTGACAATCCTGCCATTTAGAGACAGTCTGCATTCCTTAGACTTTATAATTTATCTGCTCAATGTATGTAATTAATTATCATACCTTACCGTGTACCCACAAGGAGAGGAGCAGGATGTAGAAGCAGAGATTTAATGAAATAGTGTCATCCACGGTATCAACGTTGTTACTGTGAACCAGTCTTTAAAATTTTTCTTAGTGTTCAACAAACAAAACCTGAAGATCATCCACAGCCTCAGCCTGAAAATCAGTTAAATAAGCATTCTGTTACCACACAAATGCTTAAAACTTCCACTCCTGAAAGATGGCAGCAAAAAAGAATTTAATTACAGTGGAGCATGTAATTCCATCTGAGTGGAGTTTAAGATCCAGATCAACCTGGAATAAATCGGACTGAACAACAGTGAGTGGGATGAGGACATACTGCTGACTGATGGGAATAATTCAACTGAGGAAAAAATAATTTAAAGATGGGAAACTTAAAGGAACTTAGTTCTCCTCTCCTCCTCCTAATGATATAAAGTCCTCCTCTCCTCCTTCTGATGATATAAAGTCCTCCTCTCCTCCTCCTGATGATATAAAGTCC
>CAEMYA010000142.1:91764-192394 GCA_903131615.1 Diplodus sargus | reverse complement strand
GCTCAAGCTACCCTTGACTTGCCAGTACCGAAAACAACACTTTTGGTCCACCCCTTACAGGGCTCCTTGAACAGAGCGTTAGAATTGACAGCTAACAGCATGGGGTCACGACTTTACACTGTGTTTTAAGCGTCTTAATATGCTCCAAATATCACCCCAAAAGTTATGCAACATCAGCAGACACCTTACAACCGAAGTTCTCCTTTAAAGGAGGATCGGAAGTGGCCAGTGGCGCTAACCTGAATTTACGGGTAATGGAGAGCCTTATCATTAACGTGTGTTGTTTAATCCTGTCAGCGGGGGTGGGGGAGACTCACAGCAGGGCTAGCAAGGGTTCAAAGTTGGAACTCGCTTCACAACCGGAACGTAGCCTGCCCTTGTGAGGCTTCACATGCTGTGGAGCGGGACAGAGACAAACTCCACAGCAGCTGCCGATGGGACGATGCTACTACTAGAAGTTACTAGCAAGCATGCTAACAACTAACAAGCCTGTGGCTAAAACTATCTGGAGTGCCCGTGCTATCTAATGTGATGCTAACCGAGAGAAGCTGCTACTGACTGTATGCACGGCAAGAGAGAGAGACTCGGTTCTGTTGGCAGAAGAGCAGTGGACTGTGATTACTCTGAGCAGGATTTATGGGAATAAATTACAACATAATGTATTTGAATATACTTCTCTTTTTTTGATTTCCGGAATGAAGCAGGGTCAGTTTGGTGGGGCAGTCAAAGCATTTGGGTGGGCACTGCCATGCCTAGAACCGGGCTGCGTAAAGATAACTTCAGTTGAAGACGTTGAAGAATTTGAAGAACGTGTGCAAGACCGAGGATCGATGCAGGAATCTGAAATGTATAACCTGTGGTTGCGTGATACAAGACAAATGAAATCAGGTTCTCCAGCAGACTCGTCGTCGCCCCCTTATGTTTCTTGATGCTGAGAGAAAAAGAAGTGTGATAAGTGCTTTTGAAAGTCTGAAGGTCAGTGGTGGTCTTTATCAGGCCTGTAGTCCTGAGCAGGAAGTCTGGTTTTCATCGTGGAGGACCAGAACAGCCCAGTATCAGAGTCTGCAGCATAGAGGAGGGGGTGGAGGATGTTTGGCAGCTGAGGCTCGACTACAGGCACAATTAACTTTCACTTCACAGTCAGCACCGACCTTGATGAGTTGTGAAGTCTTGAATACACAGCACTCGTTAGCGGACACCGACGCCCCGGAGCTACAAACACCCAAAGAAAACTTCCAACCCTCCCTGAGTCTGCACATACTCGGCCAAACTCCACGCTGCAGCTGCCAGACGTAGCTGAACTCTGACCAAATCATATTCACAGAGAGAAGAAGAGGTGCTGCGTCGCTGAGAGAGGCTGTTAACAGTTTGGACATATTGTGATGGATACACTTCCTCAGAACCGCTTGATCAGGAATTCTCCTGGACAAATTTACAGAAAAGGTTGTGATAAAGAGTGAGGCTGCTGATTGGTAGAACAGGTTGTGGTGAGCTCAGACTGATCAGAGTTAGAAAACCAAGGGTTATGAATAAATATGTTTAGTTTTCCGTCAAAGAATAAAAACTGAATGAAGGATGTAAAAGTTAAGGCTTCTAACTTCCAGTGACGTCTCTGTCAGTGAGCGTATCTGATGATCTATGAACCAAACGCATCATCAGGCCACTCTACAAGGAACTAAAACATCAGTCTGAAGACCACAAAGTTTTCGCAATTTAGTCCACTATGAAAAAGGCCACTTTTACACTGACTTCACACCAACAAAGAAACCAACTTCATCTTCTCTCCATCTGCTGCTGCTTTCTCCTTTAACTCTATGTTAAAGCTAGGGTCTACAATCCTGGAGAGCTAGCAAGAGAGCTAGCACGATTTAAAAGTGGCACCTCCTCTTAGTTCCACCCCCCCCATCCCGTCAGTGCTCCATCCAAAGCCACACCCCCCACAAACTTGAACGCGCATCTGGCAGTGGGACCAAGCAGGGAGAAGGAGATGCCGGAGCAAGAAGCAGCAATTCAGCTGAATTTAGCACGGAGCAGACAGGAAGTCAAGCACCGAAATAACAAACTACATCCGGTTACTTTTCAAAATAAAACACTCCGTGTTGACACCAGCACACATCGTGAGGCCAGCTGTCTACCATACTGCTCCGTAGCGGACTCAAACCGCAACCGGTGGGGATTGCCAGAAGGCGGAGCAAAACCGGACCGGAGCCGCAACGCAGCGGACCCCTATCCAGTGGAAATTGGGCCGACTCATTAGCCATTCTCATGGCTAAAAACAACACACAAAACACAAAAACGCTAATACGAGCTACAAACGTAGCCAAGTTGGCAAACCTCACATATTTCATGAAAATAACAAATCCCTCTGAAACATAACAAATAATTACCTGTCCAACAGAAAGAGAGCAACCTCTGCATCACTTTTCAAGCCCTTCACATGGCCCAGTTGTCTCCACCACTGAACTGCACCACCGATGTTGACTCAGTCCAACTTCTTCCTTTATCCAGAGCCTTTTTCGTTGCGGCCTTTTCTGCCTCAGGCTTTCTTTTCCTTGCCTTTCTAGCGGGGTGAGCTGTTACAAGTAACGCTGGCTGCATTTTCTCTGCCATTGTAACCAAATGAACCTCTTCTCCTGCAACGTATTTCTGCAGAGGAGTGTGCTGAATATTTCCGGCATCAGTGAAACGTAACGTGTGCACGCGTGGAGGAGGGAGGGACAGAACGAGACATGAAGGCATCTGACCAATCCGTGCATCTGACCAATCTGTGCTATCCGGGCCAATAGTACAGATTGGTCAGCTTTTTCTCAGTCATGCAGCTGCCACAGAAGTCCGATTATTTTCGTTTCTTTTTCTGAAAACATAATGTATTGACTACTCTCAGGATAGTAGGATCATTTCACCCAGTATAACAAAATGTGTTTCTGAACAACATTACAGACCCTAGCTTTAATGTGTCAGAGCACAAAAAAACAAAGACAAACAGTTTTTAGAAAAGTTTTTCTTGTTGAATTTCAGAAAGTACGAACCCACCAGAGACTTAGTGAGGTGTAAAATAATGTCTCAGGAACTGAACTGAGAGCCTGGTCCTGAGGTGGAAACACACTGAGCTGCTCCGAAGCTTCCAGCCCCTGAAGAAAGATCTTGAGGTGGAAACATGCAGGCAGCAAGCTGTGAGCTAACAGCACTGTACTGTGCTGTGGATGTTATGTTACATTTCATGTTGCTGTCAGAAGTAATGATTCAGTTCAGATGTCAACAGTCAAACATCTACATCTTCACTAACACATCTTCACTAAAGAAATTTCACATTAAATATTACATTGATGTAATAGCTTCTAACCCAGACAGTGAAGAGTTTGAGTGAATCAATCTGCAGTAGAAAGAGCAGACAGCTGGGCTATTGCTATTGCTAATGCTAGGTGTGCAGGGACAACAGAGTGCAAGCGTTTCAGCATTCACAATGAGAATTGTTGTTACGGCTTGCGGGGTTCTAAAAACTGATACAACAGATTGATTCTCCTAACTAGATCCAGAGTCGCATGTACAGGACAGCTGTAACCATGGTAACTGTACACAGCAAAAAGCTGGAGCCTCAAAAAACTTAAAAGTTAAAGGTGTTAACAACCATTAACATTTTCATAGCATTAATGTTGCTAACGCTTACAAGGTCCTGTGGAAAAATGATCCAATCACAATCAAAATAAAAATGCAGGACAACAATTAGACTCAAACTTCACAGATGAAATCTACTAATAATCCTGCTTGTTCCCAGCTGCCTTGCACGAAACATGGCCAGCGTGTCCAGTCACAGAACCAGCATCTGTCATGGTGACAGGATGCTAGTCCTCAGTCTTAGAGTGATTGGTCCAGCAAATCATTAAATCAAGAAGATCTGGCTCAACACGATGTAAATGCTTAGCCCACTTCGCTAACACTTCTCGTTGGATCTGCCGAGCACCAGAAATAGAAATATCACCAATAATCATTAGGTGGCATTAGCACTGGTTCACAGTAGGATTGAACAATATAACATTTTATCTCACATCACAATAAAAAACATTCAGACGTTATTGATGGTGGTAAACTTTCAAACAAACATCGTAATGATCATGAATCAGGATACCTGATAAGTGTCTCGTTAAAGCCGTCTAGCTTCATAATGTACTGTTCTCCGTTGACATCTGAATTTAATATGAATTGCCACAAGATGTCTGTGATAATAAAAATATTTTTCTTACCTTTGTTTCTTAATAAAATGTGATGTAAAGTGACTGAGTAGGTTTTAGTGCCATTTAAAGAGTTTTAAACACGTTTTGATGATTAGAGATCAAATTAAATCATAATCTTCAACATTACATATAACGTAATTCATATCAATGATTGTTGACTCCTGTTTAAAGAATAACAATGCTAATGCTAACTACAGCTATCACAATGACCTGCCAGAAAGAAAATGAATGTAATTGGAGCAGAATGTCTAAAATGTCTGTAGTATATTGAGGAAGTAAAAGTATATTGAGTGCTTAAATTGGTATTTACTTATGGAACGATTTATTAATTGCTTTCCCCTCTCAGGGTCAGTGGGGAGAAATCTGTTGACAGCAGCTGCTGAGAGCTACAGGAGGGAAGAAGACCGAAAAGAGTTTTTTACAGCTCAGAGCTGCTGATGTTTTGGCTTCATGAATAGTTGAAATATTTATTAATCAGTCAGAGGAAGAGGTGGTACAGAGCGAGTGCAGGTGTGTTTAGTTTGGGAGTTAAGTGACATTATGTCACCGCTGCTCTCCATACATCTGCGCTCTTAAACGGTAAAGAATTAGACCATTTCCTGTGAGCTGGTGATGTCATTGTGATACGACTACAGGCCCAGATTTAGGGCTTTCTGTGTGTGTGTGTGTGTGTGTGTCAGGATTGACGGGGGGACTGTAAGTCATCTCACACAGGAAAAGCCCCGGGCCCAGCCCTCACGATGACACCGGAGCCCTCGCCAACTGGGCTTGGAGCAGGAGAAGGTATGTAAATCACTCGTCCAAAGGTTCACGCTTGCCAACCGAGTTTCCTGGGAAGGACGAGGTTCTGGACCAGGACTGGAAATCTGATGTGGGCTCATCAAACCATGTGTTGCTCAACCTCCACTCTTGTCAATACAGAGGGAATGTCTCAGAGAGAAGGTCAGCAATTTCCTCATCGCCAGGAGGGATGCCTGAAACCAGCTATGTACAGATCAGCAGGACTCAGACAAATTCAGACCTGGTTCAGGTTCAGTCGGGTGTCTGCAGACCTGGTTCAGGTTCAGTATTTCAGTTGTGGAGACTCTGCACTTTTTCTCCAAAATATTAAAGTTAAATATAGATGCTTTATTTTCCCGAGCAATGTATGAAACAAACAAATATTGACATAAACTAAAAATTAGAGCCCGACCAATTTATCGGCGGGCGGATGTTATCGGCCGATATTAGGCATTTTCCAAACTATCGGTATCGGCATTTATAATGGCCGATAAATTAATACTTGAAAAATACAATAAAGATGGACTAAACACCCTACAACCATGTTATGAGTGTTGCCGTCCACCAGAGGACGCTCTACAACAGGTCGAGTCTATGCCACCTGATTGACGGACAGGACAGCCAGTGAGATCTCTTCTGCACAAACGCCATAGCTACTGCCAAACACAAGCAAGCTAAGTGACCTGGTTAGCGGCTTCAATTGATATCAACAAAAGAAGGGATTAGGGCTGTCAGTTTAACGCTTTAATTAGATTAATTAATTACACTGCCAATTAACGCGTTATAAAAATTTACGCAATTAATTCTGAGATTCTGAGTGGCAATTCAATGCGCAAGCATTTTAAATTTGGCCCATTGAATGACCCGTAGGCTACTTGGCAGTGGCACGTCACTGTAGCACCGGCACCGAGGAACTTGTCCAGACGTGTTCGTCACTTCCCACCTGCGTCGCTAGTGGGGCTGTAATGACACATGTATTGAAGCTGAAATCGCGACACTCAGATCCACGAACCTGTCTCACGCTGTGAGAAGGCAGAATCGCGACACAACTTCCAGTTCAGATCAGCCGTATGAGCTGTAAGTAACACTACATTAACACCGCAGCGGTCGTTCGCCAATTCGCCGCCGTTGTTTGTTCACACAGAGAGAAACATCGCTGTAAAGACCAACCGCTGTGTAATTCACACAGAAAGCCGGGGCTGCAGCTCCTAAAGAGACGTGACGGTACAAGGGGTCTCCCTGGTGTCTCCCCTGTCAATCAAAACCGACGGAGACTGTCTTCCGGGGTAAAGTTCACTGAAGTCTCGGTCCAGAGGGCTGACCGTCGCAGAGATTTTTTTTCATCATAAACACTCGGTGAGGTAAAGTTTTTTTGCCGATGACAGACGCATGGCAGAAATGTGACGAGTAGTCTGTAGGACGGGCGGGAGGAAGGGCGCTTCTCCACGTACAGCTGTGGTATTTTTAACTTGTTGCCAAAGACAGTTACTACATTACCTTAGTTTGGTTCTGTAACGTTGTTTTGTGGGACATTTCTCTGTATTAAGTTGAGTGAGGGATCTGTGCAGTTAACAGACCATCAGATAGACACGCCCTCCACAATACTGCACCTCTGATACTATCAGACAAGTATCATATACATAAGTTATTGAAATGTTACATTAAATAAAATGTTTAATTTAGAAAGAAAAAAAAATGGAGGTTTGTATCGAACCGTGGGTCAAAAATCATGATACAAACCGAATCGTGAGTTTGGTGTATCGTTAGAGCCCGAGTCGCTAGTCAAAGCAGGGTGACAACAGACACGGACACGACTCAGGGGAGCGAGGCGAGCACATCGCCGCTAGGGCCTTGAACGGCAAGTTCTTCTCTTCTTAGTGTATTCAATTGATTAGTCATGCAATACAATTTTGTAATGTCCCAGAATTCGAATTCTTTATTTGGGTACCTTTAGCAGATATGAGATTAAAATGCGATTAATTAGATTAATTAATTACAAATCCTGTAATTAATTAGGTTAATTTTTTTTATCGCCTGACAGCCCTAGGAGGGATATAAAAAAATGTGCACTTGTCTGATTTGTCAAACTACCATGGCTATTCCAAAGAAGGGGGATGTTGAGAGACACTTTCGAACTGTTCATAAAAAGAACGACACTGACCTCCGAAAAGCGAGCTGAGGCCGAAACCGAAGTATCGTTAGGGGTGAGTCACTCTATCACACGAGAGGACGCTGGCGTGAATATCGCCGCTTCTCAGTCCGTAGCAAAACTGTTTTTTCTGTTGGAAAACGAAAGCCAAGTTGTCCCGACAAGCTCTGGGGCTGTGCTACTGACTTAGACTAAAGGCTGCACACCTGAACAACTAGCTCTGTGGACTCACCTTTCTCCGCTGATCAGCTGTCAGCCTAGCAACGCTAACAGCTGTTAGCCTCGTCGATCAGCTGTTAGCCTAGCAACGCTAACTTTCAAACTGAGTAACTACTCAATACTATGTGGGCTGTCCATCATTGCTCCGCTGGTCCTCCCTCCACCACAACCTCGGGATTATTCACCGCCTGGCTCCTTTGTCGCTCTCCTCTGCTGCTGTGGTCTCTCCTGGCTCGCAGTGATGTTGGATGGTCCTCCGGACGCAAATGTGTTTATACGGACGGTGCTATTCCCTCTGTGCGGAATGAAAGGCGCTCCATTTATTTGTTGTTTTGTTTGTTCCACTTTGTTAAGTGCTAAGATGATAAAAGAGGCCTTCTTTGAGACTTAAAATACTATAGTTAAAAAACTTAAAATATTACTTAAAATATCTTCTAAAATATATAGTACATTTGTTTTGCAATATATGAAAATGGCAATAATTAATACATTTCTCTTTATGTGGTGAATATTTCATCTGATATATCAAATAATATGTGTATTTATTATTATTAAGTTGATTACTAAATACATATGTCAATATATATGAAGAGGACACAACCTGACACAAATAATGAAACAGAATGTTAACTTATTAGATCAACACATATGAAAAATACAGACATCAGATTTTGTGTTTTTCTGCTCAACTCAGTGAATGTCATATCCTTGGATTTGGACAAAACAAGAACTTTGAAGAACATTTTTATTTTATATAAACAGGGTTTCTACAGGTTTCAACAAGTCAAATGTAAGAGTTTTTGAGAACCTTTAATCTGACCTTTTTGAGACCTTTTTGAACTTAATTTAAGACCTACGAAAAAGTAAGGAAAAATGCAGTCTCAAAATTACTTTAAAAAATATCCAATTGTTTACATTTTCATTATTCTTTATTTTAATTTAGTTTTTCAGTTTGCTTTATGTTTTAGTTTAGTTCTAATTACTTTAACACGTGATTAAGAGTTTTAGTTTTTATCCAGGAAATTCATTTATTTAATTATAGTAACCCTGGTGTGTGTGTGTGTGTGTGTGTGTGTGAGTGAGAAGTTCCACTCAGTTTATTCAACAGTGGACATCAGTCGTACCAAAGCAACAGTATGACTGATGTTTAGTGACGGTGTTCAAAATCCAAAGCACCTCCTCTGAGGCCAAGATGGTTTGAATGTTACTTGACTGCGAGACGGTGGAGGAAGAGCAGAGTTCGGGTCGAGCAGAACTGGATGAACTTGGGCCGGGAACTGGTGACAAACGCGTATAAAAATGTGGGATAGCGTGACTTCGCAAAAGACATTTGGAAGCAAATTGTATGCCCAAGTTGAGGGTCCCCTTGCAGAGCCTACACTGCGCTTTGAATTCATTATGAGGCATGGCTTTTAACCAACTGAATTCTGATTGTTCAAGCCAACACTTTCCCATAGTTGTAGCAGCACAGTCGAAGTCTTTCTGGAAATGGCCAAGTGTACAGTGATAAATTCCGATCGGGCTGTTGGCAAAATGCCACTTACGTTCCAGGATACTTCAGAGAGAAGAACAACACACGGAACTAACTGTGAATCTCAGCAACACATTTCCCAAAACAAAAACTAAAAACTAAAAAGGCAACGACGGAAGTGGTAAATGAACATACATATTTAAGGCCTAACTAAATGTAATTTAATACCTATATGCAAAATATGGACATATTTAAGACTTTTTAAGACCTAAAATTGAGATTGTCAAATTTGAGACTTTTTAAGACCCCGCGGAAACCCTGATAAACCTCCATATATTTTCCTCTGCAGGAGCAGAATTGTGGTTTTTCACCTGGAGAATAAATCAGTGAATTCAATTTATTTGACAGCATCGACAACCTCTGTAACCTCTTGCTGAGTGGTTGTTTTTACATTGTGTGATGAATCTGTTAGGACAACGTACAGCTGTGACAGGTGTTACCTGCTCAGTGCCTGTCAGGTGCTGCTGTTGGTTTCACACTTTAAGTGAATCCAGGAGAAAAAACGTTTCATCATTGACTTCAGTTTCTGCGGCTGCTAAATGAGACGTTTCTGTTACATGTCTAAACAGACGAGCAACCACTCACTGTTTGATGTGATATTAGAGGGCTGAATGTGGATTAATCCTCCGCTGAAAATAGTTCCAACAAATGCACCATCACCTCCTGTTTGTTTGTTGCTTTTATTTTAAAAGAATCCTGTATTTGTGTTATTTTTTAAAGACTTCTGTCTTCAGTAGGAACCATTGGGCTGCACTGAGTGCCACAGACAGGAAGTCAAACGCACTGAGCACTCTGAACACGAGATGTGATGATGAAAAATACAGAATAACACCTGAGTTATTCCTTAAAGTGTTTTTTAAACACTGTGCACACACGGGGCCGCCATACATTTTTAAATGATGATAACAAGATAGGTTTGGTTAAACTGAGTGTCCAAATGGCTCCTCTCAAGGGGATTCACTTCACTTTCACTACCTACATTCATGACAAACATTTCTTTGTCACAGACCTCAGACGGCGTTCGATTCCTCCACGCTGCTTCAGACTGGAGGAGAAATCTGCAGAACCTCCCTCCATCAATCTGTTGAGGAGGAGTTCAACAAACTTCACACTGATGTGAACACCGGATCTGAATATTTACATCTGTAAAATGTCTCAAACAAACAAAAACATCTGAATGTTTTTGAAAGAATGAAGAATAATGTTTTAAAACTGTCACAGTTTGGTTGATGTTAGAATAACTCATTATTTTCACTTACGTTACACAAGTCATTTACTTACTTATGTAATATTATTCAAAACCACTCTTGACCCTTATTAATGAACGGAACATGAAACCAGGTCACCAGAGGTTGAGTCCTGAGTATGACACATCCAAACGCTCGAAAACTCACCACTTGGACTGAAGTGGCGAGCGAAAAAAAAAGCACCGTAACCTCGAGGATTTCTCTGATCTGAACATTGTTGGAAACGTTATGGATAATGTAAGAACAATTCAACAACATGGAGAACAAATGTCTAGTTGTTTTAAGACATTTCAGGCAGTTTTCATCTTAACTAAACAAAAAAAAAATCAGTAGAAAAGATGTTTTTATTCTTCAGTTCAGCCACAGAAAGATGATGTCTGATTAAGTCTCTGCATATTTCAGTTAACTGTCAACTATACAAGAAACAGAGAAATCTAAAATAAATATACAGAACACACAAGACGCAGTTTATAGAAAACATCCTGCACGTAGAGAGAAGTCTCCACTACACGGCCAACACATAGATACCTGGCATGATGCCATTCTGGTACCACAACACCCTGAAGCCTAAATCCACCTCATTTGCCTTTATTCATTTAGTATGTTATGGGCCACACACACACACACACACACACACACACACACACATGCACTCACTCAGGTAGGAAACAGCCTAATAAATACAGAGGCGAGTGGAGACTGGTTCTCCTCCCATTAAATACACCATCAGGTCCTTTAACAGTTCTTATTAACAGTGTTCACTCTGTGCAGGAAAAAAGAAAACGTCCTTTACTTTTGTTTTCATTTACCCCTTTTCCTCCTTTTCCTCCTCGTCTTCACCTCCTCGGAGATCAGCGAGATGTTTTCAGAGGACAGACTTTGTGCACAACACCTCCCGGAGAGGACAAAAAGGCGAAGCACCAGAGAACACTTTACACCTGCTTCCCTTGTTCATCTGTCTTCATTTTTCTGGAGGAGGCAGGATGTTTGGCTTGGCTGCGACCTGCACCATGACTTAATCCCTGGGTGCTATTGTTAAATTTTTCGAAGCAAAAAATAATGAAAACCAAATGCGGCCGAGGGACCCCGGTTCAGGTTTCAGGGCCTGCGCTTTAACAACGTTATGTTTCCAGCACGTCGAGGCCAAATAACTCACTTATGTTTCCCTTGTAATATTACGCCAAACATGAGATCTTTACTTTGTCAAATCTGGTAAGTATCAAACCAACTGTATCAATAGGAAAACAGTTTTAATAAGCATTCCCAGGCGAGGGCTGAGGAACACCTCTCACCTGGAAGCTATTAGAGCCGACAGGAAATGGAGGCAGAGATCGAGTGCTTCCCAATAATGTGTGTCCCCCCGGAGAGAGGAAATATGTAGATTCATCATAAAACATATCTGAGAGCTTGGACTGTAACGCAGGAGAGAAAATCAGCAAAGACAGCTGGGCACCTCTAGCCCTCCAAGATAATATCGCACAAACATCTGTGGATGCAGTGTGCAGATAGCGTTTCATCGCTCATGTCGTAGCATCTCTCCTGATAGTCAAACTGTAAACACCTTCTCCAGATGGACCCACATTGTATGGAAGATCAATGTCGCCAAGAGGAGAAAAATTCAGAGGAAATGAGGAAAAACATTCATACTCACGGCAAAGTCAAATTGTGACTCACTGAATCACTGCATATTATTGGATGTTCACTCAAATTTCATTTGAATTAGTAAAAATTAGGGTTTAAGGAAGTAAACAAAAACTTTGGAATCTGATTGAGGTGATATTTGACTTACATATACATTTATATTTATATTTGCATTACATTTACATTTATATTTACGGGGCCAAGCCCGAGGGGCAGAGGGAACATTAAATAAGTATGCTTGCATACGCGTGTCCTAGGACCAGCGGTAATTGTAACCCTATTGTAATTGTAAAGATTTTTATTGTTATTTTTCTCTGGCTAAAAGTGGTGCTGCAGCCTAAACCATGCAAGGGAGGGCGGTGCAATTTGGAGGGTTGGTCCAGACTCCAGGGAATATCTCAGACACAAAACCTACATATATCCGCCAGCAGGGGGCGCTATAACCTAGGACAACACGTTTTTGCCTATAACTCCCAAACCGTATGTTGCACATTCAAAAACCTTGTATCCCCAGATTCCCTAAATGGAGCTGAATCACTTTGCGATTGACCACGCCCACTTCCGGTAGAAAGTTTTTTCGCTGAATCGGAAAAACTGGAAAACCTACTTTTTCGAACTCCTCCTACAGATTTTGTCCGATCTGCGTGAAACTTGGCACGTACACTCTTCAGCTGGACTTGATCTAAAGTTATCAAAATAATTTTGCTCGGGCAAAAAATGCGGAAAATATTAACAAACAAATTTCTGTAGCCAACTATAAAAATGTAAACTGTTTGATATCTCGGTCAAACTAAATGCTATTAACACCAAATTCTCCTTGGTTGGCATGAGACTAGGAAGGGATGAGCCGAATTTGGTGAAGTTTGGCCACTCGGGGGCGCAAAAAATATGGGAAGTTTATATCTCTTGGACGGCTACACCAATTTTTACTAAATTTGGTCGGTATGATCCTGAGGTTATATCTCGAAGGTGATCATGACCAGTCAATGTGGGCGTGGCTTATTACAATAAATCCAAATCGGCACACATCCAGCCTTTTGCACTTCCAGTGCACTTCCCATTACAGCAAATACGACGGCTCAGACGTTGGCCTGTGTCCTCACTTTTGCCCTGAGCCTGTCATCCTTTGGGGCCAACTTCCGTGGGCTCTGCGGTGTGCGCGGTCTGAGTCGCGCGGGGGGGGGGGGGGGGGGGGGCTTGGCCCCCATTTATAACTGCTTGCAGTTCTAGTTACATTTACATTTAGTAGGGTTTCTGCAGGTTTCATCAAGTCACATTTAAAACTTTTTTAAGACTTTTTTGAACTAAATTTAAGACCTGCACAAAGTACGAAAAAGTAAGGAAAAATGCAGTCTTAAAATTACTCAGAATAACCAAATGTATTGCCAGGATTAGTCATTTGGGGGCCCAAGGCAAACCCAGTCATTGGGGCTCCACGTCCTCGTACTAGACTGGCAAAAGTTTTATTCTCACCTCAACACAAGGTCTTCAATGCTGGCGGCAGCAAGTAGGTTCAGCCTGGATATTGTTGTATCTTGTGTTACTACTTAGTTGAGCTAGATAGTCCTTAGAAGAGAAGGAATTCCAACACTACTAGAACAGCTGTAAGTCATTTTGACGGCTAGATTTTAAACTCTATAATCTCTCATGTAAATACCCAACTGAGTGATGAATACACTCATTGTGTCATGGCTTTCTAATTCATTGTGTCATGATATTTTTTTTTAAAAACGATGCTTGTCTATTACACAGCGTTCAGCATCTCCTCGGTTGCCTGTTTTACGTGCTTTGCTGTATGAGACCCACCAAACTATTGCACATACCGGCACATTGTAACTTGAAAGTGGAAGAAATGTAATGTAATGCCGAGATGGTAGGGCATACTGGGGATTCAAAAACTCCAGATGACAACGAAAACCCTGATTCTCTACCACGGAGATGAGCTGGTTATCAAGAGCGATAAATTGAATGACCTTCTGTGTAATATTTGTGGCCATGTTCTCTGTCTCGAGGATATTCCTCTTTCCCTCTGAAAGTATCCACGAGTGTTTGTTGCTTTCGGTGTCTTTGCCTGTGTTGCTTGAGTGAATTTGGTGTATTCTTTGAGTGTTTGTTTTTTAGTTGTATCAAATGTGTAGTGTTAAATGCTGCTCTTTTGTTACCCCCCGCGAAACGGTCATATTGCAGATGTTACATGTCGCCGTTAGACTACTTTTGCTTTCTAATTTAAGTTATTTATACACTTAAATCCACAGTGTATATATATATATATATATATATATATATATATATATATATATATATCCGATCCCTGATCCAGATGTAACGTCCGATTCTGATCGAGTCCGAAACCACGTGATCGGCACCGATTTCCGATCACGTGATCAGATCGGGACATCCCCAGTTATTATAGTTTTTACATATTCATTAGGTTTTATTTTACTTAGTTTTTCACTTTATATTTCAGTTTACATATAATTAGTTTTACAAGTGATTAAGAGTTTTAGTTTAGTTTTCATGTAGGAAATTCATTTAGTTAACTATAATCACCCTGGTGTGTGTGTGTGTGTGTGTGTGTGTGCGTGCGTGAGAAGTTCCACTCAGTTTATTCAACAGTGGACATCAGTTGTACCAAAGCAACGGTATGACTGATGTTTAGCGACAGTGTTCAAAATCCAAAGCACCTCCTCTTTCAACGTCAGAGTTGAACTGAAGATGGTTTGAATGTCGCTTGACTGCGAGACTAAGTGCTGTGATTTAAGTGCTAAGGATACGAACATACAAGTGCATATACATATTTTTGGGTTGGGAGGGAGTCCTGCTATGCAGGGTCAAGATGAAGTCTGAACAAATAAGTCTTGAGTCTTTTGCTGAAGATGGCGAGTGACTCTGCTGTCCTGACATTGGTCAGGAGTTTGTTCGACCACTGAGGCGTCAACACAGAGAAGAGTTGTGACTTCGCTGAGTGATCACACAACGTCAGCATGGTTACTTCACGTCACGTTAATAATATTGGTTCATTTTTAAATGCTGCAAAGTAAAATTGTTACATGTTGCACCTTTAACATACACATTCAAATTAAGGATTCTAACTAAAACACTGACTTCACTTGTTTTACTTATATTCACATTTTATTACATGTTACAATTCAGTGTTGGTTATGTCTAGCCAATATGAGCCAGAATTGTGCGAATGCGACTGGAAGTGTGGATTTCAGCACCACGGATAGAGGTGTTTAATTTCAGAACAGCGGTGTTTCGGAGTGGGGGTGTTTCGGAATGGAGGAGTTTCGGAATTGAAGGCTGTCCCCCCAATATGGATAAATTAAATAACTTAGTCTGATTAAATTAAATAAACAAAGATTTATACACCTTTTTATTGCATTTCATAATGCATTTACCTTCCACGTAAATATCTTGTGTGATATCTTGTGGTTATTCTGTCTCCTGTTATAAATCACACATTGACTCAAGTTGTAACAAAGTCAAACTTTTGACATTTCATTTGGGACGTTCTCTGAGTTCTGCTGCTGTTCTTTATACGTCTCGTACAAACAAATGTGCTGAGAGTTGGCCTCACTGGTAAAGATAGATTTATTGCAATATTTTTGGGTTGGGGGGTTACTGTTCAGATCGGGGATACTATAGTAATGTTAATATGTATGTCACTATGATATATGTCCTGCTGCAGTGCGTAGGTTTAAAAGATGCAGTAAAAGCTACAATAGTCATGTTAAGATGATGAAACTGACGTAACAAAATGTAAAGTCTTACTTAATATCCAGTCACAACAGATGAAGACTGATTTTGTAATTCTGCATCTCTTTATTTTGACTTCTGTT
Organism: Diplodus sargus; assembly: GCA_903131615.1. NCBI lineage: Eukaryota > Metazoa > Chordata > Actinopteri > Spariformes > Sparidae > Diplodus > Diplodus sargus. The sequence continues at coordinate 176,753 of CAEMYA010000142.1, read as the reverse complement.
CATTAAATCATCAATCCGACACTTATCTTTCTATTCTTGGCAGTTCTGGGCTTCCATATATTTTGTTGGCCACTCTGCCTCTTTGACTGATGTGTTTATTTTGCGTCCTTCACATCACCGTCCATTAAAGTCCATCTACGGCAGTCGAGGCGAATCTTCTTCGTCTCCATTGAAATTCCTGAAGCGGAGTGATCATCATCAGGACGGTCTCAGAGGCCGAAATCAGTGTTAATAAATCAATCCCCAGCCTGGGTGAGCTCTCCATCGCTCCCTCAGCTGCTTGCTAAACAAATGGATTCAGCATGTTTAATGAGGGTGGGGGGAGGAGGAGGTAACTAATACCTTTAATGATCTCAGCAGACCAAAAATACCTGGCACCTGTCCAGAGCGAGCGGTCGGGGAGATGTTTTGGACAGCGGCACCGCGGCAGTCATGGATGAAGATGCTCTGGTAGTTTGGCAGATTTACGGCCGAGCACTGGAGATGCCCCCTCTCCCCCCACCCCCCATATGGAAAAGGCCATGAATTAGGAGGGCGGTGAAACAGGCCACACACTAAAATCACAGGCCTGCTGAACCCTCGGTGGTACGACATGTTGAATGGTGTCTGGGGTAACTGCAGTGATGACACGGGCAGATGATGATTCAGAAGCAGGACATCGTTTCTGTTTGTTGTTCGGAAAACTCACTAAAACTTTAAAACCCTGCTGCTCTCATGTTACTGTGGGTTTCTGGGGCCTTTCAAAATAAAAGTAGCAGGCAAACTGATTTTCAATGTTTACACTAAATAATCACATCTTAAAAAAGGTAAACTGCCTTTTTTAGAGCTTTTAACTTCAGCAGCCTGAACCTGAATCTCACCCCTAAACTAATGTGGCAACAACTGATATCAACCTATATCTGTTTTATATATATATTTTTGTTGGCCTTTGTTGGCTTTATTGATAGACCAGCTGAAGATAGATAGGAAACAGGATGAGAGAGAGGGGGAGTGACACATGGCAAAGGGCCCCAGGCCGGGAATCGAACCTGCGGCTGCCACAGCAAGGACAAAGCCTCTGCACATGGGAAAAATCCACAGGGCGTCTCTTATGCTGAAACACAATGAACAAAATCACTAAATGTCCCAATGTCACTTCAAACATGTGCATCCACAAACTTCTCTCATAATTAACACATTTCAGCATCAGAATGAGCAGAAATGTTGCTTCAAAACGTAAAAGATTCAGTACATTCACCTTTCTGCTGCTGTGGTGACCTAACGTCACATTTACAGTTAAACACAGAAGGTTAACAATAGACAAAATGCTCCTTTGAAGGAGGAGTCAAGAACAGGAAACAGCAAGTCAAGGTGGAAGAAGAAGACTTCAAGAATAAGACAAGAAAACAAGTCCTATGTCAAACAACTTTATATCCCCTTTACTTTAATCATAAATACATATATAGTGGGGCGGCTTAACAGCATAATTCCAAAGAATCGTGCACTTTTGATAAAAGCGTGAAATTTGGTACACTTATAGCCAAACACAGCCCCAAAAAAATTGGATATCGGGCCATCGCAAATTTTCAATATGGCGGCCGTGGCAGCCATTTTTCAAAATGGCCACCATTGACTACCATTTTCATGTGAATTTTCTTTTGTGTGTTGATTATAATATGATATTGATCATAAAGTTAGCTACATTTATTTACCTCTTTGGAGTTTGTACATGAATGATACAAATACATTTCAAGATGGCCACCATGACTGGTTTGAAAATCGTTACTGGTTCAAAGTTGCATGGATTCCTGGGATATGAACGATATTGGGATCAAATCACACATTTTTGTGTGATTATAAGGACAATAGTAACTGTCCGAACATGGGGCCAATCGTGGAAGACTGTCAGTTTTTGAAAGGCCTGCTAAAGTCAGGGGCAGCAAGAACAGAAGCACTAGCCAACAGTGCTTTCAGGCTCTCAGAGGTGAAATGACACAACTCTGTCCAAACAAAAGGAACCTTAGGACTAAGCAGATTAGTCAAAGGGGACGCAACAGTGGCAAAATTCTTGCAGAAACTCACATTCACAATGGCCTCCACTTTTCCCAAATATGTTACGGTGGCCTGTCCAAATTCACACTTGGCTAAGTTCAAGGTCAAATTGGCAACAGCTAGCCTGTCGAACACCTCTTCCAGCTGAGCTACATGCCGACATCAGGAAGAACTGTAAATCACCACATCAACAAGATAGGCTTCACAATCTGCAGCTCCCTTCAACACTTTATTTACCAGACGATGAAACGTAGCTGGTGCATTCTGCATCCCGAAAGCCATGACAGTATACTGACAGAAATCGTCTGGTGTCACAAAAGCAGAGAATTCACTAGCTCTGTCAGTTAGAGGGACTTGCAAGTAACCTTTTAGAAGGTCTAGCTTGGTAACAAAAACTGCAGATCCCACCCTGTCAATACAATCATCCAGTCGGGGAAGAGGGTAACAATCAGGCTTGGTAACAGAATTAACCTTGCGAAGGTCAGTGCAAAGACGGAGTGTATGATCTGACTTCTCAACAAGCAGGCACGGGGAGCTCCGTGAGCTAGCAATAGGTTCAGCAATACCATGTTGTAGCATATAATCTACTTCCTTACGCAAAAGCTGTCGCTTAACAAGATTCGCTCTGTAAGGATGCTGCTTAATAGGAGCAGCATCACCTACATCGATGCTGAAGAACATTTGTGCATGTCGGCACATCAGAGAACAGGGCAGGACGCTTATCAATCAACTCAGCGCTGTCAGAATGTTTTGGAGAATCCAAATAAGAAAGATGGACATACAAGTTAGTCAAATTTTAGAATTTGGCAAACTACCTTGAGAAAATTCTGGACTAACAGTAACATCAAAATCCTCTGGGACAACATCACTGTCCTCCGAAGCAATGACAGTGTCTTCATCTACATGAATTGAAGTGTTCAACACAGCAACAGTTTTCACATCCGAGAGCATGGGCTAGTTCCTCTCGCGGTAAGGTTTCAACAGGTTCACATGGCATAAGCACGCCTTTCGTTTACGATCTGAACCAAGAAGTCACACTCACCAACCTGGTGGTCAATCACATATGATCCACTATATTGATCCCCTTCACAGTAACAGAGAGGTGCAGTCTAAGGTAGCTTTTTTGCACTTACACTGCTTAAAGGCCCCCACACACCGCCTAGATGTCCAACTGCCTTATCTGACTACTCTCCGACCACTCCATTGCCTCTTGTCTGACCCGTTTGGCAGAAAAGTTGCATTGAAACACACCGCTTCGACGTACGTTCTGCGCTTGCGCGAGATGCAATAAGCGGGTGGCACTTGTGTTGTGAGTTGTAAACGAGAGGCTTATGCACGCAACTCTCTTTACTTTCGATCAAAACAAAACTTAACAATTTCAGATAAAAACAGCTGCATACGAAACATGCAGCGAGGCATTAACAAACGAACACAAATTAATTTGTCCTGAAACGGACATAACAACTAGTCTTGTGCCAGTACTGCAAAACATGAACACGGGGAATGACGGAACGGAGTGCATAGAAAAACAAAGCACACATAGTATTCTGCCCTCCCACACACTGCGTTGATTCGCTAGCACACCGCCAATCAGAACGGCCATTCAGCTGGCACACAACCAATCAGAGAATCCAATGGCTCAGACGTCCGACAGCCCTCCTCCTCAGACTTTGCATGCTCAATGGGAGCCGACAATGACCGGCTCCCATTGAGCATGCGAGCATGGCCTCCTTGATAGACTGCCTTCTTAACATGCTCCTCTAAGGCAGCCTTTGTTGGAGGGATTGACTGCACATTGTGCCTCTTTGCAAAACACTTCCTCCTAGCTTGGTCTATGCCTGGGGATGTGCTGGTTCGATCACAGAACAGGATTATAAACCTTTCAATAGTTGCCATTACCTCCTGCAGAATGTCATGTGGGGCAGAGGACAATTCTAACGATAAACTATTTATGTGGGTGTCTATGGGGGAAAAATAAGGGTTTTTCTTAAATAAGTTTTATTTATCTAGTTGTGAGCTAATTGTGATAAAAAAACAAGTTTAAAATAAGTGTTATTTATCTAGTTGTAAGCCTACCTAGAGCCGAGCATATGACATATATGAACTTGAGGCATGTTGCAATTGTCAAGTCATATCTAATCTTTCCAATGAATTGAAGGACTTGAAGGTGGCATCAACATGTCACTATTTTTGAGACTTAGATATTTGTGAAGTTTAAGGAAAAAGATTGAAATTAAACTAAATTCTCTTTAGCTAATTTTAACTAGCACCACTTACGTAAATGGTGGCCATCTTGAATTGTGAGGACAAAGGAAGATTCTGGGCTTATAACACATTGCAGATTTTATTTCTGCATGATAAAATGTATAATTATTTATGGAGATCGACCATTTGATATGCAATATTAAAAACTTTATTACAATTACAATGTTCATGCTGATCGTGGCAATCATCTTGAATTTTTATTGATTTATATGTATTCTTTATGTATAAACTTCCTTAAACTGGGTATGGTAAATACATTTAACTAACAAGATCATCAACATCATATTTTATACCATACAAGGAGAAATTTGATCTAAATACATTTTTAAAATGGCCACCACAGCCGCCATGTTGAAAATTCACGATGGCCGGATATCCAATTTTTTTCAGACTGCCTTTGGCCTTAACTGTACCAAATTTCATGCTTTTATCACAAAGTGCACGATTTTTCAGCTAAGTCGCCCCACTAATATGATTGGGGACATTGTAGGAAAAATTTGAATTGTAATAGTAATAGTTTACCCTTCAAAATAAAAGTTGCTGCCTAATCAGTTTTTTAAGGGAATTAAAATAATGGTTGACAAAATGCTCCTTGTTTCACACTCTCCATATTCTGTAAAAAACATTATAAATACAGGGAAGTTTCAAAATCCTTAAAGGATGATGTGGTATTTACCGGTAGATATACCCTGCAGTTATTTGTTCAACTGTAGCTGGATGTTATGTGTTTGCTCTGCTTTTCCTGTTTAGATGAACTACTTGGTCTTCAGGGTAAATATGTTTGCTTTTAAATGATTATGCTTCAACTGATGATATCTGGGTCAGAATTCAGCGTAGGAGTGATAGAGAACGGATCACTGTCCCACAAGAATCCGCCCAAGCTTTCTAAGATGTCTCCGGAGGACACACGATTATGTATAGAGGCTTCAAGCAACATCATGGAGGGCACAAATGGATTCTGGGGGCAACTGGCTCCTGTCCATTATCCACTCAAAGATGGCCTCTACAAAGAATCTTGCTCGCTATAAGTAGTTGATTAGATAATACGGCCATCAAGCTCATGTAAAAGACTCATCGTTCTGTGATTTCAGGCTTTCCATTACTGACAACAGGCGATGTCCTTCAACGCCAAGGACTATTTATGGCAGCACCAAGAGCCTCCACAGGGACCAGCAGGGTCACAACCTGTTGGCTGCACTGTAAGGCTGTTTGGATGTACATTACCTTTAATGCACAATTCCACATCACCTGGGGGAAGTCCCAGTGCTGTTTGTAAATGCAGCAGTGGGTTGCATTACAGATAGCAGCACGTTTTTAAGCTGAACCCCCTCTCCAGTCAGCCGCTGTCAGTGGGCAGAACATGTTGGCTAAATACACGGAAGAGCAGTTCTGGTCCAAGCTGAGACGTCTGGGAATCCTAAGGTTTAAGCAAGGAGAAGTTTCAAGGCTGATTCTGAAATTCTTTAACGTTAATAACTTTTTAGGGAAAAAACAAAAAGGGTCAAGTTAAACTAAACTTTCTCTGCGAGAGTTAATTAGCAGCAGGCGGTTTTAGTGGACCTTTCTTAGGTCAGGTATGCAAATGTTGTGCTACAGTCTAACAGTGGTATACCAAATGTCTTTTTAGGGGCTCACAGGCAATCGACTGGCAATCATTTCTGTCGTTCAGGTATGAGCACATGGTTGTTATTTCTATCTCAGAACTCTGCATACTGTACATTTGCAGAGTCATACTTATTTCATACACACGAGGACAGTTATTATTATTATTTAGATTCTAATAGTTTTGATTATATTTTATTCAAATTGTAATTTTATTCTTTGCTACCTATCGCTGTACTGCTGTGTTACCTGTGAATTTCTTCAAAGGGGGATCAATTAACAACATCTTATCTTTTGAGGGTGTGTCGTTCCTGCATGTCCAAATGTATTATATTGCACAGTGTTAAATGATATGTTAAAAGTTTCAAATTTTTAGATGTGACACATGAAATCGCCAAAAAAGTCATCCCAGTGGGTAACTCTGAGGAGGTGCACTGAGGAGCTACCTGGACATGAAAACTCACCTAGATTATATTTACTGTTTCGTCTCTGTTGTTCGCTATGTCACCTCAACTTTAACTTACAAAATCTAAATGTTGATTCTTTACTTTTTACACACTGTCAAATATGTACTGACAGATTACAACAAGCATGATGAAGAAACGAGGAAATTAATGTCAGTACTAAATTACTTCACAGTTTAGTTTTGTTCTTTGCTCTGCTATGTTCAGGTCCAACAGGTGGCAGTAATGCACCTGTAAGCATGTTTGCCAACCGACATTTAAACTGAAAGAATAAGTGATCAGTCAAAGAAGAAGTTAACTCGTTGTGTTGTTACCTAAAACTGCAGTTTCAAGCTTCATGTTCCTCTGAAAACAAACTGTGCTGTGCGGTTACCTTCGTAGAGTCGACAAGAGTAAAACTTTACAGACAGTCAAACGCAACTGCATAACACACAAACCACAGGACAGGATCCACATCCCCCACACTCACCAAAGATTATCCAGGTTGTAGTTTTATTTAAAAGGCTGACAGAACAAAACTGATAACATAATGTGAATCTGAATCTTAGGGAGACTAAACCTCCGTCCTGGTGGAAGCATCTGGAACTCAACATAGTTAGCCATTAGCTCAATTAGCAAAATACAATGCAGGACTACCTATTAACAGCTAACCGCTAACTAGCTCTCCTCCTGCAGATTTCAAAACAGATTTGTTGTTTAAAATATGATCTAGAGCAGTGGTCCTCAATAGGCGGCCCTCGCCGGCCTCCTATTTGTGGCCGCCGAACTGTTATTCCCTCACCATGTGTTTTGGTTGGGTCAGCACGTGTATACCGGGACTTGTCTCCATGCCAACGATAGACAGACAGCTGGGTCACTCTTTGCTGCAGCGCAATTTTTAACTTTCATTTTCGTTTTTTGAGCAGTTTGCATCAGAGTCCTGCACGGGTCTTATTTTGCAAACCCGCACCCGCCATAATTAAAACCGCATCCGACCCGTTTCCGACAGTAGCACAAATTACAGTCCACACTCGAGCCAACCCGCTATAAATTGATACCGACGCCCGACCCGCACCCGAAGGACAATTAGACGGAAGCAATTTTTAAAAATGAAAGTAAGCCAGTGTGGAGAATAGGAGTTCTGGGAGGGCGCAAGCACACATGAATGAGCTCATATGAAATATACATTCTTATCATTTTGAAATGCAGAAACATTTTTGTAGATGTATCGCAAATAATGATTTTTTTTTTTTTTGCATGTGACGCCTTGAAAATGGCAATCTCAAAACCTGACCCGGCTCCAGGCGCCGACCCGATCCGCACCCGTGTCTGACACAGTACATTATTTTTCACCCGTTTCATCCAATTGTGCGGGTCACCTGTCTGGTACCTGCAGGTACCCTAACCAGTGCTGGACTCTGGTTCGCATATTGACATTTTGCCGGCTGTAGGAGCCTCTAGGTTGCCTCTAGGTGGTGTGTTCAAAGTTCACTGCTAAAAGAAAAGTGGACAGTGAAAATCAGCAATTCAAAGAAGAATGGACTGAAAAAAATGCATTCATTCTCCCTCCAACCAGCACAAGACCCATGTGCTTAATATGCCAGGAGATTAAAGCTGTGATGAAGATTTGAAACGGCATTATGAGATGAAGCATAGGAATTTTAAAGAGACATTTCAAAATTCAGAATTCAGAGGTAAGAACAACAAAACAAAACAAAAATAAATGCACTGAAATCGTCATATCAAGCTGCAAGCAGGACTCTTGTCACATCTATGGCGCAACAACAAAAAGCAACAAAGTGCTCACTTAGAGTGGTGTGGATTTTGGGTAAGCAGAAATAATAAAAGAATGCATGACTGAAGTGATGGACACAATGTTTGAAGGCAAACAAAAAGAGGAAATATTCAACAATGTATTTTAATTTATGTCAAAATGGAAATCACCTTTTATTTTAGTTCGTATTGTTGTTGTTTTGAATGAAAAGGACATTTTGTTTAGAATATTACAGTATTAGTGCATGTGGCCTGACCGACCTCAATACATGGACCTCTGAGTCATTGAAAAAAATCTTTGTGGCCCTTCAAGATTTGTATTTGAGTACCCCTGATCTAGAGTTTACTATATATTCTAATTTGTCTCAGCTCTCATCAGCAGCGCTGATTCAGCCCTTTGGAGACAGAGACAACTGTGGACGGCATGAGAAGATGGTCTCCGCTGTACTCCCCGCTCTGTTCATTTTGTTTTTTGCTAAGTGACAGTCATACATACTATACACATACATAAATCACTTTCAATTTTTTGTCCCACTTTGTTTGTCTGTCACACATTTCTGTCTTTAGGGACGACGGGATGCTGTCAGTCTCTGCAGCATACTGAGAGTTTTTATAATAAAACACTCCACTTCAGCTGTACCTTCATTAAAGATTAAAACAAAGAACTGTAGTTGAATAACAGTTATTAAAGCTATATAACTTTATATTGTTCCACATGCATATGATCTGTATGCTGTGAGAAAGTAGACATTGCAGTTATTTTGCCGTGTGGACTCTCACATGAGCTCTGCCCACAGAGTTTCCAAACATTACCTCATGATGAGAAGAAAAGTGCTGCTTTGATTTAAGAGCTAGCAGACAAGCTGAAGTTGCATCACAGACTTATTAAGGCTGTGGATGTACAGCCGCATAGATTTACACCACATCACACCACTTTTACAAGACAGTTGATGAGATTCAAGTATCCTGCTTCACACAGCAGCATATAAATATTTACCTGCAGTGCGTCTGATTCCATCTGTCCAGCGCTGGTGCTGCCCTCATATATTTCCCACTGGGAACTGTGAAGATGTAGCAGAGATCCGGGCTGACCGAGACTCTTATTAAAACAATGAAGCTCATAATTATCCTGGAATTCCAAAGCAGTGCTATAGTCGTAATGAGGCCACACAGGAGCCGGCTTATAAAGAATGAATGTAATAAATAAGCCATTAGATGGGCAGTAAAAAGAGGAGGATATAAAAAAAAGACAACAACGCTGAAATGAGTTCAGACAGGTCTTGTTGTCTCTTGATGAGCACTTAGAGAAGTTTCTATTTTGGACCTTTAATGGTGTTTGTTTTTCAGTCAGAACCTGTTTTAAGAATGAGTCCTGATACTTGAAAAACCTTAATTTCACATCACTAAGTCCTGCTGATGAACATTTACATGTTCCCTCTGGTACTTTGGTAATTCAAGTCAAAAGCTACAAAAAATGTTTCTTCTAAAAAACAATTTAAAGTATTTGTTTTAATTAATCAAAGAGACTCAGTGTGCTCTCATTTAATATTAACAATATGTTTGTTGTCTGCTTGTTGCTTAGCATATATGTAAATCACAGTTCATCCCTGTTTGTATTCACAGTGTTGGTGTGTTTAATCATTTTCAATTGTTTTTATTTTATTGTTAATATCATGTTTTTTTTTATCATTAAAGCAGCTACAAGGAATATTAATGTGTTATTCTGGCGCCTCCTGTGTACAAAAGCTGTATGAGCACTTTGTGTCATAATGACTTTTATCTGATTTTTGAAAGCATTTGTTCTGGAAGTGCAAAAGTCACATCGTTTAGTTTTTGCTGTTTGCAGGATGCATGGTGATGAGGTCACTGATTTATGGAGGGTAAAACAAACTGAACATTGTTTTAGTGCCGTACCAGTATAGAGCAGCTTCTCTTCCTTTAATTCATCCTCAGCACTCTGCCATGAAAAACTGTTTTCATTTCATGACAACACTGTGACGGGCATTAACAATAACGTATCAGACCAAAAAACAATGAATTTTACTTTGACATTTAAACTTTGCAACTTATATCAGTAACTTAGCTTAGCGGATATTTATCTACTAGCCTTTCTATCTCTATATGCTTTTCCCCACTCAACCAGAGGACCATCCACACATTTGCATCAACATCATTACTAACAACGGTCTTGTCTGACGTGAAGCCAAGATAAAAACAGAAGTCAGATCTGAGTAGAACCAGCAGTTGTTTTGTATCACAGAGAAATGTGAAATGGACTAACTTGTTATTGTTGTGATTTTCAGCTGCGACTGCAAAGAAAGAAAGAGAAAAGAAACAGTTACACATTTCTGGTGTGTTTACTTCATGTACTATATTATTATACTATACACAACAGCAAAATTTCATGCTAACTCTAGTTAGGCTATTTTCCAGCAGATAAATGTCTCCAACCTAACGTAAGTGAAAGTGTTATCATTGACATATGAAAGCATGAAACATGCATTTTTGATTGATTAGCTGTATACACTCTTATATACAGAGGTTATTGTAAACAAACATTCTGATTATGTCTGTCTGTTTCAGCACGTTGGTCGCTCAGAAGCTGTTTTGTCCCACAGAAAGTGAGATTATGAAGACGCTGACACACAGGCAGCAGAGGAAGAGGCCCGACTGACACCAGCTGAATTATACACAGTCAGTCAGAAGAGCAGCAACATATCGACTAAAGGAAATTAGTTTTGAGGTTTAATTGCTGCCTTTTGAGAAACATTTGTCTTGAAAATATAAAATATTTTACAACAATATAGAACCTTTTCTTTTTATATCTTTTAACAGTGTGTATTTGTCAAATCATGATGTGTGTTAAAATCTTGGTCTGCTGCTGATAGTTTATGATGTTTCCTCGTATGCCTTCATGATTTAGTTTGAGAAGGAGGAATACTGATCTGTAAAATGTTTTCTCTGATAAACTATTTTAAATATTTGTCTTTACCCACCAAAGAGAGCGAGTGTCTCCTGCTGCTGCTGTTTATTATTTATCACGAACATTAAACCCCCTGTAGAGCGGACAGGAGCCAGTTCTGTTACCCCAAATACCCGTCAAATCCAACAAGGCCTTCACAGCTCCATCACGGTGGTGAAAGGCAGTGAAAATTGTCCTTTTTTTTAATGGCTGCTTTGAAGTAAAAAAAATTATCATATCGCTGGAAGTATTAAAGTTCCCCAGAAGGAACCCTACAGTTTTATTAGTTTTATGGCTGCTGTCTTTTTACACATTTGACCGCCTTCCTGGAGCAAGTGTAACACCAAAGTTAATGGCTAACGGAGAGAAAGTCAAAGGGAAAACTTGGCTGATTATAGCTATAACTCCTGCAGATACTAATTACCAGTGGCTGTAAAATAAGTCAAACTGGTCATCCTAATGAGTCCACCAGAGACCGATTGTTAAACTCCATTAAAAAGATCTATTTTCCTTCTCCTTTTTTTATTTGTGTTTCTTCCCGGCTCTACTGTTAGCGTCATCTTATCAAAAGGAACCAAACAAAGTCCTGTTTTAAAGGTCATGATGCTGCAGCCTCCCAAATACAGTAATTAATGCAAAATTAAGTCCCACATAAACATTAAAAATGGCTTCTCATGGTGTCTTGGAAGACAAATCCTCTTCATTAAAGGCTCTGTGTGGAGACAAAGTTTGTCTTAAGGTGAGTCACATTGACCTTAACAGGTAGAGAACAGATTCTAGATACGAACAGACTCAACTTCTGTCTGCTGCAAAAACTCTAAAACATTTATTTTTTGTGCAGTGAAAAAAAAAGTACAAGTCACCATTAAAGCAAAAAGTTACTTTTTCATGCTATTGTGAACTATGCAACTAGCTAAGGCTGGGCGATATGACCAAAAGTGTTATCATGATGTGTTTTTTTTATATTGATCGATGTCAATAATTATCATGATATACATATAACAATAATAACAATGTTGAATTTACAGAGTTAAGAGAATTTTCCTTAGGACAGAGCCCAAAACAAACCACTTACAAACAAATTACTTGTTTCAAACATTTTAGAAGTAGTATACTGAACTGATCATTGATTAAGGAAAATAATAAAAAGTTAAATGTTGAGGATGATTATGCTTCTGTATCCTGAGATTATTGCACATTCTCGAGCTTGTAGGTAGTTGTTTAGTTCAGCTTCATTAGCCTCCTGTTCTGTAAGACCTGATGTGGTTGTGACCAGACCACATATCTCTGGGCTGCTCCTCCACCTTTACCCTCCACTCTGTGTACAGTGACTGTTGTTTGCAGAGTGTACTTAGCATCTATGACCATCATTAGCTTCTTGATGCCCTGTTTTTAAACTGTGCTTATAGGCATCATATCTTTAGCGATACAGTGCTTAATTGCACTGGTTATGTCATTGTCTTGCTTTGTTTTTTTCTTTTTCAGCAATGGCTGAAAAAGCAGCATAATTGTTGGTTGTTGGAGTGTAATTTGACTAGAATGCTGCTGCTGCTTCCATTTCTTTTCATGTACAGCACTTTGTCCCAGCTATGGCTGCTTAAAGCGCTTTATAAATAAAGTTGAGTTGAGTTGAGTTGAGTAGTAGAAGCAGTGGGGCTGGTCTGTTGGCTATTTGCGGGAGGCTAATGCTAGCATGATAGCGCAAACTGATGCTTTCGGAGTTCTGTTTGGGACGGTACCTGTTGAGATGATGGAAGAGGTTGGTGGTCACAGACACATTTTGCACCTAATGCTGGTCGGACCTCTCTTTTTCTTGTGTTGGCTCGACACACAGGTGTTCACCGTGAGTGGGACGGGCCAGAAACATGCATCAAACACATGCATTTGTTTCTCTGCTGTGCTATTGGCTGAGAGGAAAACGGACTCAAAAAACAAACTAAAAAAAGGTTATCAAATATAAATGTCATACATTCATAATCGTTATCGATTGTGCCTTTCGTTTAGACGGCGACAGCGTCTTTGGGGCTTAAAAACGCAAAAAAATGAACCCACCCTCCAGAGTGGAAATCTTAAAGACGCTCCACCGTCGCGTTCCCGTCTAAAGGGTTGAAAACGCAAAAGTGTGCTCTGAGCTGCTCACGCTAGCTAATCTCGCATACGCGTTGACGTCATGTCCATGTGCAGTACAGCCAAACAATAACAAACATGTCGGATTACTTCCATCAGTCAGACATTCAAGTGGCCTTAGCTGCTTTGTCTGTCCAGACAAAGTTGTCTGTCTTGCCTCGCTTCTTCGCCATGTTTTGGTTTTTGACGGTGGGCTATTTCGCGCAACTACGGAGAGAAGTAGAAGGAAGTTTCAACGCATGCGCGCGCTCTTGGTGTTGTTGTATGGCAGCGCTTCACAGTACCACCTAGCCACCTGGCATGCATACTACATCAAATTTCACACACTTTTGCGTCACCGTGTGCATGCAGATTTCCACCCAAAGACGCTCGTCTAAACGCAAAATAAAAAGTGGGAACGCAACGCCACTTTTGCGGATTGTGTTCAGATCGTTGTCGTGTAAAGCTAGCCTATGACAGATGTAATCATTTTTCCCTTCCTCTACATGTACACTGTTTGTCTGCTGCCACACATCAGATGTTTCTCCACCATTAAATAACTAATGAGAGTGTGACTGTAGCTCTCCTGTTATCCGACACTAGGGGTCGACTGATATACTTTTTGGGAAACGTGGTGGAAAATAGCCAGTGATGGAGTGGAAACTAAAATTTACTCATGTACTGTACTTAAATTTTGAGGTGTTTTGCTTCAGTATTTCCATTTTCTGCTCCTGAATACTTCCACTTCATATATGTAATAACTGAAGCAAACAAATCCAGATGATTCAGTGCTGATGGGCTTTGACTGGTGACATCACACAGTGTTGTGGACACTGAGAACACAGAGTGGTGACCAACAACAGGCAGGATGCTGCATCAAACTACTGCATTTTTTATTTTATTTTAATTGGATTCAGACACAAAAAACACTGATACTGACAATCTAAAAATGCCTACGAATGCAGAGGAAACGGTGCAGTAACAATGAAAATCGTGTCGCCAATAGTTCAAACGAGACGACCACAGGACACAACAAAGACGTCTGAACTAGGGGTGGGTATTGGCAAGAACTTCACAATACGATACGCATCACGATACTTTGGTCACGAAACGATACGTATCACGATATCATGATATCACGATATCACGATATTGTGATATAAATAAAGATGAAAACACAAGTACCTGTACATGCACATCAGATGATATTGATCAGAGGACATATTGAGTCAAAACTATTTTATTCAAAACAGCCTCTCCATTTTATTAATTCCCATGAAATTTCCGGGCAGTAATATTCTCTTTGTCCAGCTCGTTGTTCTTGCTATCTCTCTTAACTCTGAAGCCAAAGTGCTTCCAAACGTCAACTTTAAATTGCGGAGGCGTTGTTAACTTGCCATCCATTTTGCAAAGACACCCGCCGCACAGCAGGGTCACTCTTCAGCAATATATCAATATTTGGAGTTGAAAAATCGATATTGTATTGGGCGGCAAAGTATCGCGATATATTGCCATATCGATATTTTTGCCCACCCCTAGTCTGAACACTGGCAGACTGGCTTTGGAGTTTGATAGTAATCTTCTCTGTTCTCACAGACCTACACATCTACAACACCTCCTCCACCGACACCATGTTTGTTGTCAGAAACTCTCGACTCTGAGCTGCCCTCTCCTGGATGTACTGCTTAACATCCATACTAACGTAAAGGAAGCATGTAGTGGGCATTAGCGGTTACATCATTTAAGATAAATGTATTGGATATTTTTGGTTGTAAACACGGCTTAAAGGGGCCCTTTCAAACACATGCTGCAGTTTGATATTTAACAACAAATACAGGCTCAAATTCTGTTGACATGAATACTTATACATTTTTTTAATTTTATGATACTTTATTAATCCCCGGGGGGAAATTATTTTATCAGATATATATCACACACACCAGTGGGCTGCTGTGACAACGCTCGGGGAGCATGTGGGGATTTGGTGCCTTGCTCAAGGGAACCTCAGCAATAGGAGTATGTCAGTAGCCTTCCATATTGCGGTCCGTAAATGGACTTGAACCAGCCACCCTCTGGTCCCCAAGCCAAGTCTCTACTGAATGAGCTACTGCTGCCCCAAACATGCACAGGAAAATATAAATATATATTACCATAAATCATATGTCACAAGATGCACCGTGGTGAATAACAACTCATAGTTTCTTTGTGTGTCACCTCGATGATGAGAGGAAAGTTGACTGTGTGAAAACAAAGATTCGGTTTGTGTTGACAGAGATTTTCATTCAACATACAGTTCAGCTCTGTTTTTACATAACATAAAGGCAGCTCCGAACAGATAGTACAGTGTGCATATGGACAGAACAGTATCCATTTATAGGAGGCTGCGAGGAGACAGTAAAGGCTCCATATGAGCCTGCAGACAGCAGCCCTCCTGCACGTACGTATTCAGCATTGTATGGTGATGAAAGGCGGATCATCAGGGAGCAAGCGGCTGTTATTTTGGCACGGCTCTCCTAATGTTGCTCGCAGCTCTATATATGCCATCCATCGCCTGAGCATCCAGGGACTCCTGGGGCTGCTAAAACCCTGCAGGGTGGGTAGAATCTAATAAAACGCAGTTGACGTTTTAATTGCATTTTCCTCATCAAGGAGTAATCTGCAAGATGGTTGTGGCATTTCTGTTGAGACCAATAAGGCTGATATTATGATCAGTCATTTCTTTGATAAACACGCCGACGCCCGAACTCTCGATTGTGTGAAGAATATCGAGCAAAACGAAGACGCTCGCTCTCGCTTACATCATCGACGTCCTGTGTTTTTGGTAAATATTGTCTTATGCAATATCTGTGTGCTTCCGTCGGCCTCCGACTGTCAGAGCGCTCAGACGCAATGTGGTGAAAGTGGTTTGCGTCTGACAGCTGCTGGAACATGTTGTAAACAGAGTAAACAGTGATTCTGGACTCGGTGCAGGTTTCTGAGTTTAGTTCAGGCTGCAGAGCGAGCGCTGCGTCCCTGCAGTGTGACAGTCTGATAATGTGGCCCATAATGACTTTCAATTAACACACTCAAGAACTCTGCATGTTCAAAACACTCACGATTACTGTGTGCGTGTGTTTGTGTGTGCGTGTGTGTGTCTGTGTGTGTGTCTGATGAAATGTTCCTTCCACCTCATAACAGTTTAACTCACGTCATTTGCTCCTATATAATATTTATTTTTCCACTATATGATGAAGTCTTATGATTCGTTATGGCTGCGTACATAAATATAACTATTAAGGTTAAACTCTTCCTCCACGATTGTTCCGTTCAGTGTTTTACAGCCAAGGCAGACCACCTGTCCTCAACACTGCTTTATGAAATAAAACATGAACCTTCAGGGAGACGAGCCGAGGAGCTGTTTAACACAGCAGATGTTATGTATTTAATAAATGCGGATGATCTTTATCCAATTACTGACTGAACTAGTCACGAGACACGATGCTTCAGATTCTGGGGAGTTTAACACCTCGGTGTTACCAAACTTTATTCTTACACACTATAAATCAGTGTGTGTTTAAAACAAGTGTCTGGTGCGTCTGGTCTGGTGTTTTTTGTCCTCTTTGTTCTGTACTCACGTCTTTTAAAAAGGAGATCTTGATCTCTTGGCTCACACTCATTTTCTGCTATTCTTCAGGATATGACATTATTCAGACATGATACAGGTGGTGTAAACAGCATATTATCTAGTTTTAGGAGCCTTATCTGGACATGTCACAGCACATTCTGAACGTAGCCTCATTTCTTGTTTATACAGCCTTTTCCTGCTCAGGGTCCACTCTGACCGTTTTCATGTATGGGCGGAGATTCTGCTCATGTCCAAAAGAAAAGCCCACATTTCTGGTCACATTTAACAACACACCTACTTTAAAAATGCTGAAAGACTTGGATATCAGCAGGTTTGTGGGTATGAGCGGTTATCAGAATGCAGAACTTTTCAGGTAGCTGTTTGAGAGAAGGAGGCCGTGTTTGTATGATCCAGTGGATCAACTTAGAACAAATTCATTTTAACACATCCATATTTTGACGTGATAAACAACATGTTACGGGCTCATTTATCAATAATCCACCACTGCATGTAAACAGTGTTGGGAAGATTACTTTGGAAATGTAGTTGGTTACAATTACAAGTTACCCTGTTGAAAATGTAATAGTAGTGTAACTATTTCAATTACTTTCTCAAAGTAATGTAACTAATTACATTTGATTACATTTTGATTAGTTTTCTTAATTTTGAATGAAATCTCTCAGCTGTTAACCATTTTCACATTTTAAGACCTATACTGTGATAACCCTTTCAGCAGTCCTTAAGACTATATTAAAACAACGTAATAAAAGACTCAACGCGAACGTGATTCTCAGCAGGACGTGAATCACGTTCGTGCGGTCACTCACGTTCGCGAACGTGATTCACGTTCACGCTGATTCAGTGACAGCGCTGCGCGAATGTGATTCACGTCCTCAGCAGGTCGTTCGTGAACAACTGATTCACT
The DNA here is from genome assembly GCA_903131615.1 of Diplodus sargus. Classification (NCBI taxonomy): domain Eukaryota; kingdom Metazoa; phylum Chordata; class Actinopteri; order Spariformes; family Sparidae; genus Diplodus; species Diplodus sargus. The sequence goes on along the minus strand of CAEMYA010000142.1, from coordinate 159,042 downwards.
CACGATTCGCGTCGCTGAGGACGTGATTCTCTACGTGATTCTGTGCTGAAACTGGCGCTGTGTCACTCACTCACTCACTCAGGGCAGAGGAGTTGATTCACGTTCAGTAACCGTACTGCTAAAATAAGCGCTGTGTTGCTAACATCCGTGTAGAATCATGTTAAGGGATTTTACTGTGCACAGAGGACACTTTCACCGTGTAATAATTTTAGTGCATGAATACCACTCAAAGCAGCGCTGCGTCTCCTGCGAATGATTGTGTACTATAGTCTGTGAACGCACCATCCCTCAGTAAGTGAACGTGAACCTCAGGGCTGAATCGTGAACCGAATGACGGATCGTTTAGCTGTTTATCAGTTCAGGGAGTTGGAGAGCACTGAACGATTCGGTGAACGAATCTTTTGAAAGAATCATTTTAATGAACGGATTCTAGAGATTCAGTACAGTAAAAAGAACTGCCGTTCCCATCACTAGTGTCCGCAAGCAGGAAATGTTTGCAAGCAAAAAACATGTTCCTATTGGTGGAAAAAGGCACCACACCAAGCAATCGCAAAATCATATGAACAAACACGTGATTTGGTTGTTGAGGAAAAGGGGGAAGTTGTGGGAGGGACGGCGGCGGAAGAGGGACAGCGGCAGTGACGGTGAGAGTGGCGATAGTGATAGCGAGTTTTGAGAGTTGAGAGATTTGTGACATTTAGTGTGTTTGGAGTATATAGTTTGTGTGTTATGTAGTGTTTGGCTTAGTGTGTCTAGTGTGTAGTGGAGTCGTTTATTTGTGTTGTGAGTCAAAACAACGAGGAGACTGCTGAATATGGAGCAGGCAGGAAGGAGCTGAGGGAGACCTGAGCCTGAGGAATTGCCTGCATTTAAATGTAAATAGCAACTTTGTAAATTTCAGACACTTATGCACAAATTTAGCAAACAACAATTTATATTTGCATTACAAGTTATAAAAATGGTTTGTCAAACATATTAGTGGTATTCACAGCAAAAAATCTAACCTTTTCCAACTCGGATTTTATGTTTTTTTGTGATTTTAGGTCCATTGTGTTAAACGTCCCATATTATGAAAAACACGTTTTCTCTGGTGTCTACATATATAAGCTAGTCCTCCCTGAGCCTGCCAACTCCCAGAATGAGGAAAACAAGCAATTCCTGCATGGTCTCTGCAGCCCATCCACTGGTAAAATGGCGCTCCTACAGGCTGTTCAGATTCTGCTCCTTTCGTTACATAGCGAAAGGAGAGATTTTCATAGACCGACCTCCTCTGAGCGGTGATAGGAGATATCTGAGAGGGGGGCGTTCATCCCCGAGGTGAAGTTCGGTGTGTCCAGCGGGGAGATAGCAGTGTTTCGGAACATTGTCGATCAGAGCTAGACATGCACATTTCTCTGTTGTTGGTTGTAAAAATCAACATCAGCGCCTATATTCTGTCCCAGCTACAGAACAATAGAAGAGACAGTGGTTGCGTTTCATATTTTAACGACAACCTGCCGGCTGTGGTTCGTGTTAGCTTGTGTGTGTGTGTGTGTGTGTGCTAACCACTTCACATCGGACTGCTTCTATAACAAGGGTCAGTACAAAGCCAGCTTTGTACTGACCCTCGTAAAAGGATCAGTCCCAACCATACCTAACCCAGCAATGGCAACTAGTTAGCTCCGCATCGGTCCGCTATGCAATCGTGTTTTAAGCAAGTTTAATGTAAATAATGTTACGATGGCGCTTGGTTGTCACAGTAAAATTTTTGGAAACGTGCAGACTGGAGACAGAGATAACGCGAACAGTGTCCAAGAGTTTGGAGACTGTGTTGGAGACAAACACAGCTTTTGCTAGCTGTTAGCCAACTGTAACAACACATACGAATAAACTAACATTATTGAGACACACTAACTATTCTGAAACGTCCTGCTGCAGCCGCAGAGTCCGTACTTCTTCAGGAGCCTCTACCAACATGTAAGTTGTGCTACCAGAGGAGATAACAGAGATAACACTTTAGATCATGTTTACACAAACATCAAACATGCATACAGAGCCATACAACTCCCACACTTAGGCCAATCAGACCACCTCTCTCTGCTCCTCACCCCTGCATACACACCTCTAAGAAAAAGCAAATCTCCAGTAACCAAAACCATCACGACCTGGCCTGAAGATGCGCTTCCTCAACTACAGATGTTAGCACACTGACTGGAGTGTCTTTGAACACCAGGACCTGACCGTACACACAGAGGCTGTACTGTCCTACATCAAGTTCTGTATGGGGAATGTAATGGTGGATAAACGCATCCAAGTGTTCCCCAATCAGAAGTCCTTGATGAACAGCCAGGTCAAGACACCCCTCAAAGACCGCAACACTGCCTTCAGGTCTGGAAACAGAGAACTATACAGCGCTGCAAGAGCTGACCTGAAAAGAGGAATCAGGAAAGCACAAGCAGAGCACAGACAGAGGATTGAAAACTACCTCTCCAATAACAAACCTTGGCAGGTGTGGCAGGGAATCCAGCAGATCACCAACTTCAGGGGACAGACCAACACAGGAGCGGACTCGAGCGTTCCACTACCCCTGCCCAACAGTCTGCAGCCACACCACCCCAGCCCCATCCAGCTCCCAGCCCCCAACACTGACTGCATGAAGTGGAACGGAACAGCTAAGCAGGGTGAACCCCAGGAAAGCTTCTGGACCTCATGGTGTTCCAGGGAAGGTGCTCAAGGCCTGCGCCACACAACTCTTGCAGGTCTTCACCACAATCTTCAACCTCTCCCTGACACAGTCCACCATCCCAGCTTGCCTGAAATCGGCCACCATCATCCCAGTTCCTAAGAAATCAACTACCGTCAGCCATAAGGACTGCCGCCCAGTTGCATTCACACCCATCATCACCAAGTGCCTGGAGAGCTCCACATCAGAACCTGCCTCCCTCCCTCCTTCGACCCTCACCAGTTCGCCTACAGAGCGAACAGGTCGACAGAGGATGCAATAACCATCACACTCCACACCGCGCTGAGCCACCTGGAACACTGGGAGTCAGGATGCTCTTCATCGACTACAGCTCAGCTTTTAACACTATCATCCCTGACATCCTGGTCAGCAAACTGTCTGACCTGGGACTCCCCCCACCCACCTGGTCCTGGATTAAGGACTTCCTCACAAATCGACCCCAGACAGTCAAACTGGGACACCACCTTTCCTCCACCCGGACACTGAGCAGGGGCTCCCCACAAGGGTGTGTGCTGAGCCCACTGCTTTACACTCCCTACACCACTGACTGCAGACACACCCACTCCAGTAACACCATCGTCAAGTTCGCTGACGACACTACGGTGGTGGGACTGATCACGGGGGAAATGAGTCTGCCTACAGGGACAAGGTCCTGAAACTGTCTGAGTGGTGCTCAGCAAACAACCTGTCTTTGAACACCACGAAGACAAAAGAAATCATCCTGGACTTCAGGAAACACAGGTTAGATCCATCTCCCCTCTACATACACAGGGACTGCGTGGAGAGGGCCCACACCTTCACCTTCCTGGGCACCGTGATCTCTGCAAACCTTTCCTGGTCTGCTAACACCTCAGCTGTCATCAAGAAGGCACAGCAGCGTCTGCACTTCCTGAGAGTCTTCAGGAAAAGTAACATCTGTCAGAAGCTGCTGGTGACCTTCTACTTCTCTACCATCGAGAGCATCTTAACTTACTACATCACAGTGTGGTTCTCCCACTGCACCGAGGCAGATAGGAAGAGGCTACAGCGAGTAGTCAAGACGTGGGCGTGTCGGTCTGACAGTCTGATAACTACACAGGTCCTTCACTCAACTAAATACAGAGAAATGTCCCACAAAGCAACGTTACATGACCAAACAAAAGTAACGTAACTGTAGCTGTCTTTGGCAACTTAAATGAGGAAAACAAATACCACAGCTGTACGTGGAGAATTGCCTGTCCTCCCGCCTGTCCTCCCAACTCTTCCTCACATTTCTGCTCAAAAAACAGTGTATGTCACCAGCAAAAAAAACTTTAACTCACCGTGTGTTTGTGAAGAAAATAAATCAGCTCTCCGGACCGAGACTTGAGGGAACTTTCCCCCAGAAAACAGCCTCTGTCCCCGTGAGTGACAGAGTCAGACAGCGTCCTGATGGTGATTATGTATAATTATGTAATTTAGCGCGAAAAACTTAACTCCGTCATTTTCCAGGATGTTTGGTGGGTCAGAATCTAGATCACTACACATTATAACAGCATCCATATGATTATAAACTGACTGCAGTTTTGGATTAACAGGGGGAACACCTGGGAAACACCGACGTCATCAACATGACGTGTACCGTCACGCCTCTTTAGGAGCTGCAGCGCCGGCTTTCTGTGTGAATTACACACGTGAAGGCGGAGGGGCTTCGCTCTGTGTGAATCACCATTGGCGGAGAATTGCCGAACCAGCACTCCGGAGATAATGCGGAGAGGCTGCTTAAAAATGGCTAGCTACTCATCCCGCTGCACAAGAGACAGTACCCACCCCGCACATCACCTCTTCGACCTGTTACCCTCTGGCAGGTGCTACAGGTCCATCAAAACAAGAACCAACAGACTCATAAACAGCTTCTTCCCACAAGCCATCACTGCACTGAACACAAACGAACACTGACACACACCCACCCACACTCACAGACACCACCTAAGGACAAATGAACAATAACCATAAATACAATCATTGCATTGTATTGTATACAAAAACACAGTACATATTTATCTATTTTTTTATATCTGACATTGCACTGAATGCTTTGTACTTTTTTACCTGTACTTTTTACTTGTACTTTTTACTATATTTATGTCGTGTGGACACTCAGTTGCTGCTAAAAAAAAAAAAAAATGTTGTACATTGTGCAATGACAATAAAAAGGATTCTGGATTCTGGATTCTCTCCTTCTGGGTCCGATTTTGGGTCCAACTGGTTCGGTTGAACGAAAAAATCTCTGCAAGCCATAGCGTTACATCCACCGTAAACATTAGCCCATGCTACCTTTAGCAAAGGGGCATCCTCTCCCTGAGACTAACGTAGCAGGCAAGGCTCTCCAAGTAGGCGTTGACAGACGGAGCTCATTAGCATTTAAAGGTGCAGGCACAGAAACAGCCTGCTCTCAGTAGAGCGACTTTCAGACAGCTGAAATTCAGGACTACAGATGGGTTTGGGGCAATGCATATTGAATAGAGAGTTGTTTGAAATTGATGAAAAACAGTATAATATGGGACCTTTAATACAGTATGTCAGTGTGAAAAGATAACTGTACCGTCACTCATGTGAGGTTGTGCTGAAAATAATGACATCAAGCAAGGCAAGGTAAGTAGTTTTTAGGGTGAAATATGATGATAAAATCAAAAATAGTCAAAAACAGCCAATTATATCCCTGACGTCCCACCTTCAAACGCAGCCTAATTTGGCCATCCATGAAGACACTACTAAACCTCCCACTTTTCTATAGGAATACATACTTCCTACGGGCAATGCACTAGTTAGGCTTAAATCAATAACTGCTGGGTGGTCCCACACAGTACAGATCATTGAATAGGTTAAAGGAGCAGTTTAAAGTTTAGGTGAAGAAATGATTAAAAATTATTTATGTAACATACTTAGCTTACAACATGTCACTTAAGGTCAAGGAATTTATATGTCAAAATATGACTGAATATCTGAATAAAGTAACCTTTGTTTCAGTAACCTACCATCAGCGGTGGATTTATTCTTTTTGGGGTGTAAGGCAAACAGTGTCCGAGTATACATGCCGGTAAGAAAATCAAATTGTTGGCCGAAGCATGTCATACCCCAGTATAATAGGTGATACGACTAGTGATAATAGAGCCACCTCTGGCTGACCTCTTTACGTCACCAGCAACAACAAACTCTGCCTTGGCATTTCAGAAAGATGGCATACAAGAGCGAGACGAAGCTACATCTTTGTACATTTCGTATATGGTGTACATGATAATTACTTAAACTAGATGCACGGTGGCGCTCTTGGTTGCGGTGATTTCGGAGGAAAGACGCCACCGCCATCCTTCTACTTACTGCTCATGACCCTGGGAAAAAAATCTTGAGCCTGCGCAGAATGCAAAATCCGATCCGATATGATGGAACGGATAAATGCAGGAGTAATGCGACTATCAATCGAATAATCTAGGTGTTTTAATCCGACTATGAGAAATCCGATCCAGTCCGTCACTATGTGTTTTGGTTGGGTCAGCATGTGTATACCGGGACTGCCCATACTACCCATATGAGAAACCGCCCCTGTTTCCCTCCTTACTTAATCCTTATGAACACTCACCTGTAACGTTGTCTCTTCAAGCTTGATCCTCTCTTCACCATCACTGACATCATGTCTAGACATCTGGAACTTTCTGAAGAGACACAGCAACACATTAATTTTAACAAATCCACCAATAGTTACATTTTATTTTCATAAACATTATGACATCTGTGTGGTAGTGACATCTCTCAGTGGTTGTCTGTCTCTGTTAGAATACTCAGCATGGTTAAATACACAGAACGTACTTCCCTGGATCAGTTGCACTATGACTGTTAATGTAATAAATAAAATTAAATTACCTTCAAATTATTTTTCCACTGTGGGCAGCAGACAGTCGTTCTACACACACAAATACTCCACTACATTGATCTGACAGCTTTCGTTACTCGTTACTTTACAGCTTATTATTATTATTGTCATATTTTCATTTCCTTCCCGCTCAGTGAAAACCATCGATCACCAAAATTGGTGTTTTGATTTTTTTAATGAAGTTGAAGGAGGCAGTTCTCCTTTATGAGTTGTAAGAATTCTTCTATTTCCTGAGCCAAACAGACCATCTGCAAAGTCTCTGAACCATCTGACAAACACATGAAGCTGAAAACAGGCCTGTTTCCTTCAGCTCGTCAACAGTTGACATTATGGAGATGATTGGTTTTGACATGACGTCAATTATATGAAAATTTGAGATAAACGGAAGGATTGGATGGAGAGGGCAGCTGTGGCTCAGTGGTAGAGCCAGCGTCTTGTTATCAGAAAGTCACTGGTTCAAATAGGCCTGGGCGATAAACCGAAAATTTACCGATACCGAAATTTACGAAGATAACCAACGTCATTTTGGCCATGTCGGTATATTCAGTGTCATAGGCGTAACATCCACTAGGAACAGGGGGACACGTTAGGTCCACTTAATTAATCTACCCAGCGTATGTGCTTATTTTACATTAATTTGATGGCAAACTCCGCCCCCCGATGCAACACCAGCTATGCCAGGTTAGTAATCAAGTGAACCCACCCAGTTTGGGTAATGATGCTGCTTTCAAAGGCTGCAACAGGCCACTGTCTTTGGCCGGCCGTCCATTGATCAAACAATTGTGTTTTATTTTTTAATAACTCAAAGTATGAGTGAGCTCATGCTGAGAAACGTGACTTCTCGCGTACGTGACATCACTCCCCGAGATGCAAGAAGAAAGCAAAAATATATATTTTTACTAAGGAAAATGACATAGTAACGCATTACCGGCATCACTGATTGTGTAGTTTAAGTGCAACATGGAGCATGAAGATGTAAAGAAAAAAATAAAAACAGTAGAATTAACTTTGACCAAGTTTGGAGGAAAGTCGGAGCTGTGGACCCATTCTAAACAAGTCGTGGGCCGTGATAATAACATGTGTCGGCTTTGTCGAGTGCATTAAGTGCGGCACTTGTTGCATTATTCATTAATATTTCTGTGGTTCAAACAACTCGCAATTGTAGTCGAGAATGTCAGTTATAACAGCCAACGTATTAAACAGTTGTCGTGTTTAAATCGGTCTCGGGCTCATAATTACATTCAGTGTGTTGGGCCGGGATCGGACACAATGTGCACGGGCTCGGGTCGGGCTTGATTCTAAGCTCTACTCGGGTCCAGCCGCGACTTTACTGAGGTTCACCCAGTGTGAGCAGCAGCAGGAGGACGGTCAGCTCACCTCCCAGAACATGGCACTGAATCGCTGACTGATTTAGGGACTGTCATCAAATTACTTAGCATAAATATATTGATACAAAATAATTGCAGTTCTTTCAATATCTTCCATGTCATTGGGCCCAGTGACTCCAGCAGCAGATTGTATTAGTGTAACCCTGTTAAAAATCCATACTCATACAATAAATAATGAATAATTCATGGGTTAAAAAAGTTCATATTTGGTTGAAACTGTTATCAAAATGTATTGAAAATGTAAGAGGAATATTTCATGAAGGTTAATAGTTTGATTAAAGAGTAAGGTGTAATAAATAAGATTAAAACGGCACAAATGCGCATGGTTAAATATTTTATTTTATTTTGAAGGAACTCATGGGGAGAGTGTGGTTTTCTGGGAAAAACTTAAGTGAGAGAGAGAGAAAAACAAGAGTGAGACGACATGTTGAGATATGAGTGGCACAGCTAAAGTTTATGTGGACAACCCGTCCAGTAAGCGTTACTACTGTAAATGTTTGTAGATGAACGACAAGTGACTCTCGCAGAAACATTGTGCAGCAGTGTAGTTCTGTTAAGTGAAGTTAATTCGGAGAACTCAGACTGAGCTACCGACGAGCATCAGGAAGCTAACGCGGCTAGCTCTAGCTTATTTAGCACGGACTTTGTACAAGTGTGGCCTCCTCGGACACACTGGATATACATCGTTTGGACTTCTTCATCTTTCCTGTCATGGCTCGGGGCGCTCTCGGCGAGGGCGGCAGCCATTGTTCAAGCAAGTGTTTTCCCGGGGGACTGGAGCAGTGGAGATCGCATTCCTGGATTCTACGATCCCACGCTTCACATCAGGCCTGCAACGTTTGATTTGGTAACTCATTGGGTACCCATAGTATTATTTAAGTTAAAATACTGCCGGCTATAGGGTTTATTAATGAAGGTTTTTTTTAATGTTTTTGAGACTGAATATTTTGGATTTGGTGTTCAAATGAAGTATTGAAGTGAAGGTAACTAAAGTGAACTGAAAACTACTCTTTTGGTTTATAAATAATTGTGAACAGATGTGAATATGTTGGGATAAGTAAATTGTGAAAATATATCATTTGCAGTTGAATGGTTTATTTGTGTTTAAGGTTTAATGAAAATATTTAGATATTGACTAAAGAGTAAACATTTATTTTAGTTCTTTGTGTGACTGAAATATTATAAGTTTAAAGCTGTCATTCAAATTTGAGTAAGGGACAGCAATTCAAAATAGTCTTGCTACAGAGTAACTAACATAAGGTCAAAAGACGAAGTAAACCCATTTTTTGTTAGAGATAACACTGTATTTAAAGAATTCAGGATAGCTACCCCTATTAATTGCTAGGACAGCAAAGGGGCGCTACATAAAATGGAGGCACCGCTGGGATAGTATAAATTGGGTTTGGATTCCTAACATAATTGAAACAAAATAAAACAAACATATAAGACAACAATATACGGTCAGTGCAGCAGCTTTATTAAGTACATATAAGGTTGTCACAGTGTACGGGAACAAGCTGAAGAACTGGTGCCGGGGTGAGAACTTGGAAGAGAGCCACGCCTTGCTGAGCATCATCCCTGAGAATACAGAAATAACAGAAATAGAAGAGACATTGCAAACTGTAAAATGTTTGGGACGCGTACGAGTGAGAGGAAAAATGCTAAGTGAAACTGGAAAGGAAGTACTAGTGCTTTGTGAGTGCAGAGAAAAAACAACCAATGCAGATGTCCCATCTGAAGTGTTGAGCTTGGATGAAAAAGCAGAATGGCCAATTTTCACTGTTGCTGAAGGTTCAGGTTCTGATGGAGATTTTAACCTAAAACTTAATGCGTTGCTACAAGCAGAAGGAAAGTCTATGGAAGATGTACAGGCTTTGCTGACTCCACAGCCCGTCTCACCCACCAAAGCCATCCTTCGTGCCGTTGGCGACCTGTTCGATAAATCAGCTAAGCCATCAGTGGAAAGTGGAGGATACCGTCGGCTGCGGATCTTCTCAGGTATTGTACCTACCCCGGCTGGAGAGGAACAATTCGACCACTGGTTGGAGCAAGCTTACCTGATGGTAGAAGGGAGTGAGGGTTCTGCAAAAGATAAGAGGAGGAGGATAATGGAAAGTTTAAAGGGGCCAGCCTTGGAGGTGATAAAAGCTGTGCGCCTGTCAGATCCTGATGTTTCCCCCGACAAGTGCTTAGAGGCTCTTGAAAATGCCTTTGGACTAGCAGAGTCAGGAGATGACCTGTATTTTTCATTCAGAATGCAGCAGCAGCAAGCTGGTGAGAAATTATCTGATTTCTTAAGGAGATTGGAGCGTTGCCTGTCCAAAGTGATACAAAGAGGTGGTCTCCCTCCCAGAGCCATGGATGGTGCACGGCTCGAGCAGCTTCTTAGGGGCGCAGTTAATGCTGACCTGATGTTAATTCAGCTCCGACTGAGAGAGAGAAGGGCCAACCCTCCAACCTTCCTCAAGCTCCTGAAAGAAATTCGCACAGAAGAAGAATATGTAGCTTCCAGAGCAAAGCTAAACCACTCAGTGTATACAGTTCATACCAAACTTCAAGATGAAAGCAAACACTCAGAGATACAGAGTTTGAGAGCTGAAATTAGAGAAGTGAAATCAATGTTTGCAGCACTCTCTACACAAGACAAATTGACACAAAATGAAAACCAGCAGACTAACCTTGAAAAAGCTCCAGAGACCAATGGGGATCCAGAGGTCGTAGCTTTGAGGAAACAAGTCAAACACTTACAGCAGAAAGTGAACTCAAGACTGCCTCGTCCATCTACAGCTTCACCTACAGTGATGACTGTAAACACTCCAAACAGACAAGGGGCTGAAGCAGAGGAACGTTTCTGCTATCGCTGTGGTGAAATTGGACACATAGCAGGAAAGTGCAAAAACCCTGAGAACCAACACAAAGTGATCCAGAAGCTCATTCAAGCTCTCAGAAGGGCCCAGACCAACAGCCCTCCACCTACTGGTGGTGCCACCTCACAAGAAACTTAATTGCACAGTGAGAAAGAGTGCAGTGGACAGGCTTGATCCAGCAGGCATACCAGAGGGTTTAATAGGGCCGCCATCTTAAGAACCTCTGAAAGTGAATGGACATTTGTGTAATGCTTTACTTGACAGCGGCTCTCGGGTTAGCATCATCTTTGAATCCTGGTACCGGCGCTATCTGGCTGACACCACTATTCACCCAGTGAGCAAACTCAACATTTGGGGTTTAAGCGACACCAACTACCCCTACCTTGGCTATGTGGTGGTGGACATTGAGTTCCCAAAGGAAGTAGCAGGAACACCCACTGCTCTATCGGTTCTGGCCCTCGTTTGTCCTGATCCACCTGGTCCCGATCAGACGCCTGTGATTCTAGGGACAAATACCAAGGCTAATCTGTCCAAGCGGCTAGCTCAGCTATGTGAAGAGGAGGTTGGAATGACTGTCGCCCACACATTCGGCATACAGAACGCTTGCCCTGTAAGAGACAAAGAAAAAATTATGGATTGGACAAAAGAACAAGATGATGATAAAGTAGGCTCTGTACAGTTGGAGGGTCCAAGCTCACTTACCCTACCTGCAGGCGGGAGCGGTAAAGCAGTGTGTAAAGTTGTGCTTGGAAAGTCACTACCAAATGACATCCTGATGGTTGAAGCCTCCAGTACAGCTACTCTCCCATCCGGTATCTTGCTGCAACCTATGGCGATACCAAGTAATGCTGTGGACATTAATCGACCAACTAATCTGGTTCAAAATGAGTCGCAGAAGGACGTGACAATTCCAGTAGGCGCTGTCTTGGGTCATCTGTGTATCACTGATGTAGTCACCACAATGTCAAAACAAGAGTCAACAACTGAGGAATTTGATGCCAGCATGATCAACTTTGGTGAATCGCCTGTCCCTGAAGGATGGAAAGCAAGGCTCAGACAAAAGCTGTCGGAGAGAGCAGATGTATTCTCCCTTCATGAACTGGATGTGGGACTCGCCAAAGAAGTGGAGCATACAATCCGCCTATCTGATTCACGACCCTTTCGACCCTTTCGACCCTTTCGCGTCATATCCGGAAGCTGTTAGCAGCAGGCATCATCAAGGAGTCCAGAAGTCCATACACATCGCCCATAGTTGTTGTTAGAAAAAAGAATGGGGATGCAAGGATGTGCATCGACTACCGTACGCTCAATAGCCGTACTGTTCCAGATCAATACACCACCCCACGTATCGATGAGGCTCTTGACTGTCTCTCAGGTAGCCAATGGTTTTCCGTCCTGGACTTGAGGAGCGGCTATTACCAAATAGCCATGAAAGAAGAGGACAAGGAAAAGACTGCTTTCATTTGCCCTCTAGGGTTTTATCAGTTTGAAAGGATGCCTCAGGGCATAACAGGGGCGCCCGCGACTTTTCAGAGGCTTATGGAGAAAGCCGTAGGTGACATGAACATGCTCCAAGTCTTAGTCTACCTTGATGACTTGATTATTTTTGGAAAGACCCTGGCAGAACATAAGGGGGGGACTCGTGAAGGTTTCTAGACAGACTCAGAGAAGTCGGGCTCAAGATCTCGCTTGACAAATGTCAGTTTAGTCAAACAAAGGTCAAGTATGTAGGTCATATAGTGACCGCTGAGGGTGTTGCCGCTGACCCTGCAAAAGTTGAAGCTGTGACCACTTGGCCCAAGCCTTCCAACCTCAAGACCCTACGTTCCTTTCTTGGTTTTTGTGGGTATTACCGACGATTCATCCACAACTACTCCTCTATCGTCCGCCCCTTGACCGACCTCACTAAAGGTTATGGCCCTACCCAGCGTGGGAGAAAGTCCACAAAAAGGGAAAATAATGTCTATCTTGATGAGAGAGAACCATTTGGAGACAGGTGGGATGAGCCATGCACTGAGGCCTTTGAGAAAATAAAAGACTGTCTGACAAATGCTCCAGTTTTAGCCTTTGCTGATCCTGGCAAACCATATACGCTGCATGTGGATGCTAGCCTCTCAGGACTCGGAGCTGTTTTATATCAGGAGCAGCCGGAAGGGCTGAGGCCAGTCGCATTCACAAGCAGAAAACTGAGCTCTTCAGAGAAGAATTATGCCATCCACCAGTTAGAGTTCCTGTCACTCAAATGGGCAGTTGTTCAAAAATTCCATGATTATCTTTATGGAGCCCGTTTTACGGTGCGCACCGACAACAACCCTATAACTTATGTCCTTTCATCAGCGAAGCTCAAAGCTACAGGGCATCGATGGTTGTCAGATTTGTCAGTGTATGATTTTGACATCATCTATAGACCTGGCAAAAATAACATTAATGCTGATTTGTTGTCCCGCATGGAGCCAAGAGAAGAGGAAACGGAGTGGCAGAGCATCTCTCAGGCTGGAGTCAAGTCAATTTGCCAGCGAATCGATGTTCTTGGCTCATCTACAGACTCCCCTAAGTATGCTGAGCAGCTTGGAGATCCACCCGATTGCATTCCGGATGTGTATGCGTTCCCCACACATCTTCAGTTGAACTCACTGGAACAAATGTCCAGACATGACTTAATGACAGCCCAAGCTCAAGATCCTCTGATAGAGTCTACTATACAAGCTTTAAAGTGTGGAAAGTGGCCAGACAACCCTGAGTTGCTGCCTATGAAAAGAGAGATGGGGAAGCTGGTAATGACTCATGGATTACTCCATCGTGTGAGCACAAGTCATACAGGAGAAAAGGCGAATCAGCTAGTGCTACCTGCTAAATTCAAGGCTGTGGTACTAAAGTCAATGCATGATGACCTAGGCCATCTAGGAATCGAGAGAGTTACTGATATGATCAGTGGTTGATGATCAGCCGGTTCTTCTGGCCAAAGATGTCAACTGATGTTGAGCAATACGTGAGAAACTGTGGAGAGTGCGTTCTTAGGAAAACTCCATGCCAAAGAGCTGCACCTTTACACCAAATTGTAAGTTCTGGGCCTATGGACCTAGTCTGTATTGACTTCCATCAATGGAGCCTGACACTAGAGGAGTGAGTAATGTGCTTGTTATAACTGACAATTTTACAAGATATGCCCAGGCTTTCCCCACGCAAAACCAAAAAGCCCTCACAGTTGCAAAAGTCTTGGTGGAGAAGTTTTTTGTGCATTATGGCTTGCCATCCCGGGTACATTCCGATCAAGGCAGAGACTTTGAGTCTCGACTCATTAAAGAGCTGTTGAAGATACTGGGCATACACAAGTCACGGACCACTCTGTATCACCCACAGGGTGATCCTCAACCCGAACGCTTTAATCGAACTTTGTTGTCCATGTTGGCTACGCTCAATCAGGAAGAGAAACGACAATGGAGTCAACATGTGGTCCATCTGGTACATGCATATAACAGCACCAAGTCCAATGCCACGGGATATTCCCCATATTTTCTGATGTTCAGACGTGAGGCCAAACTCCCACTGGATGTATGTTTTGGGACATGTCCAAATGGAAAGGGTGACCAACCACACTCTTCATATGTCGCCAAACTGAAAGAGAACCTACAGAAAGCCTACAAAATGGCTACAGAGGACTCTAACAAAAGGCACCAGCAAAACAAGAAAGCCTACGACAAGAGACTTCGTTTTCACAATCTAGGACCTGGTGACCGAGTATTGCTGAAAAACCTTGGATTAAAGGGTAGACACAAACTGGGAAATCGCTGGTATGATGTTCCTTACGTGGTGGTGGATATGATGCCAAACTTGCCTGTCTACAGAGTAAAGCCAGTGGATGGAAAAGGAAAGTTCAAAACTTTGCACAGAGATAATCTACTCCCTATAGGAGATCTTGTGAGGATCCTGGTGTTGGACAACACAGAGGATGTGCCAAAGAGAGCAGTCACACGAAGTCGTGCCCTCAACAGACACAAAAGAAGAATACCAGATCACACTATACCAAGGGAGCCTAATACATCAACGGACTCTTCTGATCTGGAGTGTGAATGGCCGACTAGACCCTACAGGAAGTTTGTGGAAAAGATCATTCAAAGGAGGGCAAGACACAGTGCTGATGGATCAGAGCACGTGGAAGTCATCAGTCCTTCAGATGGAAGTCACTCCAAGAGAGGCAACTCACCTGTAGATCATGGTCCAGATGTTGCTCCCGAGACTGATCCTGAGCCAGAGCCCATCTCCAGTGAAGATGAACAACCTCAGTCGAGCTGTTCTAATGTACATGTGACACCAAAGTCAACTAGGCCAAAAAGATCATTAAAACCAGTTATGAGACTTACCTATGATGAACCAGGAAAAGCAAGAGATCAGCCTATTACCATCGTACATAGAGGTGTAACTATAAAAATAGGTAGACATTAATACAGACCAATGTAAATGCATCCTTAACGCTTTTGAGCAGAAACAGTGAAGTTTCAGTTCTACCAATCTGATGAGGACATCAGATATTTAAAGGGGGAAGGGTGTAACCCTATTAAAAATCCATACTCATAAAATAAATAATGAATAATTCATGGGTTAAAAAAGTTCATATTTGGTTGAAACTATTATTAAAATGTATTAAAAATGTAAAAGGAATATTTCATGAAGGTTAATAGTTTGATAAAAGAGTAAGGTGTAATAAATAAGATTAAAACGGCACAAATGCGCATGGTTAAATATTTTATTTTATTTTGAAGGAACTCATGAGGAGAGTGTGGTTTTCTGGGAAAAAATTAAGTGAGAGAATGAGAAAAACAAGAGTGAGACAACATGTTGAGATATGAGTGGCACAGCTAAAGTTTATGTGGACAACCCGTCCACAAAGCTCTCAAGTCTCACGCATTGGGCGTGAGACACACGCATTTCAACCTGTTCACACGCTCACACGCCACACCTTGTATTTCTCACGCAGAGAAATTACCAGGATAACGGCCACCAAGTTGCACCGCTATCTTTTTAACAACAGTGGAACAGGTTTGAATCAAGCGGGTTCCCTGCAGGGTTCAGAAGGCGCCTGCCACGCACTAGCCAATCAAATAAAATAATGTAGCTACCAAACAGCCAATCAAAAAATAGCATTGCTGTATCCGGGTAAGATTTAGATAGTCCCGATTCCGACGCTCGTTAGCTACAGAAGAGGACAGCTGTCACAGGGATCCACGTCTCGCCAAAGTAACTACAGACTGATCGACATGGGAGAAGACCATATCCTCTGAGTACAGAAGGTAACCTCATCATCTGATTTCTGTTGCTGGGGAACATTGTGTCCAGGCAGCTGGCAATCAGTAATGTTAGCTAACTTAACAGTTTGACCAGAGTGTGTGAACTAGCCTAGCTAGCCAGTTGAATCCCTGCTAATTTCAGCAGCTATTCTGACACTTAGGTTATATTTTATATTTTAAAGTCTCACATAAAGAGATAAACCTGTATGCTCATTGACCTCAAATATACTTTTTTGGGAAGATTGTTGTTATGAGTTGGGTGATATCTCTGATGTGATGGAAAAGGCATAAAAT
This sequence comes from Diplodus sargus, assembly GCA_903131615.1. Lineage (NCBI taxonomy): Eukaryota > Metazoa > Chordata > Actinopteri > Spariformes > Sparidae > Diplodus > Diplodus sargus. The sequence continues at coordinate 142,597 of CAEMYA010000142.1, read as the reverse complement.
GTATGAAGGCATACAATGTATATGTAGTCTATGCAGTCCCTCCAGAAAAACACGTTTTTTTGTGATTGTTGCAGGCAAAAATCCTTGATTATGCGGCATGTTTTCTAAAAAATGCGATGGAATATGTGGGATATTTATGCAATTTTATGCTATAAAATTGCGGGAACTTGCAAAAAATTGTGGTTTGATGAAAAAAAGAAAATAAAGTGATTACCCCAACACCCTGTTCTCACTAGGCTACTACCTTAATGTAAAGAGTCATCTCTTATTACTTCCTATGATAAGCAGCACACTACATCACACAAAGTGCTGGGAAATATTTAATGTCATCTTGTTTTATTTCATTTCTTAATAAACACATGGCTCAAACTTACAAAACATTGACGAATCAAGCAAGTTCTGTAGCTTTACAAAAGGAATATGCTACAACTTCTGTAAAAATGAATATATACAATATAAAAAATAAAATGTGTGCTTCCTGTTTTTACAAAACAGATATCTTCTGTCAAAATAAGTGCTTCCAATGCACAAAGTGCAATCTCTAGTAGTAGTATGATTTTTTGTTGGCAAATGAGACTGATTTGCGGGCTTCATCATGGCTTCATCGCAGGGTTCGCAGCTTTTCGATGATATTCATGTCGCTTCCCATGGCAACAGGGGAAAAAGACTGCTCTTGTGCGAAGTAAACTCAACATTTTTCAACTTTCGGCTAAGACATATTTGAATTTTTTACAACGAAAATGCGGGGATCATGAAATCATGCAAGCCCCACGTATTTTGCTTGGAAATCTGTAGTTTATGCGGCGAAAGTGCGGCGCATTTGAAAAAATGCAGCCCCCACATAAATATGCGGACTTTGCCTGATTATGCATTGAATTAGACAATTGCATCATCGCGTTTTTCTGGAGGGACTGTCTATGGGTAAAATAGCATGCTTACATAGAGGAATACCTTCAACCACTTGCACTTATTGTGCATATCTTGCTGAATCTATTTGCACTTACTGTTTGTCTGTCTAGTTTTGAGTTAAATTGCTGATTGCCAAGTCAAATTCCTGTGTGTCTACATGATGCATTTGGTGAATAAAAAGTGATTTTGATTCTGAGATATTGTTAAAACTACCTGTACTTAAATTGCTTTATCTCTTTCTGTTCTCTGTCTGGTAGGAGAAAAGCTAAATGTTGGCTTCACCACCAGAGCGACCCTCAACAAAGTCCTTGAGGTTGGAGACATTACACCTCAGGAGGTGCAGCTAGGCCTCAAAACCTCTCAAAACCTCTCTCTCTCTCTCTCTCTCACACACACACTCTCTCTCACACACACACACACACACACACACACACACACACAAACCTGCAACAAGAAATGCTAAATAAATATTTTCATTCGTACGAATTTGTGTGTCATTTATGAGCCCTGCTGAAAAAAACAGCATAGACCAGCATGATTTTCATGCTGGTCTATGCTGGTTTAATTAATTATGCTGGTTTACAAGCATATCTTGCTGGTGACGTTGCTGATGAAGCTGGTCACCAGCATCCCACGCTGGCAGGGAACACCTGTGCCTGAATCCTATTCAATCAGCATCTTGATCCGCCATGCCTGTCAGGTGGATGGCTTATCTTACTGGATTTTAACAAATGTGTGCTCAACATCTGAAAGAAGTAATTATTTTGTGTACTACAAAAGAAAAACTTTAACTTGTGAGAGAAACGGGAGCAACAAAGAAAGTGTGGCATTTATATTTTTGTATATTTAGCGCAGTATTTACAGTTTCAGGTGCCCTCAAATGACCCCAAAATCTTACAGGTTTGAAACTTGTGTTCAATAAACTTGGTGTACTGCGTTGACATCACTGATTCTGCGTCCTGTATTGGACTTTCATAGCCAACTTCACTCCTCATATGCACTATGAAATAAGTTGTTGACACATACCATGCTGGTGACCAGCATACCAGCACCAAAACACAACATTTGCTGGTAACCAGCTGTGCTGGTCTATGCTGGTTTTTCTAGCAGGGAGATCAGATCCCCGTCACCACCCCAACCAAACCCCACCACCAAAATCTCACTCTGAACTCAGTTCAAAGCTTGAGAGCCCTGCGTCCAGTAAGCGTTACTACTGTAAATGTTTGTAGATGAACGACAAGTGACTCTCGCAGAAACATCATGCAGCAGTGTAGTTGTGTTAAGTGAAGTTAATTCGGAGAGCTCGGACTGAGCTACCGACGAGCATCAGGAAGCTAACGTGGCTAGCGCTAGCTTATTTAGCACGGACTTTGTACAAGTGTGGCCTGCTCGGACACACTGGATATACATCGTTCGGACTGCTGAGTTAAGTACACTGAGACCAAGGGACTGGGGTATCCAGCGGACAGCGGAGGACTCGGGTTGCCAGACATCTCGTGTGAGCTGTACAGAGGTCACACGAGATGTGTGACCTCTGTGGTCACCAGCTGGGACCTAGGAACCACCAGTCGAGCCCCATCCACAGATCTCAGTGTACGCACTGGGACATAGGGGACCAGAAGATCAGAGATGTAAATAGGGGCAAGGCCATTTAAAGCTTTAAAAGTGATTAAAATAATTTTAAAATAAATTCTGAATAAAATAGGTAGCCAGTGCAAAGCTCCTAAAACCAGAGTTATGTGGTGATATATTTTGGTTCCTGTTAAAATTCGGGCAGCAACGTTCTGCACCAGTTGAAGTTTGTGAAGGGAGCTCTGACTGATTCCAGTATACAGTCCATTGCAGTTGTCCAGGCTAGAGAAGATAAAAGCATGTAAAACCTTGCGCAAGTTAGAATGAGATAAAAAAGATCTAATTTTGGAAATTGTTTTCAGCTGGAAGAAACAGGACTTGACAGTGTTCTTTACCTGCACATCAAAACAAAGTTCAGCATCAAAACATAACACCCAGGTTTTTAGCAGTCTGCTTCAGGTTCGGGGAGAGGGGACCAAGTTTACTTTGAAGCAGGTAGGATGAATGTTTTAGACCAAAGGCTATGATCTCAGTTTTATTTTCGTTGAGTTTTAAAAAGTTTTGTGACATCCAGCTCTTCACATCCTTGAGGAAACTCAGAAGATTGTCAAGGGTGGCAGAGTTTCAATGCTGGAGGGGGACATATAATTGAGTGTCGTCAGCATAGCAACGATGGGAGACGCCGTGATGTTGAATTAACTGGCTGAGAGAAAGCATCTCTATGGAGAATAACAGCGGCCCAAGAATGGACCCTTGAGGAACACCACAGTTTAAAGGAGCAGTGGTAGAGCAGTAATTACTTACAACTACTGCAAAGGTTCTGTTCTTGAGGTACGAATCAAGCAGGTTTAGTGCAGTACCCTTTATACCTACCGATGTTTTAAGAAGATGTAGGAGAATACGGTGGTCAATTGTGTCAAAGGCAGAGCTTAAGTCTAAAAGCACAAGGACTGAGCAGTCACCTCTATCAGCTGTTAAAAGCAGGTCATTGGTCACTTTATTTAGGGCCGTCTCTGTGCTGTGGCAAGCTTTAAAACCAGACTGAAAACTGCTGAAAATATTATTATTCGTAAAAGCAATCAATTGTGTAGACATGGTCTTCTCCAACACCTTGGATAAGACGATATTTGGAAATGGGTCTGTAATTATTGAGCAGTAGAGGGCCTAGGTTAGGTTTTTTGAGTAAGGGATGAATGATTGCGTGCTTAAAACCATGAGAAAAAATGCCAGAAGTCAGAGAACTGTCAATAATCAATAAGATCAAAGGATCAAGAATGTGGAATACCTCTTTTAAAAACTTAGTATCTAAAACACAGGTAGAGGATTTCATTCGGGAGATTAACTTTTATAATGCTAGGAAATTAGTCTTTTGAAACTGCGTAAAGGAAGCCAGATTATTGTTTATCAGTGTCGTCATCAGTATTGGCCGCCGTGACAATCAGTGCGTTTACATGCACAGCTTAGTCGGATCACAGCCATAGTTCAACTATGCTGCTCAATCAGACAACTGCAATCGTCCGAGTATACATGCCGGTGAGAAAATTGAATTACTGGCCGAAGCATGTCATACCCCGGTACGATAGGTGGCGCTGTACCCATTTCAACTAGTGATAATAGGGCTACCTCTGGCTGACCTCTTTACATCACCAGCTGCCTCGGCATTCGAGAAAGATGCTGTACAAATAGCGAGGGGAAGCTACATCTTTGTACATTTCGTATTTGGCGTACATGATAATTACACAAACTAGATGCAAAATGGCGCTCTTGCTTGCGGTGATTTCGGAGGAAAGCCGCCGCCGCCAACACCATCGCCGCCACCCTTCTTCTTCCAGCTCACGCCGCCGGGGAAAAAAGTCCCAAGCCTGCGCAGAACGCAAAATCCGATCCAATCTGACGAAATGTATACATGCCGGAGTAATGTGACTATCAATCGAATAATCTCGGTGTGTTAATCTGACAATCAGAAATCCTCCGTGCATGCCTCCCCGGAATGACGTTGCTATTGGGGGACAAAAATATTGTATGTGATATATATAACCATTCAGTATTACACAGCGGTGGACTAAATTACATGCTTGCAGCTCACGCTACTTTGCACATTAGGTGATCTCATAAGATTTTCAAATCAAACTCTAAACCTGTAATGTTTTCTCACCTGGTTAAAAGGAAATGAGCCATGTCAGCATCTGTTTTCAGTTCCACTTCAAGTTGAAGCTGCTTCCATGAGTCGAACGCGTATCCAATGTTTATTCGGGTGCCAGCCTGGCTTTGGTAATTTCGTTTCGACTCACGACATGTCGCTGATAAAACCTTTGTTTTCTTCTTAGTATGACTTTTTAGTGGACTTTGTGTGGTGGTGGGTCGTTTTCTGGCCGTAGCAGAATCCATTACTACCCAAACAGTAGTTTGGGTCCACCGCACTTGTCTTCTTCCCGTATCCAAGTCAAAAGCCGTCGAGGATGCGCATTCAGTGTCATCTGATGTCACATCCGCAGGAAGGATATGTGGGCGGGCTAATTCTTTTTGGTTTTGAACACTTCATCACCCATTAGCATTAAAAAATTTAAAATACATGTTTATTTTTTCACAAATCCTGCCCAATGTCCCTTTCATAATTTGTTGATTTGAAGGGATGTCAAAAGTGGTCTGTTTCTGCTTCAACTCATGTTAGTATCATACATTTCTTCCACCCTCATCATGGTCTTTTCCTAATCCTAACAATCTGCATCTATCACCTGAAAGGTTTCTCAGCAGGCTTTATGTGGAAAATAGGGGTGGACGATACTGCACATTTTGGTATTGATCCAATAGAAAAATAATTAGAGTAGTAATTACAGGGCCAGTATTGCCGATGCCAATACTGATACCGATACGTTTTACTTGAAAATTCCTGATCATTAAATGATTTTGTACTTTTGCCTTTAATTAGCTGATCATGATTATGATAATAATAAAACACAGGACAAAGATTTTAGCCAAATAAGAAAATAATATTTAACATAATGAAATCTATCTGCATGTAGTCTAAATATGAATACTAATATTCCTTCAACAGATGCACAAAAGGGTTATTATTTTCTGCCATATTTGTACTTCAGAGTGAACCTGAGTGAGCAGAGTGAGAGAGGTGGAGAGGAGCACTGCACATAAGGACTGAGAGAGACGCTGCGATCACATCTCTGTGAAGAAATACAAGTGATTTGCTGAAGTTATAGAGGAGAAACTACAACAAAAATATCGATCTGATCGCACAAGTATCAATCCGATACCAAAATTCACCTTGGTATCGATACTATCGATATTTGGATCGATCCGCCCACCCCTAGTGGAAAGTCTAAGCAGAGGTTTAATATTTGATGCATCAGGTGATACCAGTTTGAGTCCTCATACAGATCACACTTTAGAGGCATTATTATTATTAATTCATTATCTTAGACACAAACGTAGATGTGATATTTGCTGAGAGAAGCCGTCCAGGGTTGGGAGGGTTACTTTAAAAATTTAGTCCGATACAGTTACTAATTACCTGTTAAAAAATGTAGTCAGTAACGTAATCCAAGTACCACAATATTAAAGTAATGTAACTTGATTACTTTAAGTTACTTTTGGATTACCTCAATACAAATGCGAATAAAGACAAGAAAGAAGAAATATCCATAAGATGTGTGTTAGTGACCCATTTCAGTCACTGCAGTGCCGTGTTCCAATATCCATACTTACCGTACTTACTGTACTTAGTTTGAGTACGTAGGGTGTTCCGATCGCGATCGCGGCGAAAAGAAGTGTACTTAAAGGACCCGGATGTCGCCCTCATAACGGCAGTGTGCATCGATGTACACTATACGCACTCAACGGCCGCCATCTTGTCTATGTAGCGGAAGAAGCGGAGCCAGGCAGAGGCGCTCACCTTGGATTTTTTATAGCTTCCGAGACAACAGCGCCTGCAGCTGAGCCATATTGCAGGATTGTAGGATTGTAATTGTTAAAAAGTAAAGCCGTAGATGTCTTTTGTTCACCGTTCAAAGCGGGATGTGTTTGGCGGGTGACGAGCCGCGGCGGCTGTTGCGATCGTAATTTCCGGTAAGTGCACCACGGAGTATTAGATTTGGAACAACACTCACCGGCTGAAATCTGCGTACTTAATAAGTGCGGATAGTGTACTACGTTTAAGTGTACTCATGGAAGTATGGAGATGGGAACACAGCACAGGTGGCAAGGTGGCAGTAGCTACATTTCAACTGCCTATGGGGCCCTCGCAAGTCAACGAGTTTTCCACGATGAAGTCCGTGCAAATATTTCACAATAAAAGCCTACTGAGCTATTTATGCTAGAGGACTTTTAATTTGAGACGGACACAGGAAGTGTTGAGTTTGTATTAACAATGTAATGTCTTCATTTTAACAGGGCAAACGGGAGCGAACCAAAACGAGCCTTCGTACAACAGCATGTTAAATTATATCAGAAATAAAAACTTCTGTGATCATTTAGCTAAATGATGTTACGGTATTCACATTTGAACGTCCTGCTCAAACTTCAAAACTACCAAAAAACCTAAACACCGGTCACCAGCAGCACCACCCACAGACCCAAAATAGTCGTAGTAGTAGCAGCAGCAGCAGTAGTAGCAGTAGTAGTAACAATGACAGCCCGAGCCTGGTTAGCAGGCTAACTCATGTTAACTTTAGTGAACAGAATTTCGGTGTAGCTAGCTAACGTTTGCATACTTTGATACTTGAATAAACCATATTAATCACGTCAGAAAGAGGTGAGTTCAGATTATTCATATAGACACAATGTGTCAGATGTCGTTAATGTTTAGTGATGAACATGTTTCATATCTGAGACACGTGTTATATACTGTATATACAGCCTAAACAGCCTATGTACAGACTGGATGCTGGATTTAAAAAGTGGATCATTTTGTGCTAAGACCAGTATTGGGCAAGTTACTGAAAATTAGTAATTTGTTACAGTTACTAGTTACTTCTTTTAAAAGTAATTGAATTACTTTACCAATTACTGTATATCAAAAGTAATTTTCAGACCCATTTATTGTAATCAACAGGGCAACAGGCCATCAAATTTTGTTGAAGCGTGTTGCTTCAGCAAGTGCTTCATAAGATTTGAATTGCTACTCTTTGATGTGGATAGGTTCTTTACACCTGCACATAAATGACAACTCAGCACTACATTTTTGTCTCTAATTTCGACAAGTGAAAAGTAATGTCCATTCTTCCAGGAGAGAAAGCTCATTCTATCCACACTGTCAACCATGCTGTGGTTTAATGCTGATTGATTGATTCGATTGGTGTATCATCGCGTCACCATAAGGTCCTGCGACGTTAGATCAGAAGCAGCTAAAGTAGGCCTGTCTGTTGTTGTAAGACCTTTCAGGAATAGGGTGGTGCGTGAGGTGTGAGTGGTTGAGCGAGAGTCAGCGAGCGTGCATGCGTACCTTGAATGAGTGGGAGAGGAAGGAAAGCGAAGGAGGTAACAGTAGTAGACCAAGCAATTCATGTACAGTATAGGCTGCAGTTTGGCTGTGAATAAAGGCAACAGCTCCTCAAGATACAGCAAAGCTCCCTGGTATTATTTCCCGACCAACATAACACATTAAGAGAATTCACCCCGAAAGTAAACATAAACTTCAGTCCTGGAGGAAATCATCTCCCCTGTGCTTCCCGACCACGGTCCGGGAGCCTAACAGGAATGGTGTAACACTGTCTTCTTGTCTGCAAGCGTTAATTTTTCACAAACGACAGTAACGCAAGTACCAAACTCATTTAAATTTAAGTTATTGTAATTGCGTTACCTGATTAAAAAAAAAGTACTTCTTTAAATGCTCGTTACCGCTTAAAGTAGTGGAACTACAGTAACGCGTTACCTTTTAGCGCGTAACGCGTTACTTTGTAGCGCGTAACGCATTACTTTGTAGCGCGTTACTCCCAACACTGGCTAAGGCCAAACAAATCCAGAGAACAGAGGAGCAGCAACCGTGTGACCTGCTGCAGACTGAAACCTCCGCCCACATGTGCTCCATCCTGCTGCTGTTCTCTGAGCAGATGAATTACTGTCAGGACTGAGATATGACTGCATGTGCAGCTGCTCTGTTAATACGAGCCAATCTTAAAAACCCCGCCAGCCTCATTGTTTATCAATTTAGTCATTCTTCACGTCTGTTTCAATCTATGTTCTAACAATCTGATCCGGATCTGTTCCCTTTGACCGCTGCTGATCCAAAGAAAACATGGCCGCTCGTCTGTTGTTGGCTGAGGGGTTAAAGCGTTCGAGTCTCGGCGCTCCCTCATGGCTTTAAGTGCTGCAGAAAGAGGAGTAATTGGAACTAGTGAGCTATAGCTACAAACAATCTGCCTCTTCTCACTGAGATTCAAATTTGCAGTTTGAATGGCAGAAGAAGAAAGAAAAAAGATCTTTCAATTACGCCTTTTCTCTTTCCCCCCACATTTAAATTGGAAGTGATCTCAGAGGAAATAGTTATCATTTTAATGACGGCCCCCATTCATTAAAACTCTCATTCTTCCTCTCTTTGCCCTCTCTCCTGTGGATTGGAAGCAGATTCTTACAAAAGCCCCGCTTCAATTACCTTGGAGTTAACCCGCCCTCCACGTTCACATGCAGGGGCCCCTCGTCCCTGATGTGTGGCCCTGAGCGCCCGGCCTCGTCTGGCCCCGCTGCTGCTAACAGGAGAAACTTGAACTCTCAGCTTCACCCTGCCGCCTGACAGACTGGCATCCGTCATGTGTCGTTCACTGAGTCCTGGTGTTTGTCACGAACCAACACGTGGAGGTCGACTGTGAAACAGGAGGTCAGATTACTGACGATCACTCACAAGCTGATTCAGAGCATCGCCGTGGTTACAGAAATGTTCCTCCATACTGTGTGCTTTTGTGCTAGATGGTAATCTGACAGCCGGAGCTTTAAATTCATAATTTGGTCTTTGGTTTGATTCTCAGCTGACTCCTATGAACAGTATTTATGCCCTGGGTTTATCCTCTCAGGCAGAGCAAGTTTATTTGTATTTTAAAGGTCCCATATTATACTGTTTTTCATCAATTTCACACAGCTGTCAGAGGTCCAACAACTCTGTATTTGAAATGTATTGCCCCAAACCCATCTGCGGTTCTGAATTTCAGCTGTCTAAAAGTCACTCTACTGAGCTTTACTGAGAGCAAGCTGTTTCTGTGCCTGTACCTTTAAATCTAATGAGCTCCGTCTGTCATCGCCTGCTACACGCCCCTCTCAGGGAGAGGATGCCGCTTATGCTGGCTGTAGCATGCACTAATGTTTACGGTGAATGTAACGCTATGGCTCACAGATATGCTGTCGTTCAACCATACCAGTTTGACCTATAATCAGACCCAGAAGGAGAGGCTCCTGAAGAAATACAGACTCTGTGGCTGCAGCAGGACGTTTCAGAATGGTTAGTGTGTCTGAATAATGTTACTTAGTTTGTTAATATGTGTTGTTACAGTTACTACTATGTAGCTAATGCTAGCTCTTGCTAACGGTAAAGGTAACTTATAATTCTTTGGCAACTGTAAATACTATCAAACTGCTGCAACACTTATCGGTGGCTCGGGTGCAGTTGCTGGGTCCCGTATGGTTGGGACTGATCCTTCTACGAGGGTCAGTATCGAGGCAAAGCCAGCTTTGTACTGACCCTCGTTACTGAAGCAGTTGGATGTGAAGTGGTTAGCACACACAAACTTAGACGAAACGCAGCTGGCACGTTCTGTTTGTTCTGTAGTTGGAACAGAATATAGGCACTGATGTTGATTTATATAACCAACAACAGAGCAATTTGCGTGTCTAGCTCTTAGCGACGACATTGTGAAACACTGCTAACTTACCGTTGGACACACTCAACTTCACCTCGGGGATGAACGCCCCCCTCTGGGATATCTCCTGGGAGAGGGGGGAGTGTTTTTGCGCAGAGGAGGTTGGCCTATGAAAATCTCTCCTTTCGCTACGTAACGAAAGGAGCTGAATCTGAACAGCCTGTAGGAGCGCCGTTTTACCAGTGGGTGGACTGCAGAAACAATGAAGGTCTCATTTGCTCTCCTCATTCTGGGAGTTGGTAGGCTCAGAGAGGACCAGTTTATATACTGTATGTAGACCCCGAGAAAACGTGTTTTTATAATATGGGACCTTTAACAACGAGGCAATTAAATGTCCTTTACATGAGATTCAACACATCAACATGGCTGAAGGAAAACATTGCAGTTTGTCTTGAAATAACTACATCTAGACATGTCACACATATGTAACTTGCATCACGACGTCAGTAAGATAAAATAGCTCACCGTTGAGTTGTAGCTCTATGAACTACATCACCTGACATCCTCCTTTGCTTCCTGTATAATCACCACAGCCATTAAATCTCGGACCAAATTCTGATGATTAAACAAGTCACTTCACTGGGTTTGTGATGCTCAGATTGTATTCATTTATTTTTGGACCAGTGTCATCATGCAGTGTAATTATGCAGTCCAGCCTTTATGTCGATCTGGCTTCAAATCCTGGTGCTGTTCTGGTCTAGAAACTGATGAAAGAGGAAGTTAAATACTGAGATCTTTACAATTCACCTGAAAAATACATTGTGGACGCCTATTAAGATCTCTCACACTCTAAAGTCTTTTTTATTCTCCTCAGTCTCATTGTCTCCTTTTGTTTCCTTCCTGAACTGATCCGAATCCACAGAACTGGAGTGAGTGAAACAGAAGTCTTCCTCCTCACGTTACTTTGGCAAAACTGTAGTTTAAAAGTCTTTGTAATAAAAATTACTTTAGATTTTTTTGGAAAGCTGAAAAGTTCTGCCCGAATAAAATTAACTATTTCCTTCCTTCCACCTTATTTGGACTATTTCTTTCCTTCCTTCTTTTTTCTAATTCTTCCCTTTGTTACTTCAGGTCTTTCCATTTCCCCCTAGTTTCATTTCCTTCTCTGCATTTTTTCCATCTCTCTTGTTTTCCATCTTTCTTTGCTTTTCTTACTTCCTTTACTCTCGATCTTTCCTGTTTTTCTCCTGTCCATCATACTGTGACTTCCTCAATTTGTACCAGAGTACTTAAGTGCTGGTATTAATACTTGAATATGAAATATTTGTGTGTTTTCTCGCCGCTGGCAGCTAAACGCTGTGAACGGGCCCCCTACTACAATTATGATGAAATCAGAGCAATTTGGTTGTTCCTCTTTGTTGGAGTGTCTCATTAATGCGAGATAAAGCGAAACATCAAAGAGAATCCACAAACACGCAGACGATCTACATACATTTGTTTCTCTAAATCTCCTCCAAAAAGAAAGCACTCCAGCCAATTGTAGATTTTTGATCCGCTGCTCATTTGCATGTGGGGAAGTGTCGGCGTGTTTCTGCGAGCGAAGACAGACTGTTTCCTCTCACCTGAGGGCCAACAGCGTTACACCTTTTAAAACGGCAGAAACAACATTTGATCAGGGACTAATCACGATTTTCTCAGAACAACACTTTTAATATTTCAGGCTTCTTATCCTCTGGATGCAAATGAGCGCGGCATTAATCGTATCGCACATTAGGAAGTCAGAGCACAGCCGAGTGTTTTTCAGCCTTTTTGCATTGTGTAATTAGGGCCCAAATGTTAATGAATTATGCTAATTCCTGACAATTAGCATATAATATTGGAGACAATCAACAATTAGCATATGCTGTGTTGAAGACAATCAGAAGCTGCTGCAGTCCCACACCGACGCTCGGCCTGGTGTATAGAAGCAGGCCGACGAGCATGCTAGGGCCATCTGATTACATGCAGAATCAGCATGCTAATTACGGCAGCCTCCCCCACCTCACCCTGCTGTACTGCAGCCCCACAGGGGGAGGAGAGGGAGGTAGACAACATGGAGCACCCTCACCCTGTCAGAGCCACCCTGGATCCTGAAACACAAAGAGGAAGAGGAGGAACGCTGCATCTCTTCTTTATCAGGTGAAGTGGTGATGTTTCCGAAACAGGAGAGGAAAAGTTTGTTCACGTGATCCCCAACGAGATGACAGAGACTGAAAACACAAAGGTCACAGGAAGCAGGAACAAAAGTTACAGTCTGGATGTCAGTTGTTGAATCTGCTGAGGTTCAGTCTCTAACAGAGAGCATGAGGATGACGTATGTCTGTAGCTAATAAAAGTTAGCATCTCTCTGGTTCCTCTGAGGGATTATTGAACTCTGGAGTATTATAGAAAATAATCTGTGCGTCAAACACAAGGTTATGATCCTTCCAGGTTCTGTTCATCCAGAAAATCTTCACAGATGAACACCACTCTGTGGTGAACAGAACAGAAAAGGTTCCTGTGTCAGCTGATCTTTGAAAACAGCAGATCTGACAGCAGATGATGACAGAATTTAAAGATGTCAGCATCTGATTTGAGAGCAGCTGCAGGTCTTCAGGAGGTCTTGCTCATGTTTCAACTCAGAAGTCTCTACCTGATATTTGAAACACATTTCAACAAACAGCCACGAGTCCAGGAAATTTTGATTGCAGTTTTTGGAGCAAGCTGTTGGTATATTTGATGAAACAGATGAAACATGATTTTTGAGTCTGTCCACTAACAGCGCTAACAGTGTCAAAACACCGAGGCATGTCAGCACAATATCAGACGTTATAACAGACCCTGTAGCTGTACAGACCCTGAAGCTGAAAAACCAACAACAGACAGAACAATTCTACTGTGAACAGAAAGTAAGAAGACGAAAGAGTCACAACAGTTTAACCACAACACAGAAAACACGACTGCAGTAATCTATCACAAATAAAAGCTTTTTAACAGCAGCTGTGTTGGAGATCTGACCTCAGAACAGTTCACATTACAGACAAAAGGCCAACATCTCTGAGCTGCCTGAAAATCCTTCTAATTATTGATCGATCAGGTTGTTAACCAGGAGTCATGCCGTTAAACTGAACATCAAACAACAAGCGAAATGCCAGAAAGTTTTCCGAGGCGACCAGATCAGGTTGAGTCTGAGATCAGAACATAGAAAAAGTCAGTTTAAAGGTAAAATTGAACTCAGATGCAGACACAGGGAGACAAATAAGAACTGAAAACCTGAAAAACAAAAATAAAAATGAAACAGAAAGGAGATCACAGAACAAGACTCAGGAATCAGGAGCCAAAACCCTGAAACACTCGAAGAAAAGTGTAACAGGGAGATAAAACAGAGAAGACGACTGACGAAGACAGGAAGGACTTAAATACACAGTGCTGATTAAAGGAGAACTTCGGTCAATTTCAACATGCAGCTTTATTGCTCAAGCTACTCTTGACTTGCCAGTACCGAAAACCTTTGGTCCACCCCTTACAGGGCTCCTTGAACGTAGAGTTAGCATTGACCACTAACAACATGGGGTCACGTCTTTACACTGTGTTTTAAGCATCTTAACATGCTCCAAATATCACCCCAAAAGCTATGCAACATCAGCAGACACCTTACAACACAGCACTGTAGCGTGTATGGCTCAAAATGAATAAAAAATTGGTTATAACAGTGTGTTTGTGCAAGCAGCTACTTACTGGTTTGTTTACATCCCGTCTTCCCGTAGTCCAAACTAGTCAGACTCGTGACAGGCTATTGTAAGGCTCATGACTCATGACAGGCTGTAACATGGACATGTACGTTATGAACAGAAAAAGGAAAATGCTGGAATACGTTTCTGTCTGCAAAAGTTTCCGTCTCTGCCAGTGAGGGGGTCAGCGCTCGCTCGACGGATTGACTAGTTTGGACTGGGTGTGAAGGAGTCAAGGTTTGGATGTTATGATGTCTGTTTGTTTGTTGTAACGCATGTTTAGCATGCTAACCAGCTAGTTAACGCAGCCATGTCCAGTTAGCAATTACTCTGGTGAAATGCTGCCCCCTGTGTACATTCTTATGTACTGCACCTTTAACTTCATTTGATTTGTTTGTACATTTTAAAGATAACTTATCAGTGCGACAGTTGGATTCAAGTCATGTCACATGATTGTGCAGCACCACATTTATCTGTCTAATTTCTAGACAAAATGTCTCAGAACATGTTGGACGTCAACATGTTTGCTTGACTTTCCCTTGCAAGTTCCCAGAGAGCAGGGCTCGGGGCCACGGGCCTCGGAGCAGCACCTTGCTCCCTGCTCCCAGTGACAGCTGGATGCAGGCCTGCAGGCAGCGCATGGAGCCGGGCCCCGGGTCCTGGATAACCATTTGGAACTCATTAAAGATCTCCAACGGACATGGGGCCCCGGTTCCCACATCCTCCGGGGACCTCGCACTGTCTGAGCTCATTTACACAATGTCCTCTCCCACTGACAGCCTCTAATTCGCATTTGAATTTAGGTCACATTGATCTGGGCCTCTGTCCAAAGCCCAGTCCCTGAGGAGCCCGATCAGCCAACAAGCAGACAGAAAGAGGAAGATCCTTACTGTTCACCCTCCCCCCCCCACCCGTCGCTGTGGTCGGGCGGCAGCGTGGAGAGGCTTCAACCCTGAAACAGGCTGCAGCGCCGCGGGTCAGGACATCTTGCGGTGGGTGGCTCTGACGGCGTCCCAATGTGATGCTATCCCTATTTTTTATCTATTTTATTGTCTACTTTAATATTTTATTTTATTTTATTTTATTTTGATGTCTGCTTTAATATTTTATCGTATTTTATTGTCTATTTAGTATTTTACTTATATCTTTATCTTTAATTAATAAAGTATTCTGATTCTGATGCTGAGGATGAAGTCTGAATGTTGGAAAACAACATTTACACTTTTAGCTTTGAGGATTTAAAGTGAGTCACATGATCTCTGACCCGGTTCGGCTCAGGTTCCTCAGGACCTCAACATGCTGCAGGTTTTACTGGCCTTCATATATAATCCAGTTTCTTTGTGGTGCTGGTTCTGAGTTGTACACACTTTACTGCAAAAGGTCAGAGGTCAAGATGCTACTGATCCCTCAAGTATTCAAAATGTCGTTTTTTCCCGTCTGTGTTTGTTTAGCTCAGGAGAACATCATGTTTGTCTTCAAACACCTGCGTCCATCTCCATAAACACAGCTGGACAATGTCTCGACGTCTCGTTAGAAATCTCCAGTGGCAGTTGTTGAAACATAACATTGAACAGCGCTCTCTGGCGTCACAATCCTTCTCACTCTCACTCTGGTGCTAAACAAATTTAAAATACATTTCAAACAGTCGGAGTTTGCTCTGCATTCAGCGTGCGACTCGAACAACATCCGGCGGCAAGTGACAGAGTTTTTAACCTGGAGAAATAAATCCTGACAGAACTCAAGCTGCAGATATTTTATCAACTTCTCAGTCAATGTTTCACATTCAGCATCTGTTTCACGTCTATTTTTAACCAACACCTGCTCTCTCACACACACACACACACACACACACACACAAACACACAGAGTCTAGGATCAGTTAAACAGCTAAAAAGAAGTGAAGGAGTGACAGTGTGAGATGTTAAAGCTCCATTTAAAGGTGTACAGTTGAGACCTTGATGTCTCCCGACGACATCATCATCATCATCATGCTGTAAACAATCATCATCATCATCACAGAGGATGGCCCCCGCTCGCCGCCACCTGCCACATTCATTGTCTATTTTATTGACCGTTTTGCTGTGTTGTGACGCGCTATGAGACGTGTTGAACAAATTATTTCTATCATCACCTGCAGCTGCTGCGACGCGGTGAGGGCGCTAGAGCCGTTTTGATTTTCTGTAATAAATAACCCTTCAGAGGGAGATAAATAACTCCTCCAGAGTGTCGGCTCGTTGCAGCTCGCTCTCTGAAGAGGAGGCCGAGTTCGGAGCAGAAACTCCTGTCTGCGTTTCATTTTTTCCTCCTCTTCTCTCTCTGTTAGAAGCTTCCCCTCGTATTAATTTTCTCAACAGATTGCGGTGTTGAATTAATGCATTTTTCAGAAGAAGCCCCACCAGCAGCAGCAGCAGCAGCAGCAGGCTCGCCTCACATCTCTCAAGAACTCAATTACTCTCAACATTTAAAATAAATAAATTAAAGGTGTCCTGTACCCGGCAGCTGCATCATTACAAGTGCTCCTGGGAGACCAAATTAAGGCACCGAATGTATATCTAATATACAACCCCACTAATGATACGTGTTAAAAGAGCTGCGATGTAGGCGCTGCTTAAAAATTACACGGGTCATTATGGCGAGTTGAGACCAGATTCATCTGCTGCCAACAAAACACATAATTTGTTTTACCTGGTAATCACACAGGCCGGCTAATTACATGTGAACACAAAAGTCCACTTTGTGTGTGTGTGTGTGTGTGTGTGTGTGTGTGTGTGTGTTATGGTGATGGATGCTACAGAAAATGGAATTTTATACAAACTGACTCAGTTTCATGGAATATTCAGCTCTTATTATATTTTTATGTTGTTTTTATTACTGCAACAACTGAACATGTTTCTCCTAATGTAAACATCAGGCCGCTGGAACACACAGCATGTTAGTGCGTCTCTTAATACTGTCTGACTTCCTGTCTGTGGCTCATTGGTTCCTACTGAAGTTCTAAATCTATAAAGTCTCCTCACTAACATACAGTTTCATGTGTAAACAGCTGCTCAATGTAATTTTTATCAAATAAACAGGACATTTTGTTTGGGACTATTTTCAGCGGCGTATTGATCCACAGTTGGTGACCAAGGCAACCAAAGTGTTCGACAAAATCTTAAGACACCCCTCTGTTCAATTCTACTATCCTATTACTCCATTTTTTGGTTCAGAGGAGGTTATTCTACGGTGGCTGATGGGAGCAAATCACAACAAGTCAGAAAACACAGTTGCAAATTCCATAAACACAACGACATTAACCTGGAAACACACCAGAATCTTATCAAATGGAGAGGGCGGGGTTTGCACTTGTCAAATCTGATTGGGCAGACCAGTGGGAATGTGTGGAGGTCCACGCTGACAGGAGATCATACGGAAGAAGACGACAGGCTTGGTTATCACGCTCTACATCAACAAAGTAAAACTGGTGAGAAAATGAGTTTTTCGTTATTGTGAATAGTTCACATGGTGATGTGTCAGTAACGTTTAACATGACTTTGCTGCTTTGCTGCTCGCTCCGATTGCCCATGCCAACCTGCAGTACTGACAGAGTGGATGCTGTATGTATTGTTTTTTTTTTTTTTTTTTTGTGACTTGAGGCTGCAAACTGAATTACCCTGTGGGGATAAATAAAGTTGTTTGATTGATTGATTGATTGAAAACATCATGAACAATGTGAACTGTTGAAAAAGTTGATAAAAGAATTAATCACATTAATCACATACACATGAAAACACCTCCAGAAGACAAAATCAGGATTGGTGATTGTTGCAGTATTTTGGTCTCTCCAGCCAGCTTAGCGTTAGCTGTAGACTCTTCTCCTGTGGGATTAAGACAATCAGCTGACTGGTATTTTGTTTTCCAGAGATCTTTTATTGACGTGTTTGTGAACAGTATTGTTCTGAATCACCAATTTAATTTCAGATTCTCGCGTGAATCTGAAATTTTATCATTTGAGTTCTCTGAGATGAATTCTTGAATTTCATACTATAATTTTACCTTCAGACGGAAGATAAAATAATACAACTGTGATGAACATTGATCAGTCAGATCACAGTGAATCAGTTATCTGCAGGATGATGATGCTTCCTGTTAGGGCTGGGCGATCAATCAAACAAACAATTTTGATAATTATCATGATAAAATCTTGCACAATAACGATGATACATTTTTTTTCCAATACATTTTTAATTTATTGAGTCTGTTTTCCTCCGTTGAAGAATATTTCAGTATATCCTACCTCAAACCAGTCCCGCATCTTTTCAATGAAGGGCTATTAAAGCACGACAATGATGACAACGAGCTTTCTTTCTTTCTTTATTTATTTTATTCACATGTCAGTTAAAACCATATACAATATTCTGTTTTGAATCTGTAATAATCTTATGTGAAATGGGACACCCTTGGAAGCTTAAAAAGCTTATAAAAAGGGGCCCAGGCACAAAGTGGATACACATAATAAACAATAAAGATAACATAAAGTACATTTTCAGAAATATACACTTACGTATATATACATATAACACTCTCAACCATACACACCCAAAAAAGAAAATACCCTATCCTAAAACTAAACCTAACCTAAGCCCTACTCCTAACATGGTCCAAGTGGTCACGTCACCAACAGACGAAGAAATTTTACTACAATGTAGGAAAAAGAAGATGCTATGTCAAGATCATAACTGAGAATATTTCAGCAACAAGTGCCTCCTTAGTCTATTTTTAAAAACAAGTATAGATCTAACTGAAAACATCAAGGCAACGGTTGCTGATTACTTAAATGAAAAATATGATGACGTGATCACTGCTGACCTCATGGACATGGCATCACTTGTAGATCCTAGATTCAAGACCAAGTAGGGTGAGAAGGTTGACACCATAAACACCAGAGCCATGACGGAGATGTTGGAAGAGGAAGGACCGGCAGGAGCCACAGAAGCAGGAGCTGAGGTAGGAGCTGCTGCAGCTGTACCTACACCAGCAACTATGAAGAAGAAGACACTGAGTAGTTTTTTCAAAAAAGTCCAGCATCACATCAGTTCCTACAGAAGAGGAGGCTATTGAAGGTGAACTGATAGTGATCAGAATTGTTTACATATTTATTATTCTATATAATATAATCAATATTGAGTTCACTGTATATCTCTAAGTTGTTTGAGAGACATTTGAAACAGGGCACTTTGTTGTTTACCTTTATCTTTTCATTTACACAGTGTGTGTCTATTGAATGTCTATTTTCATTCTGACAATAAACAACCATAATTAACCTTCTGGTTTGTCTTGGGTTCTGTCCTAAGAAGAATACTCAGAACACTTAAAACTGTTTACATGAACATTATTTTCATTATTGTTAAATATATACCGTAATAATTATCGACATCAATCATTATAAAATAAACATATTGCGATAGAAATTTTGGCCATATCGCCCAGCCCTACTTCCTGTTGCCTTCAGGTCCTTAAAGCGAGCAGAAGTGATGAATTTGGAGCTGAGCGAGAAGTTAAAGGACTTCCTGGAAAGTAAAAAAAAAAAAAGGAGAGGCTTAATTACATCGACACAATGCAGCCATCATGGCCTCCGTCGGATGGCGAACATCTGCATTTTAAACGATTTAGTTTACTCCCTCCTCCTCCTCGTCTCCCTCCATGTCTTTCGAGATCATTAACTTTATTGGATTGGACATTCCTGTTGCAAAAACAATTCAGCATAATCATTTGCAATGCAACTCCCCAGTGCAGGATGCAAATGCTGCTCGCGCTCGCCGCCCCGGCCTGGCAATTACTGACGGAGCACAGATGCAGGCGGCCGCTCCGTTAGAATAAAGTCGAGACTGCAAATAATGTGATTACTCAGTCATTACATATTGGAGTGCATTCATTACAGGCAGCAGTGGATTCTGGGCATTGTTGACATCGCCTTGGCACCGGCTGCCACGTATCAGGATGTCGAGACTGTAATGCCCATAATCTCGTCTCCTCGCAGTCCAAGACTCCATGAACTCAGCGAGCTCCAGATGAACGTTTGTGATGCGAGCTGAATGCTGATGAGCGAACGCCATGAGACTCACGGGTAGCGTCTAGTGGCAGATCGGCCTCCTCACGTGTCAGGTGACACAGGACGAAACAAGATGGAGGCAGAGGTGCTTCAGGGGTTTGATCCAAAGCTCAGATCTGCTGCTTCACACCAACAGCTTTCTGTCCACCTGGGTCAGAACAAACATGCAGCTGGGACACACTTTGTGTGTGTATGTGTGTGTGTGTGTGTGTCTTTGTCCTCACTCTTCTCAAGGATCTGAGGACGGAGGAGGTCGTCCACTGTGCAGACTGTAAAACAGACTGAGGTGATGTGATGTGATTTTGGGTTTTATGAATAGATAAGATTTGATTAGATTCGTCTGTATATTTTGGGAGAAAAAAACTTTTGTCAGTCCTGAAAAATCACATTAAAAGACAAATCTTAAGGTCACATATTTCTGTGAAACAGGTTTGGAGATTATTTTATACTGAATACTCAACTCTGTGTTAAATAATGTATTTAAAAGGAAATCCTGGTGTGTTTAAACCTTATGTCCAATTGGTACAAGTAGTTAGCAAATAGATAGTTCTGAAGTGGGTCGTGCAGGTCACCTCAGCCGGCAGCCATGATGAGGCTGTGATGACTGCAACATAACCATTGACGACAACTTGGAATGTTAACGTTACATTAGTCCAGTTTTCAGACTGTTGCTCTCAGTGTCTGTCAGCATCACAGAAAGGATCCCTCCAGAGAGAGAGACCTCACTGTTCATCTTCGTTCAGCCAGAAACAGAAAATACCTCCCTGAACTCAAACATGTCACTCCCTGGAGAAGGCTTGCTGCCAAACTGCATCTGACATTTTCAGTATGAAGGACAGTGTCTTAGCTTAAGAGAGAGGTTTAAGTAAAGTAACCACACTGCTTTCTGCTGTTCCCTGTTTTCTGGTCGATTCATGACGTCAAACATGACCCAAGTCCTGATAAGGAAGTCTCCCCACTCAGCAGCCATCTTGGTGTTGCCCCCAGGCAGTTATTATTGGCTGACACCATCACTAGGACCAGAGCCGGCCCTGGGCATAGGCAGTATAGGCAAACACTAGGAGCGCCGTCATCCGTGGGGGGGCGCCGAAAACGTTAGGAGAAAAAAAAAATGAAAGAATAAAAAAATTAAGAAATATTCCTTTTTTTTTCACCAGTGCCACTACTACTATTATTTCGAAATATTATATAAGCTCACAGCAACATAACTTCATAGCAAAGACTATTAAATAACAGACAGGCCTTTTTTCTGGGTTCTTGGCTCGTTGCACTGTACCTGCCCTCTGTGAGGGGGGCGGGTCGAGAGGCCAGCTGCCTGAATCTGACTGCACCGAGACCCCAAGACCAAGGGAGAGATTTATTGATACTTTATCAGAATTACAAGGTCCAAAAGACTGAAACCATCCAGCGCCCAGTGAAGGAAAAGAAGGAAAGAAGAGGAAGAAAAACATGAAGAAGATACAGGTACAGTAATAAATGATACAGTCAATATGATGAAGTGAATGAAATTAATAGTTTAATGATCGTAGTTACCGTTGTTGGAGCAGAGTGTAAGCTTGCTAGCTTACTTCGGATGATAGCAGCATTTAATAATCAATAAATAGCTGAGCGACCTAAGTTAATGTTACTCCACCTTAAATTCATCAGGGACGTTTGGAAAGTTAATGTTAGGCCTGCTCAGGTGTTATTTTACAGGTGTCTTTCCTGCTTGTATGTCAGTTAAATGCTATGAGTTTTCCATTAGCTTTTTTCCCCTTTGTAACAGGGTCGTTGTAAGCCTTTAGTTTATTGTGTCACAGTTTATGTTTGTTAAAGTTTACATCAGTTTACAGTTTACACAAGTGCAGTTAAAATGTTTTACTGTTAATACTCTGGTTAGACTGAATTGCATTGCAATGACAATAAAGTTGAATGAATCTCATCACATTTTCATTATGAGTCTATATTTGTCTTATGTATAGCACACATCAAGCATCTGTTGTTTTTAAATTAAAATGTAACATGCAGTGGTCACATATACTTCTCTTCTCTCTTCAGATGCATTTTTAACATATTTCACCACCAGCCCAGTGACACAGCATCAGGTGCTCCTGTCCCTCTACCTCAGCACAGCAGAGTGACACAGCATCAGGACTAAAGGCTGACTGACCGTTTCAAATAAAAAAGCAGTTACACATTTCCCAAAAACAAAGATGGGAGAGTGTCAACATGACTTTTGTAACAGAGTCTTAGTCAATGGGGAAAAAATCAAAAGTAGCTGGCTGATGTACTCAAACAGAAATGATAGCTTGCACTGCTTCTGCTGCTAAATGTTTTCTCCAAAAGAATACAGACTTAATAAGGAAGCACTAAAGGACTGGAACAATGCAAGCCACTTGCTGAAGGTTCATGAGGACAGCCAGGAGCACAATGCCCACATGGCAACATGGAAGGAGTTGGAGGTCGTTTTGCAAAGTGGCTGACAACAGATAAGTGAGAGATGGCACTCTGAGGCTGGGAGATAATATGGTTGCTTGTTTATATTGTATTTTTATCACTTGTTTCTTTCTTCAGTTTTTATTTGGTGTGATATTTTTGACTTAAAATAAATACAATCTTAAATACATCCATGTAGTTTCTGTGTGACTGCATGAAAATTGATTGCTTGACAGACCAACTGAATGTAGAGAATCTTACACTTAGACAGACTTTATTGTCAATCAGTGTGAAAGTATATTAAAAAAATACCACAGTAACAATAATAAATATAAAAAACAGTATCATACTAGGTGCATATTAGTGAAAGTGACATTTTTGAGATGAGGTAGTGCAAATATTTTAAGGTGACAATTGTCACTAAGACTTCAGCCGTCTGATGTCATGGGGGAAAAGCTGTTACAGAGCCTTGTGGTCCTGCACCGAATTCTGCAGAACCTCTTTCCAGAGGCCAGCACGAAAAACAGTCCATGATAAGGGTGGGAGGAGTCTCTGATAATATTTCCAGCTCGGGACATGCAGCAGCAAGTCCCAATGATCTTTTCCACTATCCTCACCACTCTCCTCACATTCCTCCAGTCAGAGGCTTTGCGATTCCACACCACATGGAGATGCAGCTGGTCAGGATGCTCTCTATTTCTTTCTATTTCTGTTTCTGTAGAATGTAGTGAGGATGGGCGGGGGCAGGAGGACTTTCCTCATCCTTTGCAGGAACTGCAGACGTTGCTGTGCCTTCTTGACCAGTGCCGCAGTGTTCACAGACCAGGTGAGGTTGTCTGTGATATTCACCCCCAGGAACTTGATTATGCTGACCACCTCCACAGCCATGTTGTTGATGAGAAGTGGAGCGTGGCTGGGCTGCCTCTTCCTAAAGTCGACAATGATCTCTTTGGTTTTGTTCACGTTCAGGATGAAGTTTCTTTTTGCAACACCAACCCACCAGCTGCTCCACCTCCTCCCTGTAAGCCAGGTTGTGGTCATCCCTGTTGAGGCCCACCACTGTTGTCTCGTCTGCAAATATCACAGTGGTTGGTGGTAGCCCTTGGGACGCAGTCGTGAGTCATCAGAGTGAACATCAGAGGGCTCAGGACACAGGCCTGAGGGGGCCTGTGCTGAGGGTGATGACACTGGAGGTATTCTGACTGTTCCGCACTGACTGTGGTCTTTCAGTGAGGAAGCCTAGCAGCCAGTTGCACAGGGGGGTGCTTAAGTCCAGGGATCCCAGTTTGTCTACCTGATGCTGTGGAATGATGATGTATTAAACGCTGAACTGAAGTCCAGGAACAGCATTTGCAGATGTGCAAAGCTCAAGTCAAGAGTGGAAGAGATGGCAACCTCAGTGGAGTGGGTTGGCGGGTAGGCAAACTGGAAGGGGTCAAGCGCAGCAGGGAGTCTGGAGGGGATGTGCTCCTTTACCAGCCTTTCAAATTACTTCATCATAATAGGAGTGAGTGCGATGGGCTGGTAGTCATTGAGTGATGTCATTTGAGGTTTCTTTGGCACTTGGATGATGGTGGCAGTTTTGAAACATGATGGGCTTGAGCCAGTGAGGTGTTAAAAATGTCCGTTAAGACACAAACCAGCTGATCTGCATATTCCCTGAGCACCCGCCCAGGTATGTTGTCAGGGCCCGGAGCCTTCCGTGAGTTGACACTCCCCAGAGACCTTCGCACCTCAGCTACAGTATGTAAAGGCAGTGTGCCTTTTCATCCTGGTGGGGAACAGCTTTCACAGCAGGAGAGTTGTTCAGTGCCTCAAACCTCCCAAAGAAGTTATTTAGTTCAGTTCGTCACATGCAGGAGGGGCAATCCTGTAGTTGGTGATAGTCCATATGCCTTGCCCCATATCCCTGGTGTTAGCGGACTCATGGAAAAAGTCTTGGATTTTTCAACTGTGAGCACGCTTTGCTAGTCTGATGGCATGGTTCAAGTTGGCTCTTGCCTGGGCCATAGTGAGTTATAATAATAATAATAATAATAATAATAATAATAATAATAATAATAATACATTTAATTTTTATAGCGCCATCAGGGTACCCAAAGACACTTTTACAAAAAGAACAAACAAAACAGCGAATAAATGGAGAAAACAAAAAAAAACATAAAAGATAAAAAATAGAAAAGTTGATTGATTTGTCTGGATCTAGAGCTGATAGGCCTTATTAAAAAGATGGGAGTTATGAGAGGATGAAAGGCTATCAAATGCAGAGGAGCACTTCAAAGTGTCAGTATTTTACACAGCTCTAAACACTGCCATTGTGCAGGTAACACACAGGTTTCAGGGCAGGCAAGAGGTGGCACAGAGGTTGAGGTTTTTACACCCACAAGAACTTTTGTTTCAATCCAGTGGTGAACTGTAAAGATGACTTGTCTGCGAAGTTCTTTCATTTAGAAGCGTATTTGTGTCCACCATAAAAGAAGTCGAGCTTGGCTCAGTTCAAGATTTGGCACACACACGCCATGGCTATCAAACTATTTCTTACTCTACCTGTAACTGTTGCAAGTGCCGACAGATCCTTCTCAAAACTTAAACTAATTAAGACATATCTGAGAAGCACCATGGCACAGGAGAGACAGTCGGGGCTGGCCATACTGAGTATTGAAAATAAACGTGCACACAATCTGGGCTTGAAGAAGGTGGGATGGGATTTTGTTAATCGATAAGCCAAAAGATCAAAGCATGTGTACTCGCCTGCAAGCCTGTAAGAAAACATGTTATCCTTTCAACGTGTATTCACATTTGACAATTTATTGATCTGTTTGATTAAGTGATTTGAAATAAAAATAATTTGACTGTAAGGGAAAAGCTTGTTTTGTCCTCACAGTACAGTTGTGGAATAATCTGAGTGGGCTTTTTACAGTACCTTTGATTATGAAATCCTGCACTCTGCGACAGTGAGTAATGAGGAGGAGTCAAATGCGCAGGACCATGGATAGAGTCACAGACAGCTCCTGGCATCATTACCAGTCGCACGCACCAATGATGTGTGTGTTTTTATGTGTAGCAGCGGTCGCGGTTTCCCACATAAAAAAATGTGATTAAATGTGTGTTATCTAGCAAGTGTTGGTTGGTAAATTTACCAGTTACAATTCTGTCCCACCGGTCTTGACATGATGCTTATCAGCGGGGAAGTGAGATCCAAGTGGTCCCCCCACCCTGACAACCCTTAAAAATAAAAATGTTTTTTAATGGGGGCCCACTCAAGGATAGTCGCAGGGGGACTGTTTGCTTGCTGTTCTCAATGCCATCTCTTGCCAGACTTGAAGGCTGAGCTGCGTGCCTTTAGCATTTTTGCATACTTCATCAGTCTTCCAGGGTTTTTGGTTGGCTTGAGTGGTGATGGATTTGCTAGCGCTGACGTCCACTGTGCATTTGTTGATGTAGGCTGACACAGACATGGCATACTCATGTTGAGGTGATCGTTGTAAGTGGCAGCTGCTTTGAACACATCCCAGTCAGTGCACTCAAAACAGTCCTGTAGTGCCTCCATAGCCCCGTCAGAGCACACCCTCACCTGTCTCACTGTAGGTTTTCCTTTGACCAGCAGGGGCTTATATGCTGGAATTAGCATAACAGATAGATGGAAGAGCCAAGATGGGGATGGGGGGCTGCTCTGAATGCACCCTTCACTCCCCTAGTTGCACAATCCAGATACTGGTGGAAATGTGGGAGAACTGACTTCATGTTAGCCTGGTTGAAATCCCCAGCAACAATGAAAAAACCCTCAGTGTGAGTAGATTGCAACTCACTGATAGTCTGGTAGAGAACTTTCATGGCCTCTTTTGGGTCAGCGCTGGGGGGCACGTACACAGCAGTGATAGAAATCCAATGTCCGGTGAGCAATAGCTTGAGACAAACTTAGCATTTATACACCAGTTGTTATTGATGTAAATACATAGACCACCCCGTCGGGATTTACCGCTGAGTGTGCAGCTCCTGTCAGCATGAAATGAAACCAGTCCCTCGAAGCTGACAGCATTGTCCGGGATGGATGAGTTTAGCCATGTCTCTGTCAGAATTATTGCGCAACAGTTCTCCAGGGAACAACCTCGCGACAGCCGCGCTTCCGCCTTCAGTCACATCGCATCCGCTTGCTCCTCTGTCAGCTTGTGATGCTAGGAGCATCCATAGCAACTGGGTCTTGGTGGTGTAGCACTCCGTCACACCATTTCCACCTGCTCCTCTGCCGGCTTGTGATGCTAGGGGCGTCCATAGCAACTGGAGAAGATGATCAGATGAACTGTAGCAGTTCTTCCACCAGAGGAGCCAAATGGTGAATCAAACTCTGACATCTGTGGGGAGAAAACACTTCTGAAATAAACTACGCTACAAACTCTGATGCTACGCTAACCTCTGGGGGAGCCTCACATGACAAGGGTCATATCGTCCTCTAACACACATATTTAGAGTCCATCTTGCAGCCAAAACACATCTGTAGAAACTGACTTGAATCTCAAATGCGCATTCGTGTCAGAGCAGCAACACATTTGGCTGAAATGTTTCCTGGTTCAGTCATGTGTTAAAAAGGGTTACACCTGACACACACTAACTATGGTATAAAGATGGTGACAGATCGAGATGTTTCAGACTATTGTGCTTGAAGCAGACTGAATCCTGTGATATCAGAGCCAGCAGGTCCAACATCGCTGCACTGTGACCTGTAAGACACACACCTCTGGGTCAACTGTGAGTTTAAATGTATTTATTTAGTGTAATAACACAGCCTGTATATTCACGTCCACAGTTATTACAGCCGAGTCAGATCAGTCAGTGTGATAACATTATTTTGGGATCCAGTTCAGTGAGTAATTAACACAAAGTGATCTGTGTTTTATCACAGAGATGAATGTATTCTCTACCAAACCTCATCTGTATATTTACACTGTAGTTTCATAAAGACACAAACACTTTAAAACTTCACGCAATCACATTTGACATATTTTACTTTAAACTGAGTAAACAGGTTAAACCCAGGCCTGTCTGAGCGCTGACGAGCTGTATATTTCAATGTCTGTGCAATAAATTAAAGAGCAGTTTAATTTAGCAATTTGGTGCAATATGTTAATGTGTGAAGAAAGAGGGATTCATCCCGTAATACATCCAATGAAATGAAATGAAATAACATATATTTGAAAGTGTAATTTTTCTTTAACACACATTATTATTATTTCAATCCTTGTAATTGAAACTGCAATCCAGGCAACTTGTATTAAATTAGATTGTGGCAAAATTGCACCTTTGGTTTGCCAAGGCTGACTGAGTCCTTGCATCAAATGAATTTAATTATTCCTGTAGCCCATATATTATTAATCATCTATATTGATTTCTGAACTCCCAGACTGCTTGTGGATATGCAAATGCAGCCGCAGCAATATCGGGATGGGCTCATTTGCATGGGAGCCCATTATTATTTTATAAGTAAATTTTAATGTGGACTCAATTAAAACTCAGCCAGTGGAACAGCTAAATTGGCCCAAGGTATGAGCTTTCTGAGATTCATGTGCGGAGCCGGGATATATCAATTAGTAAAGATCAAACTTTGGCTCCTCTGGAGGGGAAAGAAAATGCTGGAATTCAATCAGAGCAACTGCAGCACGCCTTGACTCGCCGCGTCCATCTTTGGTGGGTTTTATTCCTGTGGAAACGGTCCAGGTTGTAATCAGATCTGCCAAATGGAATTATAACCCGGAAAATATCCTGCGTTCAGTCTCGACAGGGTGGTGGTGGTGTGGGGGGAGGGTCACTTCAATATTTTATCACCTGACCCTACTGCTCCCATCACAGGTCACACATCGGGCCTGGTTTTAATAAACCTCACTGAAAATTACCTTTAAGATTGTAGTTTAAATACACACACATCTCACAGACGGATATATCATGTTGATTCAGCTTCTCTCTGATTCAACTGAAGATGTTTTATTTCCCCAAAGCTGTTGGAAATGTCCGACCGACGACTCCTAAGATTTCTACCACTGGAAAACGTGGGATATGAGGAAAAACTGGAAATGTGATAAGCTTTGTACCTTTTTGATCTCTACAGCAATTTAAAGTTCAATAATTTGGCGGTTATTAAATGTAGGTGTTTTTTTTTTGTTCCAACCTCGACAGAAATGTGACAGCGTTTTTTTGTTTACATTAAAATGAGTAAAAATGACTGAACCATTGTTCTACATGCTTTCGAGTTGAAGTTTCCTCAAGGTAACGGTGTGTTTCATTTGGTAGAAAACTTCCAGGGTAGAAAAGTCAGCGACTCTACATAACGTTTATGAAACTCTAAAACGTCAGTTAGATTTACATCAAGGTGAGCCTCTGAGTGAAGTCAGCTCTCAGCAGAGACTCTGGTTCTGGTTCTGGATCTCTGTATCCTCTTACGTTATGTTCATGAAGTAAAGTCCATTTCTACTCCAGCACCAGTCAGCAGTCAACATTACAGAACAGAAACACACAACAATAGAAGTCACCTCCAGATCACAGATTTCCCACAAGTTACGAAGTCATCTGTAAGCTCTGCTCAGAGCAGAATCCAGGTGTTTATTCCTCCTGAAGGTCTGGATCTAATCCGATCTGTTCATTTTCTTTGTTTTGATAGAGACTGGCAGAAGTTACATATTTTACATTTAAATGGCAAAATAAATAATTGGATTGCAACATGAACAAACTGTTCCTGTAAAACATGACCAGATAACTTAGATAGCTTCAGAATAAAGTTGCAAGTGTTTGAATAAAGCTGTGAGTGTTTGAATAGTTGCAGATGAACATGGAGTCCAGCAGGGTGGAGCTGATGGAGTGGTTGTAGTCTGGTAGCAGTTTGAATATAAGTCTGTATTTTTGGCTCCCAATCGAAGCTGTTAAAGTTAATATCACAAGCTGTCACAACTTATTTATGTGCTGTAACTACTTAAGCACAGCTCTGGATCACAAACAGCTCTGTCTATTTTCATCTCACTAACCTGATATTTCATGTGTCTTGGATACCGACGAGCAGCTGGAACAAATACGCACTATTAACATGAGTGATAAGACTCCCCACAGGACGCGCTGAACATAATATATCTGATAGAGTTACTGATCGATAAAAGTGACTCTGTGATTACTTAAACAGCTGCTCACACTGCTGGACTCTCAGAAAAGTCACTTTACAGCCTGAGACTGATCTGGAACAAGGACATGCTTCAGTTCAGTTTATTTATGTTATGGAGATGGAAGAGGACGAGACACCAGCACAACACAGGCTGAAGAAAGTATTGATCTCAACTGAAAACTTCAGAATCCAGATTCAAGTCAGATACAAACTGTGTGGACGCCAATTACCAAAATACTTCACTCATGAAGGGACTCAGTTTCCCTTCAACATGTCTGAAACCCTTCTCTCTGTCTCTCTTTCCGGCAGCAAACAGCAGAAACCAACTTTCTTCTCTAACACAGTGCAGTGACTGCCACGCCGAACACCCGCCAGGCTGAAATGATGTTTGGGATGTTTCTGTCTCAGATCTCCATCCTGGGAAGCTTCAGTGTGGCTGATGCCGTGACGTAGATGAGTCTGAGACACTGTGACTCTTCAGCTGCAGTGGGTAGAGCAGGTCGGCTAGTGATTGGAAGGTCGCTGGTTCAAATCCCAGCTCTGAGCTGAGCTGAGCTGCATGTTGAAGTGTCCTTGAGCAAGATACTGAACCCCAAATTGCTCCTGTTGTGCAGTTGGCACCTTGCATGGAGGCCTCTGCCATCAGTGAGGGCCCTGCAATGAGCTGGTGACTTGTCCAGGGTGAACCCTGCTCTCCAGCAAAAACCCAAAAACCATTATAGCTGCTGCGCAGCGATGGGTCGGGTCCGGGCTATTTTTGGCAAATTTAGGCAATTCTGAGCAACAAACAGGAGAATAGGAAGACAGAACAGTTGACAACAATGTTCATTTTGGACCACTTGAGGCTTAAACTCACAACTTCTTGAACCAAAGATGTCATCTATCGCTCTGAGCTAATTGGCAAGTGGCAATATAACAGGGGCTTCACAAACTGAGTAAGCCATTCACTGTTGGGCAAGCAGATTTGAAACCACTTTAAAAAATTCAGTTATCAAGACAAAAATCTGAAAATACACATATTGCAGCATGGAGATGTTGGCAATTTGTTTTTAAAAATGATTGATTTGCTCCATAAGTGAATAACTGATGTTTAAAAATGCTGCTTGCATTGACTGCAATTATTCACATGAGAGCAGAATTCAAAATGTTCTCAAAAAGTCAGTTTTTTTGGTAAAATTCTGATATTTGTCAAACATCATCTACCATGACTCTAAAAAATGTTCAGTATTTTCATGAACGTTGAAGATTTATTTATCAATGTGCAGGTTACAGTAGTGATCACAGTCAAACATGTTCATGCACTGCAGGCAAAATTGTGGGAGGAGATTTTATAGGTTTTTATAAGTTTTACAGTTTGAAAAAAAACAGAGTGATGGCCTTCATAATTTTGAATAGGTTTAAATGTACAAAAGTTTCTTTAGTATTGGGGCTACAGTTTGATGAAAGTGTGAAGTTCTAGCAGGTTGATTTCTTAAGAATTTTCAATGTTTTGAACTTTAGATGCTTGCTGTAGCGCCATCATCAGGACTATTGGCTTGGGTTTAGAGATGAGGTAATCTGGCATGAGACTGGACCTTTATGCAAATTTTGGTTAGCTTTCACCCATGGTCCAGTACAAGCTATTTGTTTTTATTTCATTTAGAGCAGTGTTTTCAACCCTGTTCCTCGGAGAACACTGTCCTGCATGTTTTAGATGTTTGCTGCTCCAACACACCTGATTTAAATTATCGGCCAATCATCAAGCTCTGCAGAAGCCTGACGAGGAGGCAATCATTTGAATTAGGTGTGTTGGAGCAAGAAAGATATTAAACATGCAGGGCAGTGTTCCCTGAGGAACAGGTTGAAAAACACTGATTTAGAGGCTTGCTGTGATGCCACCATCACAATTGTCTTGTGTTTCATGTTGAAGACATCTGACAGTTTGATCTGTCATCATCATGATCCTTGCGAGGTCTCGAACTAACAACCTCTGACTTCAAGAACCAGCTCCTAACTCACTGAGCTAATTGGCTGGATGTGAGACCTGCTGTGTAGCTTCAGTTGTGGACTCAGGGAGTCACTGTCTAAGCAGCTGTTGCCAAGGCAGATTTCAAAAATGGTCAAAATGTCAGAAATTCTGTTACCTGAACAAAAATCTGATAATACATAAATTGTATCTTTACAGCATGGAAATGTTGATGATTTGTTTTTAACTCTAAGTGTTTTGCTTCATAAAAAAAAATGTGATGTTTAAAAATGCCACTCTTACATTGACTCCAGTTGTTCCCAGGAGAGCAGAATTTAAAATGTTCTCAAAAATTCAGTTTTTGAGATAAAATTCAGATATTTGCCAAACTTCATCAACCATGACTCCAAAATATTCTAATTTTTTTTTCAGGAAGATTGAAAATGTATTAAGCAAGAATTTGATAGTATATGTTTACAGTACTGTTTACAGTCCAACATTTTGATGCACTGTAGGCTTAATTTTTGATAAATCAA
Source organism: Diplodus sargus (assembly GCA_903131615.1). Classification (NCBI taxonomy): domain Eukaryota; kingdom Metazoa; phylum Chordata; class Actinopteri; order Spariformes; family Sparidae; genus Diplodus; species Diplodus sargus. The sequence continues at coordinate 110,440 of CAEMYA010000142.1, read as the reverse complement.
AAATCCGAGAAACAAGTTTTGTGGAGGACGGTCTGAAGATGCTCTCTAGCAAGTTCGGTGACAATTGAGCAAAAATTGTGGGAGGAGATAGGTTTTATAAGTTTTACAGGTTTTGAAAAAAACTGAGTGATGAACTTCATAATTTGTAATGAGTTTGAGTGGACTAAAGTTTCAGCAGTATTGGGGCTACAGTTTGGTGAAAGTTTTGAAACTGTAGCATGTACTGTTGATTTTGTAGGTATTTTTAAAGTTTTTAAATTTAAACGCTTATTGTGCCCCCCCCAGGAGGAATATTGACATGTCCTTGGAATTAAGTAAATCTGGCATGGGGCCGGACATTTCTGTAAAGTTTGGTGAGTTTTCGCCCATGGGAAGTATGACTTCCTTGGAAGAAAGAAAGAAAGAAAGAAAGAAAGAAAGAATTCCTACAAATACAATAGGGTCCTTGGCAGCTTTGCTGCCCGGACCCTAAATAAAAGGGTTAAAGAGGTTACAGACAATGGATGGATGTATTATCATCATTTTGTATTAGCATATCATCAGGGTAACCGCTAAATGATTGACTGACTGAAATCTTTATTTCAAAAAATTAAAACCATAAATAAACAAACCTACAAAAGAACAGTGCCGAAGAAAACAATAAATATTAATACATGCTCTTAAAGTAGAGGTAAGAAGTGTGCTGCCAACTGTGGCTGATGCTAGCTCGTTAGCTCAGTTAGCCATTCATCCAGCGGTCTGATCTTAAAACACCAGGAGAGTGTTGTGCTGGACGCTTACTGGTTAGCATGCTAACTTCAGTAGACATCTCTGCAGCCACACAGGTTCATAACATCAAAACTAATATTTCTTCTTATTCTCTTGATTGTTTTCATTCAATTGTTTAACACTTTCAAATACAATTCTTACATATTACATCTGCAATGTATTAAAGGGATCAGGGGTCAATTTACGTTTTCTTGTTTTTGCCTCCATGAAGTCTTAAACCGCACCGATAATCTGTTAAAAACAAAATTAATAATAATCCATTAAATTATGCATCACTTGTAACCGTGCTCAGCAGCAGTCTGATAACTCAATAAACTGGGAGTTCTGGGAATGTGTTATATTACAGAGTAAAGTGTTGGTAGTGTGGGTTTGTATAATGTGACATCCTGAATCAAAGACGACCAGCTGATCCTGACAGTTTACTCAGTCTGATAAACTCATACTGATATTAAGTGTTTTTCTAATGTTATCTGATTTCATGTGGACTTCCTGCTTGGCACAGCAAACATCTGGTCGCAGGCGGTCGCTCTGTTTCATGTTCATCAGTGAATGTCTTAAAGTTTGTATTAGCTGCACAGAAATGCTCAGATCAGACAGAGCAGAGTCCTCTGGAAGACCTCCGGTCAGCCTTATCACCTGCTCAGAGCCTGTGTTCATTCAGCGTGGTGCAGGACAGAAAGCTGCTGTGAAGATCTGGACCATGACACTTAAGAAAACCGAATTACTGGGTTAGTCCAACTATGATCGGATTTTTAAGATGCATGTATACACCTTAGTCTGAATAAATCGGACCTGATCGGATTTCTCATAGTCGGATTTAACACCTAGATTATTCGATTGATAGTCGCATTACTCCTGCATGTATACGTTCTATCAGATTGGATTCGGATTTTACGTTCTGCGCCGGCTCAAGATTTTTTTCCTGGGGCCGTGAGCTGGAAGTAGAAGGACAGCGGCGACAGCGTCTTTTCTCCGAAATCACCGCAAGCAAGCACCAATGTCCATCTAGTTAGTGTAATTATCATGTTCACCATATACCAAATGTACAAAGATGTAGCTTCGTCTCGCTCTTGTATGCCATCTTTCTCGAATGCCGAGGCAGAGTTTGTTGTTGCTGGTGACGTAAAGAGGTCAGCCGGAGGTGGCTCTATTACCACTAGTTGATATGGGTACAGCTCCACCAATGCTTCAGCCAATAATTCGATTTTTTCACCAGCATGTATACTCGGACAGTTGCAGCTGTCTGATTGAGTAGCATAGTCAAACTATGGCTGTAGTCCGACTAAGCTGTGCATGTAAACTCACTGACTGTTTCCTGTGTTACACTGAGCGACTACAGCTTCACCTTGTTGCTGCTTTAATGTTAAACATCAATTACAAAGTGACTTAAAGGAGCCTGAGTGAAGCTGTTGATTAGTTAATAGCATTGATTGATTATTGACAGCCTCCCTCTGTACACCCAAATGATTTTTAACCTCCAAACATGCCGACATCATCAATCATCAATTATCAACCTCTGGAGAGCTGCAGGCTTTTATTGGCCACGGAAGAGCTTTAACACCTCCTTCCTCCTCCTCCTCCTGGTACAAGACAAACACTCACAGATAAATCTCAACACAAACTCAGAGCACTGGGTTCAGCGGCTGACACTTTAACGTCATCTCTGGGAGCGATGTGAGGATGCTATTGTCTCTCTGAGGAGGTGGAGGAGCTGGCTTGAATCCTGTCCGACCTGCCAGGATCCTGAAACAAAGAAGAAGAGTGGAAACTGATGACGGCCTCGTTGATTTATCAGGACTCAGAAACATCAGCTATGTAAGACGACATGAGGGAGCTGTTGAGGCTGAGGGTCACAGATAACCAACCGCAGCTCCACCTGAGAGGAATATAACTTCATGTTCAGGAAGTCCAGACACAGAGACATGCTGTGAGACCGCAGTACAGTTTAAATCCTCCAGAGACAAGATGGAGGCATTCATTCAGAGACACTGTGAAGTAGGCCTGGGCGATAAACCGAAAATTTACCGATACCGAAATTTACGACGATAACCGATGTCATTTTGGCCATGTCGGTATATTCGGTGTCATAGGCGTAACATCCACGATGTGCTTATTTTACATTAATTTGATGGCAAACTCAGCCTGCTGATGCAACACCAGCTATGCCAGGTTAGGAATCAAGTGAAGCCGCTCTTGCTGTGAGTTGCGGACAGTTTGTGTAATGATACGTTCAAAGGCTGCAACAGGCCACTGTCTTCGGCTGGGCCAGTCCATTGATCAAACAATTCTGTTTTGTTTTTTATTCGCTTAAAATAACGACTGTATTTCCAGCTAGAAAACGCGCATCTCTCTCCTCCCTCCATTGTTGTTTGCATTTGTGTCTCTGCGTGGTCTGACACGTGAGTGAGCTCATGCTGAGTAATCTGACTTCTCGCGTACGTGACGTCACTCCCCAAGACGCAAGAAGAAAGCAAAAATATATATTTTTACTAAGGAAAATGACAAAACTCGTAAAGCGTTGCCGGCATCACTGATTGTGTAGCTTAAGTGCAACATGGAGCATGAAGATGTAAAGAAAAAAATAAAAACAGTAGAATTAACTTTGAGCAAGTGTGGAGGAAAGTCGGAGGTGTGGACCCATTTTAAACAAGTCGTAGGCCGTGATAATAACATGTGTCGGCTTTGTCGAGTGCATTAAGTGCGGCACTTGTTGCATTATTCATTAAGATTTCTGTAGTTCAAACAACTCGCAATTGTAGTCGAGAATGTCAGTTATAACAGCCCACGTGTTAAACAGTTGTCGTGTTTAAATCGGTCTCTACTTATCGTTCATTTATTGTTATCGAGGTGAGTTGCTCAATATATCGTGATATTAATTTGAGGCCATGTCACCCAGCCCTACTGTGAAGTCTGCTGGATGTCAGCAAATGACTCATTTTGCCCTTTTTTTCACTTTGTACCTCTGTGAGCTGAAATATTTCCTGAAATGACCAAATTAATTTATTCTAATGACCAGCGTGGTGGCGTTGTAGTATTAGAGACACAGTAAGACCAACCACAGGCATAGTTTGGTTAAGTTAATGAAGACACTGTGGTTTAAGTTGAAATAAATATGTTACTCGGTAACATGTAAAAGTCATGTTGTTGTTTAACCTGACCTTCTCCCTGCTCCTTCACCTGACTTCCTCCTTTGCTGCCGTAATAATGAGTACATCCACTAGAGGTTGCTGCCTCACAACACACATCAGTATGTTGTAATAAGCTGCTCCTCACATCTGAATTAGGGCTGTCACCATGTCACATTTACTTACCAATATCATGGCCAAAAGAATGTTTGATAATGATATTATAATAATATCTTTGTATGTCTCACTCTCATCCGCCACCTCCTCCAACATGATTGTGCCCAGCAGTAGTAACCACACATTGTGGGAGGAGCTTGTTAGTTTTTGCGTCTTCTTCTTTACCTTTTTTTTCTTCTTATGACAGGTGGCAACCAGGATCAAGGTGAATTAGCTCCACCTACCATTATAATGTAAAACAAGAAAAGAAATTAAATATTTAACTGGCACGGGATCATGTACACAATATTATAATGTGTGTTGGTAACATGAAATCAATGTATTTTTTTAAATGTGACACTTTTGATCTGAATGTACGTCCATCGCTCATAAATGACTAAAAAACTGCTCACAGATATAAACTCGACAAAACCCAGCTGCCAGAACAAGTGTTGGTAATGTACATTTCTGACCACAGATATGTTGGAGATTCCATGTCTGGAAAATGTCCTGACGGCTCGTTAAAAACATCCAGTGGTTTCACTCTGACAGATGTAGGAACACAGTCCTGAACAGTGGTCTCTGGCTGTGTGTACGCTATGACACGTTGACACATTACATTGTAGCACTTTACATACAACATACGTATGTAGGTTTGACTCAAGTTTACATTTATTACCGGCATATTAAACTCTATAAATGATAAAATATGTCACCACACGTCTTAACTTATTGTTCTGTTTCATATCTGTGTATTTTTTGTTTGCTGTACACAAACAGGACATAATACCAGGGGCGGCTGGTATCTATGGGCTAACAGGGCTAAGCCCTCCCTACCTTTTACAGTAAAAATGAAAATATATTATCAAAAACCTTAGAACACATTGTTTTAAATTTTGATTGAACCTAAAACAGCAACAGCACCAAAAAGTGGCAGAGAAAACCCAGGATATATGAGATATCTTGGTTTTTTTCCTGTAAATGGGCTAAATGTATTCAGCCCAAGCACAGTAGCAAGCTTCCATTCACTTTTGATTGACAGGTGTCGTGACACGCCCCCATTTGGGCTAAATTCATTCAGCCCAAACTCAGTAGCGTAAACTTCCATTGACGTTTGATTGACAGGTGCCCTGACACGCCCCCTTCATATGCTGCCCATTTGGGCTAAATTCATTCAGCCCAAAGGCTGACCTTCGACCTATCACAGCGCGGTAGCAACAGTACAGTGATCTTCGACCTATCACAGCGCAGTTCTAGTTGTAAAAAATAGCGGCGCTTTGTACCCCCTACTTCCGGGTTATGGAGCTCGGATTAGTTCCAAACACTGTGATTTGGGCGCTGGACCTCATTCACTTACATTGCGGCGCATCAAATAGTTCCAGGGGTAATTTCTTGAAATATCGACCTCTTTTGAATTGTCAACCGTCTATATTGTATCAGAGGCCCTTTATGATGCGTACACTGGTCTTCATTTGTACATGCACAGCGTAATTATCCATATTTTATCTTGGTTGTTAGAGCCAATTTTCAAGCATTGCCTGCTAGCTAGTCAGCGGGTGCGACTTCGCCAGCTGTAAAGGTAACGTAATAGTCCGGTAGTGAGTCGCTAGCAACTTTTATATTAAAGATGTTTGGTAACTAACAAGCAGGATTTACATGTATTACTAAGGGGTTTTATTTATTTTGGCTTTTATCTGCTGAATCTGACCGTGTCAGCCATCGTTAGTCGGTTATGTGTGTGATATAGGACTCATTCTAGCTTCTAAAACTAGTAGAAATAAGGGGGCGTTTGTGATAAATATTTCATTTAATATATCATTGAATTTTGGGACATACTACCTTTTTTATTATGTGATGTGTTGTTGGCTGCATTTAATTTTTTTTTGCTGTTCCGTGTTCAATTTAACATGGTTACTTTACTTACTACAATTACTTCGTGTAGGCTACTGCGCTTTATTTTAAGCGGTGGCTGCTGCTGGTGATCACTGCGGCTGACGGTGGTGGTCAGTGCGGCTGACGGTGGTGGTCACGGTGGCTGACGGTGGTGGTCACTGCGGTTGACGGTGGTGGTCACGGAGGCTGACGGTGGTGGTCACGGTGGCTGACGGTGGTGGTCAGTGCGGCTGACGGTGGTGTTCACGGCGGCTGACGGTGGTGGTCACTGCGGCTGACGGTGGTGTTCACGGCGGCTGATGGTGGTGGTCACTGCGGCTGACGGTGGTGTTCATGGTGGCTGACGGTGGTGGCGGTGGCTGCTGCTAATTGTCTGCGAATTGGCTGCTAATTGGTCCTTCTCCTGAGTTTTTTTTTTTTTTTCCCCTAGGGATTATTAAAGTATTTCTGATTCTGATTCTGATTCTGCTTCTGATTCTATAACAAAACATACACTGTTGTTGCTGCAACTTGATGTGATGCTACTGTTGCTGCTGTGTGAAGTATTGATAAATGCAATGCATTCGTTAGCCCACCCACCCAAAATCACCACCAGCCGTCACTGCATAATACGTAGTTTCACAGATGCTTGCTGTTATCAGATCGATGAGTTCTCTGCTGTGCGTATTATAAAGAGTTTGGTGTGAAATGTCGTTTTGATTATTTTTTTGTTTCCACCTACAAACTTCTCGCTGACCCATCATCCTGCCACACCTCTGTCAGCCACAGAAGAAGAACTGCGTAACAGTTTCCAGATGGGTTTGTGTCGACACATCCATCGTCCTCACTTACTCTTCAAATCTTGTTCGGGGTTGAGTTTGGCTCTCCAGTGCTCCCGGCAGACTCGACTGAAGGACGCTACAGTAAGAGAAAGAGCAGGCGGGTTTAACGGCGAGATCCACGGCGAGGTATTAATGTCTGAGAGAGCCGCAGCTCATCTTGCCTGATCCTCTCGGCGGAGCGCGGATACAGCAGAGCTTAGCGGCCTGCAGTTTGTGCTGCAGCTCTAATTGGTTGCACTTTATTTTTGCAATAACAAGGTGCTGCGGCAGCTGTCAGAAACATGTCTATGAGGACGGTCAGAGTGTGTTCAGGCAGCTCAACACACTCTGAACTCACCCACGATGAGTGTGAGGCGTCTCAAGATGTGGTCTCATACACGCATTAAAACTGATGGGCTGTTTCCGTTCTCGCCCACAAACCAGCGCACTCTCCGTCTCTCTGAGTGTGTGCATGTCTGTGTGTTTTAACGTCTCTTTGTTTCCGGTGTGGAGGTTGAACTCTGACCTCTTCAGACCCAGAACATAATGAATGTCAGTGGGAAGTGGAAGTATTTAGATCAGTAAGAGTAATAATACCACTTTGTAAAAATACTCTGTTACAAGTTACAGTCCTAGTTGTTTGAAATAGTATTTCTGAGAAGTTCATACTGAGAGTACATCAAACTGTACTGAGTAGTGAAGTGTGTACTACTACAGTACAGTTTAATATTTCACTTTACTCAGTTTATTTAAAGAGCAATGTGTTTTGCATCAGCAGCAGCTAAAACAAGTTTAACTAATTATTATGAAATTATGGAGCCTTAAACAATGAATATTATTTTATTCCATTTTAAAAAGTAGATTTATCTTCTGGTTTCTGGCTGAGGAGTATAATTTGTCCACAGAAATCCTTTGTTTCAGATCAAGATGGGAGAAAATCCACTAATGTTTGACGAACATCTCCATGAAATACCTCAACGAGCAGGTTAATGTTAAAATGACTGACTGTAGTTTCTGTGGTCTGACTCGGTTCTGTTGGTCCTTGAGCAGGTTCCAGGAGCCTTGAAGATGTCCCTGCAGTCCTTAAAGGGTCATTGAGAAGCTCCAGGTGTCTGTGCCTACCTGCAGTCTGATGTCAGGTTAACTGTCAACCTGAACACAGTCTGAGGTGTCCACATGATTTTAACACGCAGCTGCCAGCCAATCAGAGGGCAGTATTTAACACAGTAGCTGAGTATCATCATTATGTTGTCTCCCTGAGGGGCGCCAGTGTCCTCAGGACCTCCAGCAGTAGGACGTCCTTCACCTCCCCTTTGTCTCTGAGGTAACAGTTTACTGTCTGATCCACCATGGCAGCCGCTCCGAGGGGAACGAGCCAAACGTTGATCCCAGAACAGGCGAGAGGGGAAAGGCCAGAGCCTCCATACGTGGAACTTCAGGATCCGGTTTCACAGGATGGCTGAACTTGGATGTATGCTCACTGGCAAATATGGAGAAGTCTCATGGAAGAACAATAAGGAAAAGCTCAGCGCATAGTCCATTAATTTCTTTTTCTCCCCTTCAATAAGTAAACTTAAAGTATTCGTGAAATGAGCACTAAAGCCTCTTTAACAGTGTTTTCACAGCTGGCCAGCTCCCTCCCGCTGCTCTGGCAGTAAAGGTCCTTCCTGAATGAACATTAACATGGGAAGGCTGTAACATCATACTTGGCAGTCCTGCATCGCCACTAAACACCTAGTGAACCCAGCACATAGACCGGTCCCTCCAGGAAAGCAGATCTGAAGCGCGGCCAGGCCGTTCTGCATCTGCTGGGAGAAACACAGAAAACAGAAGAGGAAGGAAAAGTTTCATTTAGGAAAAAGTAACAAAACCTGAACAGGAAAACACCCAACTACAAAAAGGAGTCAGTGTTCAGGAGACGTTCATGAGCATGAGCAGTGAAATATGTTCATGTGTGAGGAGAAAGAATTCATTATGAAGAAAACTCCCCAAAACTCCCTAACAGGAGTATTCTCCAAAGTGGAGGTACAGGTTTGTGTTTCCTTAAAGACTCAAAGGACAGAAAATATTCCCAGGTTTCTGGTTTTACTATGAGCACAACCAAAGACAAATCACTGCACAGCCTCAGCTCTACTTTGTGTTTACAGTTTAGCATGCTAACATGCATGCTAACATGCATGCTAAACTGCGGGAAGAAATGTGAGGAACGGGAATGTTCACCATCTTCGTTTAGCATTTAGCATGTTACCTCAATACATGGACGTTGAGTCATTGAAAAAAAATCTTTGTGGCCCTGTAAGATTTGTATTTGAGTACCCCTGCCATATAGCATTAGAAATGTTATGGAAATGGCAAAATTCTAAAAACTTACTCTAATTTACAAACAAGTTTGTTTGATCGCTTGAGGTTTTTTTTGTTTTTTGTGAATCAGAGTCAATGTGCAAGACGTTTAAAGGAAACAGATTTGCTGAATAAAGTCATGGCTGATCAGCTCAGCTGTTTACTTCCGTAGCCCTATGAACACCGCCTCATCCTCTGACAACATTACACTTGAGCCCAGTTAATTCACTCAGAACAGTTGATGGAAACATGACAACTGAGATCTGCGGGTCAGGAACTACAGCTTGAAGAACAATTAGGGAATATTCAATAAAATTAAAATGTTTGAAGTAAAGATGCAGAAACGTTCTTTCTTATCTCAGTTTTTAAATGTTTTTGTAAATGCTGTATTTTCTTTTCTTTACTTTTCTTGTGCACTGATCAGCTCTGCTCACTGCTGGACTGGTCCAGACGTCTCCTCAACCCTCCACTGCCTAATTAACCAATTTCAACAGGTCAGTCATTAATCAAGGTCGTTAACGATGTCCAGGAGATCATCTCCGAGTGCTTCGGCTCACAGCCGACTAATCAGCTGATAAATCATCAAACCTTCAGAGGGAGGCTGAAAATTGAGGTCATTTGAAGTTAAATTGGTGGAGAGAGGATGTATCGCACACAGTGGATCGCTGTGTTGTCACGGTGACAACCAGAGAGGCGGGCGTCGAGCCTCGTGCCAGGAGCGTCTCCCAACAAACCTTCCATCTGGACAAAATATTTAGTCTCACGTTTGGTCTTCAAAAGTTAATCTCCTGAAAACGAGCCATGTCGCCACCAGAGTGAACCAGCTGAATCACCACAAGAGAGAACAACACTGAGAGTCTCGGCTTCATTGACTTAACATGACGCCATACAAAAATATAAGCTTTGTGTCTGATATTCATCGTGAAAAATGTTTACTTCAACACTTCACTGTGTGTATGAGTTACCACAATAAATGTAGCAGCTGTTATATCACCAAATGAAATGGAAAATGACAAAAAATGTTTTATGGAAGATCATTTCTTCACAGAAAATAATAAAATGTGTTTATAAGAAATATAAGGAATGACGTTAAAAGTCGAATTTACTTTAAAAACATCAGGAAGACGATCGGATCAGAAGTTAAGTTAGAATGAAGTTGTACAAGCTAAAAAGTTTTGACACTTTATAATTATAATTTTGCTTTACTTGGTTATTTTGAGGTAATATGTGTGTGTGTGTGTGTGTGTGTGTGTGTGTGTGTGTGAATACATATGTAGCGTGTGTATTTTCAGCACATGGCACAAACCAGTGTGTTGTATATGTAAATGTATAACATGTGTAATAAATGTATTTATTTTGTTACTTCATCCTCCACTCTCTCAGTGAAGTCCAGCTGCTCAGCAGAGCGATGAGCTGTTGGATGTTCCTGTTTCTCTCACAGAAAACTCTTCATTCTGATTGGATGTCGTCAACGGCTCCATGACAGACTGACCTCTCTGGATGTAATCACTTCCTCGCAATGAAATATAAAAATCTACTGTACATAATAAAGTGTGTGAAGCAGCCTTGAAACACAGAACCAGTGATTAAGTTTTCACTGCTGCTCTTAACGTTTCCTATGCGAACAGCCTGTCGGAGGCCGGACCTCAGCTCTGTTTCTGATACACAACACCGACCAGATGGCCGAGAGTGATTATGGCTGTCACACTCAATACCTACCTGTGTCCATCTCTGCCGAACGCCACGGCGAAAAGCCGGCCCCTTTCCCACCAGCAGGGCCAACGAAAACAGCCGCTGTGGGTGTGAGAGGTTTCTGTTGCGCTGTGAACTGAGTGTGTGCACATGTTACAATCTGTGTGTGTGTGTGTTTGCATGTGAAGTGTGAGCACTTATCTACACGTATGTATGTGAAGGGTTAAACAATCTGACAACATAAACTGTGAGACCACACTGGGCATGTTTCCACATCATGATCAGGACTGATATATGGTGAAATTGGATATTTGTGATTTCTGTGTCAGTGTGATGAACAACTTTCATTTCAAAGGAGTTAATCATCTGGATGAGCCAAAAAAACGTGTCTTTTTCTGTGAACTGTTTAGAACTGTTTATTTTCCAGGGTTATAAGACAACACTAACACCGGTTGTGCTCATAAAGCCAACAGCAATAACGTGGCAGGAGATCCAGTCAGTGTAATTATCTGGTTATCCTCAAAGCTTCTTTGTGTTTTATATAAACGACACAGCTGCAGTGTTGGAGGTGTTTTATAACAGCAACAACGTGGCAGGAGATAATAATAATAATAATAATATATTTAATTTGTAAAGCACTTTACATTTAAATAAATCTCAAAGTGCTACAGGAAAAGCACCAATAAAAGAAAACATAAGTAAAAGAAAAACACCTGAAAGTCAAAAGCAACTTAGTGGTCATAGGCTCTGCTAAAAAGGAAAGTTTAAAGTTTAAGTCTTTTAACCAGTCCCAAGGTGCCCTCAGGTATTCAGGGAGGCTGTTCCATAGACGAGGGGCGGCAGAGCAGAATGCAAGATGAGGTTTGTGTGGTTAGCAGTTCTTTAAGATAGGAGGGGGCGTTGCCATGGACGCACTGGTGAGTGAGGAGGTAGACCTTGTAATCAATCCTGGCAGAGATGGGAAGCCAATGAAGTGAATGGAGGATGGGTGTGATGTGTTCAGACTTTCGCACTCTCATCAGGATCCTAGCAGCACTGTTTTGCATATACTGGAGCCTTTGGATTTATTTATTTATTTATTTATTTATTTATTTATTTATTTATGTTGTTTATTTCGGGCATGTCAATTCATCATCATCAGATTTCATCATTGTTCAAATAATACAATACACATGGCCGAAAGGGAAAAGCGGGAGAAGCCAAAGCTTATCTAGTCCCGCCCCCATTACCCACAGGATAAAATCTTCATCCTAATCTTTTCCTATCTTTTGCATTTTACATTTTTACCTAACAATTTCTCTTACTATGACATTTGACAAAACATATTACAGCAGTAGCATACAGAGCTGAATTCAAGCTCTAGACAGTACATACAGATTACGTGTGTCTGCACATGTGTCCATATTAGTCCGTCATGAGTGAACAACAGTCTCATCTTATAACCTCATCTTATAGCCAGGCATGTCACAAGGTCAGAATGATGGTCCAATCGACAGAGAGCAAAAGTCCAGTGTATTTATTATTTGTTGGGATGGTGTGAGAGCCCTTTTTATGCCATTTTTATTTTATTCATCCGTCTCCTCTGCAGCTTTCGCCGCTGTTAACTTTGCCATATCCTCCCGATTAGTTGCTACGTCAACTCGCATCAGTGCCACGAACTCACGAATTGCGGAGATGTCAGAGCGCATCCGGACCACAGCACTCCGAGTATTGGCGATGTCTGCCCACGCACTGGTCTGCTCAGTAGCGATCTTTCTCATTTTCCGATATTGCATAAAGATTCCAAATCCCAAAACGATCGTTCCAATTGTCATGAACGTGAACATGTACACGTCCTCGACATTCTCCACATCCAGTGCGGCAAGGTAGATGACTTTCCATTTTCCCCAAGCATCCATAACGTAGCGGGACATGAAGGTCACCAGAACCCACACGCCGTGTTGAGAACACTCTGTCGATGGCATTCAGTGACCAGCTCAGCAACTCCATCGTGGATTGACTCCAATCGAGTGACTTTAGTGTGCCGATTTACAGGGCTCAGTTGAGTTCTTCACAGCTCAGAAGAACTTGTGATAACTCACAGCAGTGTCACAGTTTGTATTCGTACCTAAGTTATCTCCACATTGTTGATACACATTATAACAACATCCTGCTACGTACAACTGGCATTGGCCTTGAACCATACAAGTTTCTCAGGTTCAACTTATTGTTTGGGTACAGAATGTTTTTTGTTATGCTCCCATGCCATCTCAACACAGTGTTTGTTGATTCGTGCCTCTGACCTTTATCAACCCTCCTGAATTAATCTGTACTGGTCAACGGTTGAATTTACATACTTTTTCTTGAAGCCACTTAGTGTTGCTGATTTTTTTACATCTTCTTCTAGCACATTCTATAGTTTAACACCTGTTACCGATAAGGAATAGGATTTTAACGTAGTTCGTACCTTCCTTTGCCTGAAAATCATGTTCCCTCTGAGACTGTAACTCTTCTCTCTGTCTAGGAAAAGTATTTGCAGGTTGTGAGGGAGGCTTTTGTTATGGATGCTCTTGCTGGGGGTTCCAATCAGTAGTGCATTGCAGTAATCCAGCCTGGAGGAGACAAAGGCATGGGCAAGCTTTTCGGCATCAGGAAAGGAGAGTGAGGGTCGGAGTTTGGCAATATTTCTGAGGTGATGGAAGGAGTTTTTGCATAACAGTGAAATGAGACTCCAAAGCGACTAATGATCTGGCCAAGGGGGAGCATGTAGAGTGTGAAGAGGGTGGGGCCAAGGACTGACCCTTGAGGGACCCCACAGGTGACAGCGTGTGTCCCTGATCTTGCACCTCCAATGGAGACGTACTCTGTCCTGTCGGTGAGATACGAGTGGAACCAGTCGAGAGCGGTGTCAGTAAGTCCGATGGTGTGATGTAGCCGGTTGAGAAGTATACAGTGGTTGACAGTGTCGAATGCTGCAGACAAGTCAAGGAGGATGAGGAGAGAGGGTGAGCCAGCATCAGCCGTCTTCAGCAAGTCGTTTGTGACCCTCATCAGAGCTGTTACAGTGCTGTGGGCGGAGCGAAAACCAGACTGAAACCTTTAGAAAAGGTTGTTTTGTTTCAGGTGATCCTGTAGGCGGGCAGAAACAGCTTTTTCTAGTACCTTGGAGAGAAATGGAAGGTTGGAAATGGGCCTGTAGTTGGCAAGGATTTCAGGGTCCAAGGAGGGTTTTTTAAGAATTGGTCTGATTATGGCCGTTTTTAGGGCAGGTGGAACATGGCCAGCTTGGATGGAGTGGTTTATCACTGTGGTGATCAGAGGACTTATAATAGAGATGTTTGTTTTCACCAGGACTGTAGGAAAGGGGTCAAGGGCACAAGTGGAGGGTTTCATCCTCCTTATGATGTCCTAAAACCTCTTGCTGTGAGACTTCAGGGAAGCAGTGGAGAGGCTGGGAGATCGCAGACTGTGGGTCAACAGTCAGGATAGGTAGAGTGGAGAGACATTCAGATAGGATGGCACGGATGGAGTCGATTTTGGAGCTGAAAAAGTCCATGAAATTGTTGCAGTGTTCTTCTGTAGTTTCTATGTGCGGGGCTGTTTGTGGCTTGAGGAGATGATTAATGGTGGAGAATAGCTGCTTAGAGTTTCCAGTATTCTCTTTTATTATGTTGGAGTAAAATTTTGATTGTGCTTCTCTGAGGGATTTAGAGTAGGCCCTTTGATGTTCCCGATAGGCTTGTTTATGCACAGTGAGTTCCGAGGCTTTGTAACGACGCTCCAAAGCACGCCCAGCTGTTTTCATTTTCCGCAGTTCGTTAGTGAACCAGGGTGTTGAACAGGAGAAGCTGACTGTTCTGGTCCTAACGGGTGCATGGAGATCCAGGATGTTACCCAGGGTTTTATTATAGAAATCCACATAATCACTAGCTGATGAAAGCTGAGCAGAAAGAAGGCACTGGAGGTCCACAGTCAAATTTTCTTGGTTGATGTTTTTCAGGTTCCTAAAGCAGAGTTGGTGATTTTTCTTAATATAGGGGGATGGAAATGGTAGCTCCATGGAGATGACCTTGTGGTCAGACACGCCCAGGTCATACACCTGTAGATTGCTGATAGGGGCAGAGTCCGTGATGTGGGTACATCAACATGTTGAGTGAGATTGAAACAGTCCAAAAATTGAAGAAATTCAGCAGCAAGACAGCAGGAGGGGGTATTTAAGTGGATGTTCATGTCTCCCAGTATAATTGTATTGGCAGATGTAGTATAGAATGATGAGAGGAGGTTGTACATCTCCGGAATGAAAGCTGGGTTTGGTTTGGGTGGACGGTAGATGAGAAGTACAGTCATGAGGAACAGAGGCTTACATTTAAATGTAAGGCATTCAAAAGAGGACAGTTCAGGTAGAGGCAGGGGGGACAGATCCAGCTCATCACGGTAGATGACAGACAGACCACCGCCACGGCCTGTGCTGCAGGCTTTCTGGAGGTAGTGGTAGCCAGGAGGACAGGTCTCATTTAAAACAGAAAACACATCTGGTTTGTGCCAGGTTTTCATTAAATCCAGATGTTTGTCCAGGATGTGGTCGTGTATGAGACAAGATTTGTTTGTTAGAGATTGAGCATTTAACAGTTCAATTTTGACACTAGGACGAATAGTAAGTCTCTGGATTGGCTGAAGCATCCTAAGATCCACTCCGTGTTTTCTGCCCCGTTCTGTGACTCCAAGAGGGGCAACAGCATACTGATGACGTGATTGGGATGCGACATTGCACGCAGCTGACCAGAGGGATGGTATTGAATGGCTGGACTGGGAGTAAACAAACTTTCGACGGGAGCTCCTGTGAATGTAACGGGGTCGGGGAAGTAGTCCAAGATGTTTGATGATTAAGATGCACGTTGGAGTGGTGCAATTGTTGAATTTCCTCAGTTGGGCGGCGGAGTAACTCAACATCATGCCAATAGTGAAGGGTGTCCGTCTTGTTGCCGTTAGCCGGTAGATCCAATTAGTATGATTGTCTGGGTCAGCAGAACACATTTGTGTCTTTTGTATAAAATATACCAGAATTACAATAAAGTGTTTATAGCGATGTGTCTCAGTGTGATTGGCTGCTGAGCATGTTCCTGGCACGCTAGCTACTTTATTGTTGGTGTTAACCTGAGCTGTGTTGGTGGTGCCACACAGGTGTGAGAGGTGTCAGTGTGTTGGTGGTGCCACACAGGTGTGAGAGGTGTCAGTGTGTTGATGGTGTCACACAGGTGTGAGAGGTGTCAGTGTGTTGGTGGTGCCACACAGGTGTGAGAGGTGTCAGTGTGTTGGTGGTGCCACACAGGTGTGAGAGGTGTCAGTGTGTTGGTGGTGTCACACAGGTGTGAGCGGTGTCAGTGTGTATGTGGTGTCACACAGGTGTAAATGGTGTCAGAGTGTGGGTGGTGTCACACAGGTTGTGCAATTAGGGGGAAACTAGAGGAGTACCCAAATGCAGACACGTGGGAGGCAGGATGGGGAAACAAAAAGCAAGCTTTAATCTACAAAAGCTGAAGTAACACAAAAACCAAAATTAGTTGAAGACAAAAAACAAAGTGACAACCATAAACAACGCAAAGAAAAAGGCAAAGTTCAAATAACAAGAAAAACAAGCAAAATCCAAAATCCAAAACATACCAATCGGGGGGACACAGGAGGAGAGACTGGAGGAAACACTACAGAACATCATGAGGAACAGGCCCGGTTCTGGACTGCCTTGATTGGGGGGGCAATCTAACAGGAATTCTTTTTTTTTTTCTGGGTTGACAGAGAAAACAAATTCTGTGGCCAACAAATTATTGATGTCAGTCTACTAACATATTTTCTATTTAAATGTTAAATGATTTGAATTTTAAACCCACCTACACTACTTTCGCTACAAAACAATGCAGACTGATGTAAAAGTTCTTGACTGTAGACTGTATGTAGAGGGTAACCATGACTGATATAGAGACTCATATGTGGTATATGAATACTGATCAGATTGCTATAGGCAAATGTGAAGGAATTAGAGAGACCTTATAGTCATTTAGCCTCAGAACAACGCTTGACAGGGAACAGAGTGATTAGCCAGCCGACTCGTAAGGGCTTGTGGTTACTCTGCTATCAGCGCATGATCAAGATCACCAGTCCATCACTTGTGGTGGTAGATGTGAAGGGAGGTTGGGAAGTTTGGTGGGGGGGGGGGCAAAATGTAGGTTCCTTTATAATCTGTGACAAAGCAATTTTGTAAACAGAGCTATAAAAATAAATAAATAAATCTTGACTGATTGATTGATGTTATATTTGTTGGGCCTCGTGCCTCCATATACAGGTCTCAAACAAAGAGAAGGCCTGTAGTTGAAACCAGAAGCCTAAACTAGTATTTGCTCAACCACGAGGACTACAGAACAAAGAACAGGAAAAAGGCCGACCAGGTGTGAAAAACGAGACCACGCTGAACTGCCTCAAAGACGTCACCTGGTCCCTATTGGCTGTGAGCCAGGAAGCTCCGCCAGGATCACAATGACACACCCACGTTGTAATGACTCATAGTTACCTAGGTTCATTAATCAACTATAATAATTTTTTATCAATTAATAATAATATTAATTAATAATCAATAATCAATAATCAATAACGATTCCCAACATATTATTGTGTACCACTGTCTCGCTCTTTGGAAAGTCGTGTGATCCTGTCTGGGTTCCCTGTTTCTCCCTGCTTGATGCCAGCAGCCTCAGATTAGCCACTGTCGGAGGCTCTGGCCCCAGGAAGTATAGTGTCCGGTGGCGCAAACCTGAATTTACGGGTAATGGAGTCTCCACTCACTAACGCGTGTTGTTTAATCCTGTCGGCGGGGTGGGGGAGACTCGCGGGTCAACAAGACTAACAGCGGGGCGAGCAATGGTCATGTCCCATGTCACAGAGTGGGACAGAGACAAACTCCGCAGCAGCCGCCGACGGGACTATGCTACTACTGGCAGTTGCTAGCAAGCATGCTAACAACTAACTAGCCTGTGGCTAAAACTGTCTAGAGTGCCCGTGGTAGAGTTCTCAAGGGGTCGGGCCGGCCCGACAAACCCGACCGGACCCGCAGGTTCGGGCCGGGTTCGGGCCGAAAAGATGCGCAAATGAGCCGGGTCGGGTCGGGCCTCGGGCTTCCTTTTTTATAAAACACATTTCATAAAACATACATTGTTTTAAATTATATATTGTCTGTTGTGAATCATCGCTGTTCACGTGTGGTGAAGAGTGAGTCTGGCTGCTGCTTCATGAGGAGGAGCAGACGCATACCTGACGCCGCTGCGTGACGTACTCGCGCCTATAGCCTGGCTGGAGAAGATGGAATTGGCTAAAAGTAAACTTGCTACTGGCGAATTCACCCTTGCTTTTCGAGGAGTGGGGAAATCGTCTGTTTCTGTCTCTCCGAATATATTTTCCCACTGGTCGAAGCGCGGTGTCTTCTTTGCAGCAGGAGCGGGGATCAGGCACAGGTGAGGTGAGTGAGGAGGGAGAAGGACAGGTGAGGCAATGAAGGGAAATTCACAGAGAGCGAGAAACACACAGGAGAACTGAAAAAAGAGACACACAAGGGCATAATATCAAAATCAAAACACAACAAGAAGAAACAGAGTCATGACACAGGTGTGTCTCTATTGTCAGTGTGTCGGTGGTGTCAGAGTATTTGGGTGCTGGTGGTTGGGCTCTTTGTGTGTCAGTACTGTGCTGGTATCATGCTGTTGGTGTTTGTTAAGGTCTTGGTGGTGTCATGACTGACTCGGTCCGGTGACATCAGAGCGACGGCCGGTCTGAAGATGTTTGAAGCGGCAAAAACATGCAGTCATTGTGGTTTTGATTGGAGGTTTCCCCCAGTGAACTCCTGCCTGAGAACTTCCTGTCAACACACACACACACACA
>CAEMYA010000142.1:53799-91739 GCA_903131615.1 Diplodus sargus | reverse complement strand
ACACACACACACACCCACACACTCACACACACACACACACACACACACACACACACACACACACACACAGAGCTAAAATCTTTGTTGTCTAATCAATCATTTTATTCTGATAAAATGGACCTCACCAGAACTTCCTAAAAGACCCCATGACAGAACCCTGGTAACGGTCTGAATGACCACTAGAACCACCTCAG
This sequence comes from Diplodus sargus, assembly GCA_903131615.1. Taxonomy (NCBI): domain Eukaryota; kingdom Metazoa; phylum Chordata; class Actinopteri; order Spariformes; family Sparidae; genus Diplodus; species Diplodus sargus. The sequence continues at coordinate 91,545 of CAEMYA010000142.1, read as the reverse complement.
TGACCACTGGATCCTATAGAACCACTAAACCCTTCTGACTGAAGGCACAGACCAGCCACAGAAACACATTCACAGTGACCAGACGAACCTCCGGAGCAGCTTTAATTCTTCTTGCCTCAGAGTTTCCAAACCAAAAGTTTTATAATAATTCAATAACATAACAACATGAAATATTATGACATTAACATCAGTCTGACTTAAGGAATAATATTTTTATAAATAAGACATTTGGACCAGTCCCATGAAACGCAGCTGCGAACTGTTTTGGGTTTGGAAATGTGAAGCGTTCGCTGGAGGATATTTTGGGATCTTTAATAAAGTCGGGGAGTAACTTTAAATGATCAGACTGATCATCATCACCCTGCTCACACAAAAGAAAAGGTTTTCAAATAACCAAAGTCTCCCAGCACTCTGCAGCGTGCTGTTGTTTTAACTGTTCTTCATCTCACTGACAATCACAGAATAAATGTGCCAGATTTGTGTTTTTCCTTTTGAGGCCGTAGTTCATGAGAAAACGGTCAGAGACCTAAAAATGTCACAATGCTAAGACATCCTTAAAAACAACTGGATCTGAACCAAAAACTAATCAATTATTCTTTGGCCCAAAGTCAACTTTCCACCAGCTTTCAGAGGAATTAGAAAATATTAAAAACACAGACAATAAATACAAATAAATACTGATTTAGACTTGTTATCATACCTATAAACAGATATTATCAGATTACTCTGCTCTGGTGTTCACATACAGACCACTCTTCAGCTCTCAGTCAACAGAGCCTCTGCTTTATTTACATCCAAACAAATGTGGCTCAAATCATGTGGTCCAAGTCTCGAGACATGCGAGAGTATTTACAGGTAGAACTTGTTTTAATGTGAAAGTTAATCATCCATCTGATGAGCATCATGTGTCATTGCTTGTCGCTTCGCTGCTTCTCGTTTTGCTGCTTCTTGTTTCGCTGTTTCTTGTTTCGCTGCTTCTCGTACAGTTGCTCCGCTTGTCGTTCCTTCACGTCTCATTGCTCCAGGACTCGTTGCTTCTCGTTTAGTTGCTTCACGACACATGTCTTCACAACACGTTGCTTCACGTCACATTGCTTCACGTCCATAAAACCAGTCAAGCGCTGCCTGAAAAGCATCAGACAGTGTGTGAGAATCTGAGCGTGGTGTAACAATCTCAAAACAATGTTCAGAAGTGACACATTTCATTAAATCTGCTTCTCTTTGTAGATTTATTAAAGTTCAAACTCCGCAGGATGTTTCTGTTAACGTCTTTATTCTGCAGCACATTAACAGTTCATTCATTCTCATTATCTGTTCCCTGCATGAAAACACTGAGTATTTACACATTAGAGGGAAAAAACTTTAGATCCTGTTAAATTATGCAGAGATTTTGCTAAAGGCCTTTTTTTCTGGAGTTTGTTGGAAACGTGATGCAAGACTTACAGTTCCTTACAGCAATGAGGTCACTCACATTTTCATGTTCAATTGTTGTTTTAAGGAAGAAACAGGAGGTGTTTTTCTTATTCTGAAGGTGGACGACCCAAACTGGGAGCAGCGAGGATGTCCCGCCTTTTGTTTCCCAGCAGGCCGTCTCACATCAATAATTCATGCTGCATAATGGACCGCTGATATTTTGGGGAAACACCATTTGCAAAAAATCAATGGAACAAATAATGAGCAGCTGATGTCGATGCTGCTGCTCAGACCTGAAATCCTCCCTGACAGGATGGAGGAAAAAAAAAATTAAAAACAGGCAGAAAAGGTGTTGGAGAGCAGCCGGATTATCTGATCTGAGTCCAAATTTAAGGCTGATTAATAAATAAATAATCTGCCTCCAACAAGAAATGAATTATTCAGTCGCTCAGCCGTCAAAAAAATCTTAATAAATGTTGGCCCACATATTGAGATGCACATTTTGGGCAACTGATGACCTGAATCTAAATGGTGGGCCGTTGACTTGTTTGAATTTTAAGTGTGTGTGTGTGTGTGTGTGTGTGTGTGTGTGTGTGTGTGTGTGTGTGTGTGTGTGTCTAGCACTCAAACATCAGTGTGAATATTTAAAGGGAAAACAGGAGTTGACCTCTTTCTTTCATTTTTTTATTGGCGAGTTCAATCAGCTCCTCTGAAGGCAGAAAGATTTGCACTCTTTAACATAATCAAAGTTGTTAATATTCAACAGTCTGATGCTGAAACACAAACTAATAATCAGTTTCATTATCAAGATTCAAAATTTTAGTTTCTCCTCTACTTTTTTTGGAGAAATTAGCCAAAAAAAAAAAGCTCCATCAGAATTTGTGATTTTAATAAACTACAAGTTTAATTTTAGGGCAACACTTCCTCCAGGTGTTTCACAATAAAAGGAAGGAAGTCATGACTGAACTCAACACCTTTCATCATATAATAATGTTATATGAACATTACATTTTAACAGTCAGATCACGTTGAGCCTAAATAAAAAGCAAAGACCTCAGAAAAGATTATGGGGATTTCCACCCTGTGAACCGTCACAGCTTTTAATGTGAAAAATAAACAGGAAGTATTTCAAAGTTACACAGATGTCTGACATGTTAGAGACAGTTTTTCAAACTGGTTTGTAACGAGATCCAACAGGTGTGAGAAAGTCTGTGAGATGTCTGCTACTTAATGATGGAGGCATCGGAACAATGGGGCAGGTCGAGGTTCTGTTCATGGAGGCGAACATATTGATGTTGGGGTTATTGGAGTAGGTGCTGTTGATTGTGGTGGTGGTGGAGATGCAGGTGCTTCTGGTGATGGAGGTGGTTGTCATCCTAACGGAGGTAGTACTGTTTGTTGTGTTGTTGTTGTTGGTAGTGATGGAGGTAGTGTTGATGGTGGAGGTGGTGATGATGGTGGTGGTATAGGTGGATGCGTACACGGTGGTGGAGGTGTACACAGTGGTTGAATTATGGGTGGAGCACCGCAGTGGATGTAGAAGTAGCGGCCTCTGGGTCAGGCCCCCCCCCTTGGTCAGTGTGTTGTTCTTTCCTGGGGCAGTTGGTGTCAGTGGAACCTGTAAGTGGATCTGGATCTTGTCCCAGAAGCCCCAGAACATCAGATCCATAAACACATTAAGGATCAGCAGCAGGTTCTGCTCTCAGGCTGCACTTTGTGTTGGAAGCTGTTGCTGCGTCTGCAGCTGAGAGAGGCAAGGCAAACGCCACGCGCCTCATCCTAACCCCCCTCCTGAAGCTGTTCAGGATCTGGTCTGGTCCTGACTGTGACTCAGAACTACATCACTGTGATCTGGTTTCTTTAATGTCAAACATCTGAATTTAATCTGACAGGAAGAGAAAAAATAATGTCACCAAGATTAAGAATAAAAGCCGGTTTCAGTAAATCAGCTGAAATATGTGAAATAAAGTTTTTTCTTGTTTTGATCATCAGTAGTGAGGTTAGCCTGTCAGCTATCTTAGCCTAGCTTGCTCTGGCCCTACTGAGACAGTGTCAGTCAGTCACGTTCAGCATCTACTAGCATCTCTTCCAAACACACACTGGAACGCTAATGTTAGCACGCTAGCTGAGAGACTAATGTGGCTAACGTTGTTTAAGGAGCTGAGGTGAATATTAAAATCATCAGCAGTATCTGTACTTTGAATGGGCGAGGCTTAAATAGGAAGTGGGTTGGTCCAGACATAAGTTTGACATTAATATTGGATGACCAGAAGTTTCATTATTTAGCATTTGCTATAAAATGATTGACAGAATAGCCTCAGAACTGAAGTTTGTGATGACAAAGATAAATCATAACATCAGTCAGAATATAAACAAAAACACTTCAGTCATCCACCAGCTGTCAGACATGTTTTTATGACCTATTGTTGTCTTGTTGTTTGACTTTTTTGTTGTTTGTCCATGTTTGCTGTCTGTGTCGTTGTCTGGCTCTGACTGCTGTGTCTCGCTCTCTGTTCTCTCTGATGACTGAAGTCAGTCATCCTCAGTGAAGTCCGAGGATAGAAAACGTTCATCTTGGAGAAAAACTAAATGTTGTTTCACGTCAGAATATTTCTTTTTGTCTCCTGTCGGTCTGACTGAGTTTTCTCAGAGACCTTATGGAGGAGGGTGGAGGTCCTGGTGGTGTAATGGGAGTTTGTAGGGTTTCTAGTTCTGTTGTCAATCTCTCAGTGGTAGTGGTGGGTCGTCCTCAGCAGGATTGTCTAACCTCCGTCCAGGGGAGGCCTGTCCGACACGTATATTCCTCTATTGACAGATGTCCAATCAGAGCATCCGGCTGCGACTGGTCCTGCTTGTTAATGAGCTGCAGCCGCCAACAGAAACATCCTCCATTGATCAATAACTTCACTACACTTTAAAACCGTGAGCTAGAGTCTAAACGTCTGAATGGAAAATAAAATAAATGATTTATAGTGTAATTGAAGGAACTATGACACCTCATCTGTCAGGCCTCATTGATCAAGTCTATCAGTCCTAGTTTGAGTATTCGTGACATACTTGAGATTGTAGCAGCATAGAAATAGGGCTGTCTTGCTGCAGTTAATTTTGCACAGCTGACCACCACGGCAGCAGTACATAAGTAGGGCCCTTCTTCTTGTGCTCCCAATGACGCGTCACTTCCAGGTCAGAGGTGTTTGCACGTGCAGGTAATGCTCCACGCTGCTGCTGCTGCTGCTGCTGCTCATTCACGTATCGCTCGGTGTCCTCATGCTTTAAGCCTGTGTGTTTTCCCTGCAGAGCAGCGACTGAGTGCTCCGTACTCCGTGCTCCGTTTGATGCCTAGTTCTCTCGGGCAGTGGTAAGTGTCCTCTCTCTGTGTTACACCAAATGCTATCCTGTAGCTAATGCTTGTGTGGTAAGAGGTAGATGTCCGCTGCCATGTGGGTCTCTCTCTCCCTCCCTCTCCCTGTGCAGGTTTGACTCTGAAAACAGGTATGCTACCTTAAATCTAGCTCTCAAAATCCTCAGTAAATATAGCTTAGCGATGCTAATTTTATGTTTACTGTTAGGAAACGCTCATCAGCAGGCTGCAATCCACAGGTGGCGAATCATGTGACTCCACCACCAGCAGATTGGGACTGCTGCTGTTTTGAATCTACTACTTTTATACACAACGTTGTCTCTGCTGCTAAATACACAGCCTGCTTCGTCGGACTCCGGTGGGGACCTATTCATTGCTGCCTCTTTCTGCGGCTCTGTGCTGCTTGGTGGCGCTTCTGTTTTCTGGCCTGCATGGCGGACTGCCGACACCACATTTTTAACCTGTTTATCTCTTTTATTTCAACCGAATGATTGTGAGGAATTAATCCCTTATTTTTGGATCATTTGTTTTATTTTCTTAACTTTGCTATTGTTTGGATTAAGTAAATTGTTTTGTTTAGGCAATTGTGTTTAGCTTTTGTGAACTGTTCCTTGCTTTATGTCGTATATTTTCTTGTACATTTTGGGTTAATTATTTCGATTGTAACTTCCTTTTTCTCTCCTTTTCAGTGGCTGCAGGCTGGTGGTGGTGCTGGTGACGTGGGTTGTGGTGTCCCTCCCTCTTGTGTGCTGTGCTCACTTGGATTTTGGTGATACCACAGTGTGTGACTGCCACGCGTGTCTGGGTGAACCCTTTTTCTTTAGATTATTTTTGTTGAGTCCCTTTTCCCTTCACTAGCTCTTTCCCCACCAGTAGGCCTCAGCCTCTGATTAGGCTCTTTTTTCACTATTTGGTATGAGCGGCATTTTTTGTGAGTGTATATATATTTCATCAATAAAGTATCTCTCTATAAAAGTGTAGCCCTGTGGCCCTTATTTTCATTCATTTATATGCAGACATTAAAATGTTTATGTTGTTAATAAATAACAGTTCATGAAGTGTAAAATATGTTTAAATGTTAAAACATTCATTCTATATACCGTTAAAAGTCAGAGAGAAGAGAAGAGTAGTGTTGGTTCTAAAAAAATGTCATAGTTGGTTGTCTGCACAAATACCCAAAGACCATGTTGTTTGTGGGGCAGTGAAGCATCTTTTATTCTCTCATCTCTGTTTGTATGTCTGTAGTCCTTAGCCAATCCTGTCCTCACCTTGTTCAAGGAGGAGGTGCTTAGTGTCACCTACTTGCTGCTGCAAGGTTAGCGACAGCAGAATCGGCCTTAGTAGCATCCGAGCAGGATAGCTGTAAACGGTAAAAGTAAAGTAACAACACTCCTAACTTCCAAGACTGACGGAGAGTCGTCCTGTGGTTAATGTGTGTGAACTCTGAGAAGCTGCTAGAGGACCGGACATTCTCCATAAGGAGAGATTGAGGACTGGGAGAGCCCTGGACCTTTGGAGAGGGACTGTAGCTGCTGCACTTGATCGTTGGCTCGTTGTGGCTGCACCCCACATTCCCTTACCGCTGAAACTGCAACTTGCCTTTGCCCTTCCCCCATTCCCCAATCTTCATCTCTGACTTTTGTGGACTTGTGAGTACACTTGTAACACTGTGCTTTTTGTTTATGCTGGGTAAACTCAGTGAACCAGCCATTTGTTTCAGGCCTCAACGCTCACAAGCTTTGACCGGGCCTGCAACGTTTTCTTTTATTTACGTTTAATAGCCCGGAGTGAATGTGTGAGTGTGGGCTGTGGACATTTGAGTTTTCTGGTCATTTGGATTTTACCTTTTCTCTGTGTGTTCATCATGGGTCATTTGTAAATCTGCTTAACTTGGGTCTGGGGTATAATTGGCTATTTGACTATTTTTCGATTTTTCAAAAATTATATTTCACCTTAAAAACCATTTACCCTGCCTTGTTTGGTGTCATTATTTTCAGCACAACCTCACATGTTTGACTGTACAGTTATTTTTTTATTTTTTTGACATACTGTATTAACACAATTGACCTAAAATCACAAAAAAAAACATAAAATCCGAGTAAGAAAAAGTTATTTTTTTTTACTGTGAAAAACACAAAAATGTTAAACGAACCATTTGTATTACTTATAATGCAAATATAAATTGTTTACTTAATTCGTGCATAAGTTTTTTAAATTTGCAAAGTTATATGTAACTATTTACATTTAAATGCAGGCAATGCCTCAGAGTCAGGGCTCCTCAGCTGAATGAAGAGCTGCACTGCCTGCTCCACTTTCAGCTTCTCCTCATTGTTTAGACTCATTAAATAAAAAAACGACTCCACTACACACTAAACACACTTCACTAAACACTACAGAACACACTAACTATACATTCCAAACACGCTAAATGTCACAAATCTCTCAACTCTCAAAACTCGCAATCTCTGTCGCTGCCTCTTTGACCGACACAGCTGCCTTCACTTTTCCGCCCCGTCACTCCCAAATCTTCCCCCCTGTCCCCCAGCAACCAGATCACGTGACTTGATAATTTTGTGATTGGCTGGTGTGGTGCCTTTTTCCACCAATAGGAAAACGTTTTTTGCTTTCACACACTTCCTGCTTGCGGACACGTTCGTGAGGAAAGCCCAATTTTACCGTCTCTTCCTGCACCAAACGCACAGCAAACGTGACGGCAACGTTAGCGAAAAAGCATGGCGGACATAAAATATTGTATCTCCGGTTTTACTTGGTCTATCAATACGATTTAAAAACTGGTATATAGTTTGAAGGCTGCTCGAACACATAGAGTCGGAACCGAGACTCACAGCCGTTTCGCTGCTACGTCAGCTGATATTGGATCAGATGAACTCAGGCCCCGTTCCATTGTACTACAATACCCTAATTGTTTATCAATCAATGTTTACTAGCTACATGGGACTGGGGTTACAAAAGCAAGGAATCTCTGTGTGCGTGTGTGTGTGTGTGTGTGTGTGTGTGTGTGTGTTTGTGTTCCTCAAATATCTTTGCGAATCAGGATCAGACTGACCTGAGAATTTCAACATGGCTGTTGTGTGGTTTAAAGGTGTGCGACGTCGCATTCGTTTGGACTACAATGATACCGTTAATAAATTAGTTCATAAAGTATTTACCAATTCCGCTAGCATCGTCAACCATAGCCACCATAGTCACGTGCGCACCAGAGCCAATCACTGCAGAGCCCACCCACACCTCACCTCCTGAGTAGACGGACGCACCGGTGCTTCACGTGACTGGAGCGTTCCCGTTCTGTGCATCTAAACTGACTGTTGTGGAATAGCCTTATACATTCTGGATGTCTGGATACTGTCTTCACTCGTCTATAAGTTACACAGTCTTGAAGTGTTTCTCCAGGCATAACTTCATGCTGGTGCGTTTACAATTTGTTTACATCATTAATCCATTGCCACTGCCTGCTAACTTTGTTCATCCGGCGGGATTGTTAGCAACTAACGTTAGCTAAAGCCCCCCACACACCGCCCAGACGTCCAACTGCCTTATCCGATCTCTCTCCGACCACTCCGTTGCCTCTCGTCTGACCCGTTCGGCATAAAAGTTGCATTGAAACACACCGCTTCGATGTGCTGCCTACTCCACAGTAGCGTGTACATTCTGCGCTTGCGCGAGATGCAATAAGCGGCTGGCGCTTGTCTTGTGAGTTGTAAACGAGAGGCTTATGCACGCAACTCTCTTTACTTTCGATCAAAACAAAACTTAACTATTTCAGATAAAAACAGCTGCATACTACACATGCAGCGAGGTATTACCAAACGAACACAAATTAAATCGTCCTGAACGGACATAATAGCAGCCAGTCTCGTGCCAGTACTGCAAAGCATGAAAATGGGGAATGATGGAACGGGGTCCATAGAAAAACAAAGAGCACACAGGATTCCGCCCTCCCACACACCGCGCTGATTCGCTAGCGCACCGCCAATCAGAATGGCCATTCAGCTGGCACACAACCAATCAGAGAATCCAATGGCTCAGACGTTCGACAGCCCTCCTCCTCAGACTTCACATGCTGAGTCGGAGCGGACAACGTCCGAGCGGCTCCATAAGCTTCCGATGCAGCTGAACACACCGAACAGAAATTTTCCCGACCTCGTCCAACGGTTGGGCCGGTGTGTTCCTGCCTTCAGGCATATTTGCTAAGGCCAAAACATAGCCCTGTTTTTCACGTTTCTACCTCCTTACTGGCATGTTGGCTTCTATAGGCCCTTTTTGCTTACAATTACCGTTCAGGTATCTGAACTATCAGGGACTTTTGTTACTTTCTCAGTTAGAATGTTAGCCCTCTGTTATGCTTGGTTTATCTTCTTGCTAGCATGTCTGGTGCTTGGCTAATGTGGTTCATCCAGCGGGGTTGCACGTTTGCTAAATCTAAATCATGGCCCTGTTTCTCAAGTTTTTACCTTCTTACTGGCATGTTGGGCTTCTGTAGGCCCGTTTTATTTTGATGCTTCCAAAACCGTTCGGTTTTTCTTAACTATTATGGCCTTTGTTACTTTCTTTGTTCAAATTCCCCAAACCCTACTTAGCTCTTATGGCTGTTACCACCTGATTAACTTTGAATTTGAACCCACCCCAATACTGCCCCTGTCTCCACTCTCTGCTTCTTCAGACATTCCCACTACTAATTTGTATCCTCATCATTTTGGTAGTTTCAAAAAAAATTTTTGTGGTGGAAAACCTTACTGATCAGCTTCCTCCCTCTCTCTCTCTCTCTCTCTCTCTCTCTCTCTCCCTCTCTCTCTCAGCAAGCTGCAGATGTATGCTAGCCTATATTACAGTGTTAAATATTATGTTCTGCACAATTCATATAGTTGACTATGCCACAAGTAAGTCTGTTTATACTGCCAGATTTCATCCCATTTGAGATGTTGTTCGCTCTGTTCCTTCCTAATTTATACGTGCTGACTATTAGGATGACATGAATAATAGACATAATCAAAACTGTAAGGCCTTCTGTTGCCTTTCTCATTTCGAATTCACCAAACCCTTCTGAGCTGTGACTATTAACACCTCATTCACTTTCAATGCGGCATTTGGGGCATGTTTTGGGCTGGAAAGTGTGTGTGTTTGTGTGTGTGTGTGTGTGTGTGTGTGTGGGAAAGTAGTAATTTTTACACTAAACAGCAGGTATGGGCACTGCTTGCCAAATGTTACAATTTCCTGTCCTGCCTTTGTAAAATCAAGGGGGTTTATTCCCTGTTCTAAATAAGCCGTCTCCTTGGCAAACTGAGTGGACACGAACATGTCAATCACGCCTAAAGGAATAGCCAATCAAATTGTCTAAGATCAGATGTGCTCACTTTACATTTTGTCATGTAAAAAAATACTTTACCTAGCCGTTACTTACCTTGAATATCTTCAAAACTAGGTAAAGACAAGGAATTAGTTTGTCTTTTGGCTATCTTTAAAAATACTCTAAGGAATATTGCCTTAGTCTACAGCCAACTTCTATTATTAACAGTTTACATAGTTACTGATAATAATAGTGGTGAAGTTAGACATCAATGACAGCAGACAAATTCATCAACTCTCAACAAAACATCATTTTCACTTGCCATGCCAATATTAAACTGAATCCTGTATTTTTTTTTCTTTTGCCGTCCAATTTAATATTCACCTTCCTGTGGAGGTTAACATGCTGAAAACCATTCGTACAAAAACGTCAGGCAATGCGCCGTGCACGTGATGCTGAGTCAGCTGAAGCCCGAGATGCCCGCCGGGCCAGCAATGCTGCACTCCAGTCAAGGCTCCGCGCGGCTGAAACCGAAAACTAGTTAAGTTGTCGACTGGATAGCGACGCCGCCTGTCATGAAAGGCTTTGAGATGCTGAAACACCCAAAGTTCGAGCAGCGTGCCAGATGTATGACTGTGAACAATACCACCGCCACAGAGGGGAGGAGACACATCAACAGCAAGAGGAACGGCGGGCAAGAGATGCCCTGTGCCATCAGGAAATTCATTGTGCACGTGTGGAACAGGCATGCAAAAACAAGCACAACCTCGCTCGGTGTGATGATGCAAACTTCTTCCAAGAGAAGCTGTATGGTAATTACACACACACACTTAGTAAGACCTCACTGTTTGAGTGTCCTACATGTTCACACTGCAATGCCTATGTATGGAAAGAGGAGAGGAACGGATTCTGTTGCATGTCTGGAAAAGTAGACCTCACATACAATCCCACAAATCCCAAACCTGGCTCAATCCCACCACAGCCTCCAAATGCTATCAAGGACCTCTTCATTAATCAAAACTTTGTTAAAGAAGCAAAACAATACAACAATTCACTGGTGATGGCAAGCATTGGCATTAGAGAAGTTGCTTTTCCTGGCTTCAACCCAGGCGTACGAATACAAGGGAAACTTTATCATTACATTACCAGTCCCCTTCCTGAACAGGGCCAAATGCCCTTCTTTGCTCAGATCTACTTCCATGATCCTGCCCATGCAGTAGAATTCCGCCACAATCATGCCTCAAACAGTGGACTGAATGAAAAATTCTTGCTGAGAGCACAAGAGGCCATTCACGAGTGCAACCCATATGTGCAACAATTCAGTATGTGACCCAAAATGACACTGCCAACGAGCTGAGAATTGTCCTAACAGCTCACACTCGACGTCGTTACCTTCATCACGGCACTGTGAATCTTACATCACTGGACAGCGATGTTGCTGTCATTGCTCCAGGAACAACTCCTACCGAGCAATTTGGGAAACTGGCTGTCACTCTTCACCTCAGAGGGGGACGACTTGCAACAATCAGCACCATTCATCCAGCATATGACCCACTATCATATGTGCTTCTTCTACCACAGGGGTCCCAAGGATCCCACACTGAACTGAGAGGTGTCACCCCAACATGCTTTTACCGTTTCCATCTGCAAGTGCAAAACACTGCTCATCACTTAAATATACTGCTCCGTGGTGGAAGACTAACACAACAGTATGTATGTGACATGATGGCAAAAATTGAGTCACAACGTCTCAACTGGATTCGCCACAATCAGAAATCTATCAAGGCAAAAAAGTATAAAGTCATTGTTGATGCCCTGAGTAGTGACACTGAGATAATCCCAGGACGCCTAACCATCCTGCCACCCACAGTTTATAGATCACCAAGATGGTACACCAAAGAATTCCAAGATGCCATGGCCTTGGTCAGAGTCAAAGGCAAGCCAGACTTCTTCCTCAGCTTCACTTGCAACCCTAACTGGCCTGAAATAAAAGGATCAATTTTTGAGGGTCAACAGACCCACCAAAGACCAGACATCATTGCCAGAATATTCCACATGAAGGTGGAGGCTCTACTCACAGACATCCTGAAAAATGACATTCTGGGACATGTGGATGCATTTGTGATGGTGAAAGAAACTCAGAAGAGGCATCTTTCTCATATACATTTGCTCATCATCATTGTGCCACGCGACAAACCCAGGACTTCCACTGATATTGATCGCGTTGTGCCGGCAGAGATTCCGGACAAAAAAATAAATCTGGAATTACATCGCATTGTCACATCACACATGATACATGGACCATGTGGACAATGGAATTGTGACAGTCCATGCATGGCTAACAGAAAGTGCTCCAAAGACTACCCCAAACAATTGAGGCAAGACACATGCTTCTCAGACAACTCTTACCCACTGTATAGAAGACGAGCTGAAGATGCGCCCTGGCTCTCCCATCTCAAAGACGATTAGAGAGGGCATTAATATGTCTGTCAATAATGCATGGGTTGTACCATTCTCCGATACAATGCACACAGTAACCTTGGAATTGTTTGTGCTGTCTCCAGTGTGAAGTACCTGTACAAATACTTGTAGGCCGGGAGCCAGGTACACCCCTCAGGATGTTTTTTGCTACCTTTTTTCACTATTATTTGCTGTTATCCCATACATTGGGCCATCACAAGTTGATAACCTCCACCCCCAACTCGGGGCCGTTTGGCCTCAGGGGCCAAAAAAAACCCTTTTTGGGAAAAGCGTCCGGCGAAATGATGTAATTGCATATATTATGGTACTGCAACTGCACAAATGGTCCGATAAGTCTGACATTTTGCATTATGTATCCTGACACATAGGGGCAGCTATCAGAATAATAATCTGGGGCTTACTGCCTTTCTATTTTCAAATATCACCCTCAGTTTATCCTAAAAGACAAAAAAATGTCTGTCCGCTTGACAAATTGTCATCAAAGGTAATCATTTTCAAGCATTTTATTATACATATCAGTGCCTTACATGGATGTGAAAAACTTCCCACATCTGTGGGCTTCAATTTAAGTCCAAGATGACCTTTCTATCTAGAAGATTACACCTGCTATGACCAAAGTTCTCCAGTGTTTATGTCAGAGGAAATGTGAACCTTTATAGCATATGTTGCTCAATCAACGTTATTAGCCTGCAGCATGTAGCCACGTTGTGCTGATGTGCCTGTATTTATGTATTTCCAGGGAAAGACCAGTAAATGGATTCATTTTCAACTCATGCACGCCTGGATGTTCCTCTGTGTGTCCAAGTGTTCCACACATGCTTAAATGTAAATATTTAAATGATGTAGGATTTTGATGTGATGTCTCAGTACAGCAGCATGAAAAACTGTCACTTTAAATGAAAAATAATGCAGCTTCGGCCGCAGCACGACACTTCTCTATTGAAACTGTGTGGACCGATCAACAGACGATGTGTCAGTGAGTGTGATTAGTCAAGAAGAAAACAAATTTTCTCAATGTGAACAGAACTGATCTGGTGTCAGTCTGAATGGGATCAGCCACAGATCTATTTCACAAGGAGACCTGGACAAGAGTTACAGCAGCCAATCAACAGAAAATCAATGAATCAGCTCAAACTTTCACACACAGACAGCCTGCAGGTTCTAACTGGTTACCTTTAGTCTGCAGGATGTTCCACAAACACTGAAGCTTTCTTTCTCCAGTTCAGCTCAGACTTTGGGAACAACAAATCAAAGAACGCCAAGAGGACGAAGATGAAGTTTTGATTTCTACAAGGATGTCAGATCAAACTGTTTAACATGAGACAGAAGAACAGACATAAAAGAAACACGAGGTGACTGAAGAAGACAAGTTAATTGGATTTGAAAAGCCTAAAATACTATCAAAATGAAAGAGGAGGAATCAGGCAGCGCTCATCACCTCGTTGACTGCTGCAATTTGGAGCGAATCCATCAGCTCCACCTGTGAATTTCTTCTTCACAAGTCAGTGTTTCTGTGAGAAAGGTCTTTAAATCAGGTTATTCTGAGTTTCACACTCATTAAATCAAAAACATGAAGTAAAGGATGGAGAGAGTTCAGAGAGGAAAGAAGATGTCAATGTTTAAATCTTGAGTCTGAAGACGAGTCTGTCTCTTCAGCCTTTATTGCAGCAGGTAAAAGGCTCTGAACTGTGACTTGTCTCTTTTTTAACCTTTTTATATTTTAGCTTACTTTCCTATTTCTTAACTTGTTTGAATATTTTGTTTCCTGACATTTTTCAACTTTTTTTGTCTTTTTATGCCCCTGCCTTCTGTCTGAGTTGTGCTGTAAAAATATCTTACTTCTGCAGGTACACAACAGAAACTTGATTCACCAACATGTGCTCCTGAATGATTAATTGAATGTGCAGGAACATTTTAATATGAGCGAAAAGAACAAAACAAACTGATCCAAGGTCAGAAGCAGTTGTGATAAACTGGACCAGATGACCATATAAGTCAAATAAAAGCAGCTGATTACGACTATTAACACGATTCCTGTCAGGCGTCGTCCTCTAGATCAGTGGTTCCCAACCTGGGTGGCGCGCCTCCCAAGGGGGGGCGCCAGAGACCGGAGGGGGGGTACACGACTTTGTCTGTTCTGAGGTTGTGAGGTTGAAGTTATATTTGTGCAACCCTCTGAGGTCGATTAACGCGCCGGCACGTCAAAATCACGTGACATATTTAAGACGACAAAGCAGCAACACGGAGCCTCAGTGAGTCTCGGTCCGACTTATGTGTTGGAGCAGCCTTCAAGCTGTGTACCAGTTTTTAAATTGTGTTGATAGGCCAAGTAAAACCGGACTTATGATAAATAATATACGGCACGCTTTTTCGCTAGCATTACCGTCACGTTTGCTGCGCGTTTGGTGCAGGAAGAGACGGTCAAAACGGACTTCTCTCATGAAAGTGTTCGCAAGCAGGAAAAGTTTGCAAGCGAAAAAACACGTTCGTATTGGTGGAAAAAGGCACCTCACCAGCCAATCACAAAATTACATGGCAAGACACGTGATTTGGTTGCTGGGGGACAGGAGGAAGTTGTGGAGGGACCGACGATGAGAGAGTTGAGAGATGTGTGTCAAAATGAAAAAATAACTGTACAGTCACACGTGAGGTTGTGCTGAAAATAATGACACCAAACAAGGCAAGATTAATAGTTTTTAAGGTGAAATATAATGGTAAAATCAAAAATAGTCGAAATGGCCAATTATACCCTGGACTGCATAAAATCCCAGTAACACACCCAATCAAAACTCTCTATAATCCAAATTGAAACATATTTCTTGGTCCACATTTAAATTCATTAAGCTACTTATTACCAACACCCCTATGAGGTACACCTGATGACACAAAAAGGAAGAAATGTATCTATATATATTGTAAAACTAGGAGAATATAGCTGTTGTTTATTTTTGGAAATAAAAGTTTGTAATTAATCACTTTATTCTTTTAGTGAATGCGGGTTGGGGGAGCCTGGCTTGTCTTGGACACAGGCAAGGGGGGCTTCAAGGAAAAAAGGTTGGGAACCACTGCTCTAGCTCATTACAGTTTTTCTCTAGTGCTAAAACACTAAACCCTGTTGTCTGAACCAATTTCTCTGTTGCCTGAACCCACTGATTGAATCAATCACTCTTTTGGCAAAACCATGAGCACTTTTCACCTGTTTAGACACAACTTCCCAACACATTTTCATTGTGATTCACCTGTGCTGCATAATGGTGAGCACAGGTGGCAAAAGTCAAACACAATTAAAGCACGGGTGTCACAACTTGAACACAACAACTCAAAATTGATCACACTTGTGGCTAATGATGTGAGGGAATATATAAAGCCAGTTCAGAGAGCACTGGTTTGTGAGGCATTACAATGGATAGAAATCTGAGAGGAAGAGTTCGTGTGAGAGGAGGTCGAGGAGGTCGAGGTGGTCGAGGTGGTCGAGGAGGTCGAGGTGGTCAAGGTGGTCGAGGTAGTCAAGGTGGTCAGCGAAGACAAAGAACAGTAATATCTGATGAAATCAGAGCACCAGAGCAGGTTTTTTTGCCTGGCCAGGTAAAATGTGGCATGTGATGTGGATGAGGTCCTGTGGCCTGACCCAGTACGGAGACATGATGCTATGGCTGAGTAATGCACTTATATGTATATTTTTGTACTTTATTTTTTACATGGGCTTACTGTACACAAGTGGCAAATGCATACGATTTCTGTCTGTACAAGTGCTACATGTAAATGCACAAGATTTCTGTTTTTTGTCTTTTTGTACAAGTGCTAAATGCACAGGTTTTTTGTTTTGCAACATGCATTCAGCTTCATGTCCTGAGCATTGTGTTTTCTATTTTTCTATGTAGTGTTTAGTGACTGCTCAGTAGTGTTTTTAATTTTGATTGACTTGGGGCACGATTTGACAACAAAGTTCAGTTTTGGGCACAGATTGAACTGTTTTGAGGTGAAAGTTTGGTTTTGCAAGAAGAGTCTGAGGTTTTGTGAATGTAGCTTGAAAATTGGGGTTTGTGTTCACAGTTTAGAGAAAAGGAGAGAAGCTTTCAAGAAATGTGTCTTAGCAATCGAGAAAAACTGTAACATAAACAACATGATGAACATGATGCAAATATTCCGGAAGAGTCTGCGGAAGAAACTCCCCAGAGCTGTTTGTGTGTGTGTGTGTGTGTGTGTGTGTGTGTGTGTGTGTGTGTGTGTGTGTGTGCGCGTATGTGTGCGCGTGCGCGTGTACCCTCTTTGGTCACCAGCAGAAGGTTTTCTGCCAGTTTCTTCTGACTCAAACCTCATTTGGCTGCTGGATCAGAAATATTCAGAGGAATTTGTGCCAGATTTTTTTCCCAGGAATCATTTCATGTGGCGAGCCTCCCGGCTGCTCCCTGATCCAGTTCACTGTTTTTCCCATGACATGTTTCCTGACACATTTCCCTGTGTGGTTTCAGCCGCTGGCAGGGTGGCAAGCAGCGGCGAGCTGCAGAGCCCAGCGAAGCCTCGACCGCACATCTGAGGAAACACTCGGACATCAGGAGAAGAAAATGACACACAAATGATCTAAATTATTCCCACAATTGTTCTCTGACGGATTATGGATCAAAAACATGCTTTGAACTTGAATTAAATTCACTCAGTGAAACTCAGTGAAGTAAATTGACCTAAATTGAGCCTTCATCTCGTTTCTGGTTTTGGCCACTCGCCGGCTCTTTAAGGAACTTTTTCAGTTAACTAAGTTTACAAAGATGATGAGACGCTACGGGAAAAAATTTGTTGTTTTTGTATTTAGGGTCAAAAATAACCTTTGACTTTCATTTTTCAGGAATAACTCAAAGATAATAAAGAATAAATGATGCACTTTATTTTAAAATGATGTCAACAAAATGCACTGATTACAAAATTTTTGCAGATTTTATACTTGAGGTCAGAAAGCATGTCGTCTCTTTAACAGCTGTTGAAAGTATAACATAATAATATTTTGTAAATAAAAAGTGTTTCTGCAAAAATGATGATATAAAAACGCTTTGTTTCCTCTTGATCACGTGACAACGCCTTACTCTGACACCATCATGTGACTCGTCCTCTCACTTCCTGCCTGTGAAATAAAGCATTTTATTCTCTTCTTCCTCTGTTTCACATGAAATGTGTTTATTTACGGGCTTAAATATTCATCTGCTCACTTACACCTTAGTCATCTGGTGACCTGAAGTCTACATCTGAAACAGATGGCTGATGAGTGAGAGACTGCTGTTGGACGGGAGGGTTACTGAGCCAGAGAGCCCCTGTTGGGCAAAAGCGCAGCGTAGCCATGACAGAGTGGAGCCGGATGGGACCGGACCTGACTGGACTGGACTTGGATCTGGCAGAATCTAGCCATAAACATGAAACCACTGGATGTTTCAGTGATATCAGTACATGTTACACAGTGGGGTTGTTTGTGGTCGTGGTTCTCTGATAAACTTGACATCCGCAGACTGACTTCCTCGACAACAGAAAAATATGTAAATGAATTCAAACATGACTTTTGTTTTTAAACAGTTTTAATTAGCAGATGAATATATAAGCCTGTAAATAAACACATCTCATGTGAAACAGAGGAAGAAGAGAATAAAACGTTTTATTTTACAGGCAGCAAGTGAGAGGACGAGTCACATGATGGTGTCAGACAAGCGTTGGAGCTGAGAGGAGACAGTCAGCAGTGATCAGAGTCTTAATAGGATTCAGTTTGTTTTGAGCTGTGTTAATGTGTCTATTATTAGAGCAGAGACATGTTTGCAGGATAATTGTCTGTGCTGCTCCAATAATAGGATATAATAATGATCATCAGTGTGAGGATGAAGCCGCCGTGTAAACCACTCAGACGAGACATGATTATTGTCGCCTCACTGACGTATGAGTTATTGCAAACCTGCAATATATTACAAGCAGCAGACAGAAACACAATCACATCTCTGTTCAGTCTATATTCCTGCAGAAACACTGAAACTCAACTGATCCAAACATCCAGCTTCAATAATTCTATATCATTTTATTGTATATTGTTCTTAAATGTCATCCTCAAGCTCTTCGCTTCTGCTCTTGAAATGTGATATTTAAATCCAGCCTTTACCTGCAGGGCTTCCCAAGGACACCCCCCCCCAGTGACCCTGAAATCTCAAGGACTCCTGGAGCATCCTGAATGGAAACTCATCTCATGGATAGAAAGAGCTTCAACAACTTTTAAAGCTTCCTCGGAGACAGAACCATCTTAACGACCTTCACACTTCTCTGTGACCAAAACCAACTATGTGCTGGTTCTGGTTCGAATTTGGTTCAATATGTGGACCTTTTTTAAGAACCGGTGTGTATTTCCCCTGTAGAGTCACATCATTCAGTCCCTGTTCACGTCTCTGATTTACCAGCTATGCCTGAACAGTTACGACCATGTCGTTCTCTACGAGTGTTGCTCCTGACATCTGACCATCACAGAGACAAGATGCACGTGCAACATTTTTCTCTCAGAGCTCCTGAAATCACAGCCAGAACTTTTCTGACAGAAAGAAAATGCTACTTGGAACCAGATCTGCTGGACTAGAACCAGTTCTTTGGCTGTCAAAACGCAAATAACTGGTTCTAGAGTATGCACTGGCTCCAAACCAGAGCCTGAAGGGATGCCATTGATTCAAGAATCTTCTTAAGGACCCCTTGATTCTCAAGGACTAAATGAAACAACTGAAGAAGAGCTAACATGTTACAAAACATACAATTCAGACGTTACCTGATCAATAATTTTGTGCCAACCAGTTTGAAAAGATGCAAATTCACCTTCAGCTTTTGTATTTGAATTTGTATGTAGTTGTGTGACAGATTCCCTTTGTGTTTGGTCAGATCGGACCATTAACACCACCTCACGGAGCCTCACGGACCTCCTGAAGGTCACCTGCACACACTCTCACACTTGATACTGAAAATGAACTGTTTCAGCTTTTTGGAGCACTGCAGACTGTTTGACATTTATCCTCCAGAGTTCTCTGTTTCCTCTGTTTTCAGTTGAAGATAAATATTCACACACACACACACACACACACACACTGTCAGCAGGTCGGTCTGCAGAGCTGCATCTGATGCACGAGTCGCAGAGAAATCACAAGTGCTGTACACGCTCAGATCCCCTCAGGACAACTGCTGCCACACACTGTGAATGTGTGTGTGTGTGTGTGTGTGTGTGTGTGTGTGTGCTGACCTTTATTCACACTCTGGTTTTTCTTTTTCCAAAAGATTTCATTGTCTTTTTTTCCAGCGCTGCAGCGAGCCTCCTCTTCTTCATCCTGCTCTCAACCTTCACAGGGGGGTTAATGTAAGGCCGTGTCCCCTGACACATGCACGCACGCATGCACACACACACACACACACACACACACACACACACACACACACAGAGTTGGGGGGTTGTTAAACGCTGCTGCATTTCCTCTCCTCGAACATCAGGAAAAACCCTCCACATATCCTCGACCGAGCTGACCTGTGATGTGACCCGGTGGACCGCAGCTCTGTGGTGGTTCTTGTGGTGGGGTCCTGGTCCCCCCCTCCTCCCTCTATGTTCCTGGCTGTCGATCCTCAGGGATTCCCCGACTTCTCAGAGTTTTCCGTCTGCAGGAACCCCTGACAGCAGTTTGACTTTCTTTTCTTTTTTCTCAGAAGAAAAACATCCAGAACCAGGCGACTTCTTGTCTTTGTGTTTTGGAAATGTTGTTCTCATGAGTCTCTGAGGTGTAATCTGGATTTAATGTACAGCCAGCAGCAGTCGAAGAACAGGAAACCCTGCAGAGAGGATCAACAGTCAGAGGCAGCACCGCTTTTCACTTACAGAGAGAACACATGTCTGCTTCTCGAGTGCTGCTTTCTTTTGTCAGTTAGTTTTGGATCGAAGAAATGGAACCTCCAGTACTTCCTCAAGGACCCCTGGAGCCCATCCAGAGGCCTCTAGCACCCTCTCAAGGACTACTGGAACATCCTCAAACCCTCTTAGACACCTCCAGACTTCTCTCAGTCTGTTAAAACCTCCTCCGGGGTCCCTCAGACACTGTCAAACAAAGAGGCCTACTCAAGGACTCCTTGAAGTCTCTCAGTGGCCCATCCAACCTCCTGAATGAACTCTGGAACCCTCTTATCAACATAGAACCTCAAGGATTTATGAAACCCTGTCGAGGATCTGTAAGAACCCAAACTGTCTCAGGGGCAATGAGAAACCCCTCAAAGACCAGAAAATACTTTAGAAAATCCTAGAACCCTTTCAAATTTGTCTAGCGCTTCCTCAAGGTCCTTGACCCCTCCCTGGAACTGCTAGAACCTGGTCTATGAGCATAAACCCTGGACGCCTGACACCCTAGAACCTCCTTAGGGACCTGTGGAACTACACGAAAAACCTGATCAAGTAACTCAAGAACTTTGTCTCTAAGTCATCGAACCCCCTGAGGAATCATAGAACCCTCTTATTAGTCCCAGTTCCAGGAATGGACACCTAGAACTTCCTCCACACCTCTTTAAACCTCAAGAACTTGAGGATCTTTCATCCGACCTCTAAATCACTCTCATGGATCCCGCTTAATGAGCCCTCAAGGACCACGAGAACCCTCTCAATGAGCTTGTTCCAGCTAGTTCCATGATCCCTCTCAGTGGCTCTCCTAAACAGCTTCCCAAACCCAACATGTCTCATGGATACTAAAACCATCACTAGGACTACAAAAACTTCCTTCAGAACCTCATGTTATTAAGTCTCAACTTTACTAGGACCGTAAAAATATCCACCAAAATCCTGAAATGCCATAAAGTGACCCCAAAAACCCATCAATAACCCTGACAAGTTCTCAAGGACTTACTTGAACCCTCAATGACTGCTACAACCCCCTCAAGGATCCCAGGAAATCTTCTTCGGGTGCTCCGAACCCTTTCAAGGATCCTGAAAGACACCAACAACTAGTACTCAAGGCTTTGAAGTACCCCTTGGACCACACCGAAGGACTAGAACAATCTCAGTGACTGCTCCAGGCTCTCAAGGACTGCTGGAGTCCTGTGGACAGTAGATGACATTAAAGCACAGTTGTAACTGATGCCTGGGTCTGGTGTACATTTGATTCTGACAGAAGTTGGACCGCAGCTCATCTCTGTCTGAGAGCTTTAAAATGTAAATGTGACTGTAAATGTTTGTCTTGTGTGTGGCTGGATATTAGAAAATATTAGCTCAGGTATTCTTATCAGGCAGAGAAAACAGTGTGTGATGCCTTTAGGGAACCTCGAACTATGAGAACGCGTCAAGCTGGAGCATGATTTATCCGCTCAGACGCTGCTGCTATAGTTTCAGAAAACAGAAATGTCTCAGAAACAAAGACAATGGGCTTGTTTTCTCCCCTCCGACGTGGAGCAGTCCTCCGGGGAGTGAACACTTCGGGAGCTCAAATCAAGGATCTCATTTGGAAATGAATTGTATTTCCTATAAAGTGTCAGTTTTCTTCCTCCTGTTGCCATCTTTAAAGCGTGCCGAGCACTTTTGTTTGCTTTTGATGTTATTGTGTTCTTCATTTCTTTATCGCCTCAGATGATGATGGTACATCTTCGTGTCACTCCCTGGTGACACTCGATATTAAAGCTACAGCGAGAACATGATGATGAAACACAGGCAGGAAAACCGACAACATGCTCGCTGAGAACCTGTTAACCTCCATCAGCTACTCAGTGTTTCCAATTTCATGTGAGAGGGGACAAAGGAGGGCCACCAAAGTTTCTACTAATTCTCTCTCAGACAGCAGGTTCATGTGATCACAGCAAAATGACTTTTTAATGACTTCCATGTTTTATTATGATTAATATGACAGAAACAAATATTTAGAGACTCAAGGGTTGAATATTTATAGGAGAGATGACGACAGACTGTACAGATGAGTGATGCTACAGTCATGTGACCCTCAGCTCTCTAAACCTCGGCTCCACCTTAAGCTTCTCCTCATGAGGTGAGTTAAAGATGCTAGTCGTCCCCAGAATCCATACCAGCTCAATAAGACTTCTTCACATGATAACAGCAGATATTGACCCATAAGACAAACACAATGTGAATATTTATTATATATTTCTGTTCTCTGACCGGAGGAGAAACGAGGTGACAGCGGCTGACAGCAGGTCCGATGTCCCGGGTCCTGAAGAGGACTCAGCAGCCCGAAGGAGAAAAGTTCTGGACACACAGCTCTGATGTTGAACACATCTTTATCGTGCTGAGATATCAGTTACATATCTCATTCATTCAGCGTTGACCTTCCGCTTGTTTCTAACAGTCTTCTGCTTTTTAAATGTGTTTATTTAATTTCTCTCTGGAAACTTGATGTTGTTTTTCCACAGAGGAAATATTTTATGAAGCAATATTAGATGACAGTTACTCTAAAGATTCAAACATGTCAAAGAATCTTCTGATCAGATCTAAAAGTCATGTATTTAACATTTTTCCTCAGGAACAGTACAAATATATGAGCATCAAAATATACTAAAAGTACTAAAAGTAAAAATAATGAATTGAAAATACTAAATAGAATCTATAATAAGAAATAATTAATAATAATAATAACTAGAACTGCAAGCAGTTATGAATGGGGGCCAAGCCCCCCCGCGTACCGCAGAACCCACGGAAGTGCAAAAGGTTGAATGTGTGCTGATTTGGATTTATTGCAATAAGCCACGCCCACATTGACCATTCATGACCACCTTCAAGATATGGCCTCAGGATTGGGCCTACATCATACCGACCAAATTTCGTAAAAATCGGTGTAGCCGTTCAAGAGATATACACTTCCCATATTTTTAGCGCCCCCTAGTGGCCAAAATTCGCCAAATTCGGCTCATCCCTTCCCAGTCTCATGGCAACCAAGGATCTTAAATTTGGTGTTAATAGCATTTAGTTTGACCGAGATATCAAACAGTTTACATTTTTATAGCTAGCTACATAAATTTGTTTGTGAATAATTTGCGCATTTTTTGACCGAGCAAAATTCTTTTGATACCTTTAGACCAGGTCCAGCTGAAGAGTGTACGTGCCAAGTTTCACGCAGATCGGACAAAATCCCAAGGAGGAGTTCGAAAAAGTAGGTTTTCCAGTTTTTGCAATTTTGAAGTGGGCGTGGCCAATCACAAAGTGAATCAGCTCCATTCAGGGAATCTGGGGATACGACGTTTTTGAATGTGCGACATACGGTTTGGGAGTTATAGGCAAAAACGTGTTGGCCTACATTATAGCGCCCCCTGCAGGCGGATATATGTAGTTTTTTGTGTCTGAGATATTTGCAGGAGTCTGGACCAACCCTCCAAATTGCAAGTGCAAGTGCAACTGGAAGTGCAAAAAGCTGAATGTGTGCGATTTGGATTTGTTGTATTAAGCCACGCCCACATTGACCAGTAATGACCACCTTCAAGATATGGCCCCAGGATTAGCCCTGGTGTCCCTAGTGTCCTATTCTATCTGTACCATATAAATGTCAAAGCTCTCAGCATAATAATTTGGCTGAAATTAATGTTTGTTGTTTATCTTGTACTAAGCCGCGCCCACATTGAGCAGTCATGACCACCCTCAAGATATGGCCTCAGGATTGGCCCTACATCGTACCGACCAAATTTCGTAAAAATCGGTGTAGCCGTTCAAGAGATATAAACTTCCCATATTTTTAGCGCCCCCTAGTGGCCAAAATTTGCCAAATTCGGCTCATCCCTTCCCAGTGTCATGGCAACCAAGGATCTCAAATTTGGTGTTATTAGCATTTAGTTTGACCGAGATATCAAATAGTTAACATTTTTATTGTAATTTGCGCATTTTTTGACCAAGCAAAATTCTTTTGATAACTTTAGATCAGGTCCAGCTGAAGAGTGTTCGTGCCAAGTTTCACGCAGATTGGACAAAACCCCAAGGAGGAGTTCGAAAAAGTAGGTTTTCCAGTTTTTGCGATTTTGGGAAAAATCTTTCTAACCGGAAGTGGGCGTAGCCAATCGCAAGGTGAATCAGCTCCATTCAGGGAATACGGGGATACAAGGTTTTTGAATGTACGACATACGGTGTGGGAGTTATAGGCAAAAACGTATTTTCCTCTGTTATAGTGCCCCCTGCATGCGGATATATGTAGTTTTTTTGTGTCTGAGATATTCGCAGGAGTCTGGACCAACCCTCCAAATTGCACCGCCCTCCCTTGCACGGTTTAGGCTGCAGCACCACTTTTAGCCGGAGAAAAATAAAAATAAAAATCTTTACTATTACAATAGGGTTCCTAGCACCACTGGTCCTAGGAAACACTGGCCCCCTAATAATATCATCAAACAGATAATAAAACTAATAGTAAACAGTTTATACGTGTACTATATGTGTGTATATTAATATAATAATCTCTTTATAAAAGCAAGGAATCTGTGTGTGTGTGTGTGTGTGTGTGTGTGTGTGTGTGTGTGTGTGCGTGCCTCAAATATCTCTGCGGATCAGTATCAGACTGACCTGACTTTTTCAACATGGCTGCTGCGTGGTTTAATGGTGTGCGACATCAGATTTGTTTGGACAGCAATGATACCATTAATTAATTACTTCATGAATGCTTTACAAATTCTGCTGGCATCGCTGACCATAGCCACCATAGTCACGTGCGCACCAGAGCCAATCACTGCAGAGCCCATTGCCACCCCCCACCTTAAGGCGGTCCGGCTTCTCCTCCTCCTCACCGGCGTGGCGCAGCTGGCCGCGCACAGCCTGTCGGCGGCCTCGCGCCACGACTGAAGAGAGCCATCCTGGACTGGCTGGGCAAACCACGGGGTGTCTTGGACCTGGTTAAGGAAAACTGGGAGACGGGTCCAAGCACCAGCAAAAACGAGGTGTAGCACGTCCTGGACCTGAGAGCAAAACTCCATTCACTGGGGCAGTTATCACAGGAGAATTTGCTCCAGGCCCAGGAGAGTCAACAGCGGCTGTACAACAGATGGGCAAAACTTAGACAGTTTTCACCGGGAGATGAAGTGCTCATATTGCTCCCATCATCTAGCTCCAAATTGCTCGCCAAGTAGCAAGGGCCCTTTGTGGTCACACAGCGGGTGGGGGATGTTGACTATGAGGTGGTACGTTCTGACCAGGGTGGGGCCACACAAATTTACCACCTCAACCTCCTTTAAGCATGGAGGGAGGTGATGGCTGTTTCTCTGGCTACCACGGTGATCGAGAGTGATGAGTTGGGGCCAGAGGTGGTTGATTCAAACCAGTCAGCACCGGTCCCTGTTGATGACCTTCTCTCGCCGAGCCAGAGAGCAGATGTGGCCTCATTGCAACAGCGTTTTACTGATGTGTTCTCTCCCCTGCCAGGGCGCACCAGCCTCATACACCACCACATAGAAACACCCCCTGGCGTGACAGTGCAGTCACGCCAGGGGGTATATCGGTTGCCGGAACACAAGAGGAAAATTGTCCGGGCGGACCTTCAGGCCATGTTGGAGATGGGAGTAATAAAGGAGTCCAACAGTGACTGGTGTTGCCCCATTGTGCTGGTTCGCAAGTCCGATAGGTCAATACGGTTCTGTGTGGACTATCGCAAGGTCAACAAGGTGTCCAAATGCCTACCCCCGGGTCGACGAACTCCTGATACTGGATTTGACCAAGGGCTACTTGCAGATTCCCTTGTCGCTAGAGTCCAGGGAAAAAACGACCTTCTCCACTCCGTACGGTTTGTACCAGTTTGTCACACTTCCATTCGGATTGTTTGGGGCCCCAGCCACATTTCAGCGCCTCATGGACCGGGTGCTGCGGCCTCACTAGGCATATGCTGCGGCCTACTTGGATGATGTCATCATTCATAGTGAGACCTGGGAGCAGCATGTGCAGCAGGTGGGGGCAGTACTCGACTCCCTGAGGCAGGCGGGGCTCACGGCCAATCCGAAGAAGTGTGCCGTTGGACGGAGGGAGGTACGGTATTTGGGGTACCACTTGGGGGAGGGCTGGTGCGGCCACAGGTACGAAAGACCGCAGCGGTGGCAGCCTGCCCAATATCCAAGACAAAAAAAGAGGTCAGGAGGTTTCTGGGGCTGGCCGGTTACTATAGGAGGTTCATTCCGGCCTTCTCGGAGCTGACCAGCCCCCTAACCGACCTGACCCGAAAGGGTGCCTTAGATTCGGTCCAGTGGACGGAGCCGTGTCAGCTGGTGTTTGAGAGGGTAACACAAGCCCTCTGTGGGGAGCCACTCTTGTATACTCCTAACTTTTCTCTCCCTTTCATCCTGCAGACCGATGCCTCGAACAGTGGGCTGGGGGCCGTTTTGTCCCAGGAGGTGAAGGGGGTCGACTGCCCCGTACTGTACATTAGCCGGAAGCTGGCTCAATGGGAGGCGAACTACAGTACGGTGGAAAAGGAGTGCCTCGCCATACGGTGGGCGGTCGGTGCCCTCCGCTACTACCTCCTGGGGTGCTCATTCACCCTCTGGTTGGATCACGCCCCGCTCCAGTGGCTCCACCGCATGAAAGATGCCAACGCGCGGCTCACTCGCTGGTATCTGGCATTACAGCCTTTCCGGTTCAAGGTGATCCATAGGCCTGGTAACCGCATGGTCGTGGCTGACTTTCTCTCCCGCTCTGCGGAGCTGGGGGGGAGTGGGCTCACGGCCGGCGGGAGTATGGGGTATGTGGCAGTGGGGTGTGGTTAAGGCGCCGGCTACTGGAGGAGAGGGAGGAGTGGCTCAGCCGGTGTTCAGACAGCTGGACAGAATCAGGTAATCAGTCAGCTATATAAGCACGCTTGTAACCTGGTTCTGATCTCTTGCAGTAGGCTGGATCCTGTGAGAGGACCGATCGTTGACGGCAGCAGAGGCACCACGCGCAGACGACCCTCAGCCTAGAAGATGCAAGCAGGTGGTATAATGTGCGTGTGGCAGGCATACCTAAGAACGCAGAAAAGCAGGATCTAAGTGGCTTCATGCTTCATACGTTGGCTGAAAAACTGGAACTAGACGTGGATGCCGGATTTGAACTGGAGCGGGTCTATCGCGTTGGCTTGATGCGAGACGACAGTCGCAGCCGTCTTGTCCTGGCTCACTCTCTGAGATTCAGCGCAAGAGAAACAGTTCTTCGAGTGGCCCGCGAGAAGAAGAGAGTTGAGTGGCAAGGCAACAGGATCTCCTTTTTTCCGGATCTTTCTCAGGATGTGCTTCAGCAACGTAGGAAGTTCAACATGGTGAAAAAACAGCTCCAAGAGCGGGGGATTCATACTCCATGCTGTATCCCGCGACTCTGAAAGTCTCTGCAAACAACAGGTCCCACACCTTCACCTCGCCAGATGCAGCAGCTGCCTTCCTCACAACGCAGGGCTGAACACCAGATTATAGGACTGTGTGTCGGGTTGAAATATATGAGGACATATAGGTATGTTCATTAGTTATCCTCCTGGATGTTTATTATAAAACACCAGACTCATAGTTGTTATTTCCACATCTGTCTCCAGAGAGGGATATAAGGTCCTCTTTTTTGTTATTGTTTTGAGTAGCCTATATACATGTGTAAGGGCAGAGTTTCTATAGTGAATTTGCCCTTTGTGGCCTGATGACGTGTTTGATTTAATTTACCTCCTGGAAGACATAAACATGTTTAGCTGTGGCTAATAATTATTATGGGTCATATGTGAAAAGTACATCTATGTGATAAAGGGAAAAAAAAGATGGTGGAGTGGGGTGGAGGGGGGCCGAGGCAGGCCGGGTGCACCTTTCATGCGGATAGACTATTGTAACAACAATATTGTAACAACAATAGGTACTATCTTAATATCCGATCATGCAACGGTGGGGATGGCACTATATTTAGGCCAGTTACCAAAGCGTCTGTTCACTAGGTGGCAATTTAACTCATCCCTGCTCAGAGATGAGCATTCAGTAGAATTTATTAAAAGCGAGATACTGGATTATCGGTTGAATAATGAAGGCTCAGTGTCAAATCCAGCCGTGGAGTGGGATGCTTTTAAGGCTGTGATTAGAGGTCGACTCATTCAGCATTGTTTATATTTGAAGAAGAGATTGGTTCAACGTCTCTAGAAACTGGAGGTGGACATTAAAAAAATGGAAAATGTGCACTCCACTCAATCTGAGCACTCCATTCTTCTTGAACTAAATACATTATAAGTGGAATACAACTCTATAATACAGAGGAGAGTTGAATATACATTATTCAGAACTAAACAAAAATATTATGAACAAGGGGAGAGAACAGGGAGATTTCTCGCACAGAGAGCAAAGCAGCAGTATGCTCAATCAATTATATCTGGGGTGCAGAATAATGATGGTGACCTGAAAACAGATGACATGGACATAAATGCTATATTTGTCACATTGTATCAAAGTCTTTATAAATTAGACAACCCTAATTCTCAAGATATTAGTTTTTTTTTATCCACTGTACATTGCCCAACTCTATCACAGGAGGAACAGGACCGAATTGGAGCAGACATTACATTGGAAGAGCTTAAAAAGGCTATGCAGGACCTGCAAGGTGGGAAATCTCCAGGTGAAGATAGCCTCCCAGCCGAATTTTATGAAGTTTTTTTCAGATATTCTTGCCCCTAAACTCCATAGAGTTCATAAGGACGCCTTAGAGAAAGGTTCTCTTCCGGATAGTATGCAGACGGCTATAATAACTTTAATACATAAAAAAGACAGAGACCCACAGCAATGCGACAACTACGGCCCTGTATCACTGATCAATGTCGATGCTAAGTTGCTTGCCAAGATTTTAGCATCTAGGTTGGAGGTTTGTTTTTTACCAAAACTCATTCACCCGGACCAGGTTGGTTTTATTAAGAATAGGACGTCATCTGACAATTTACGCAGGTTGCTTCATCTCATGTGGCAAACTGGAAATGAAACAGACATAACAGTAGCTTTTTCGCTGGATGCTGAAAATGCATTAGACAGGGTGGAGTGGGCGTTCCTTTTTCAGACATTAGAAAAATGTGGTATTGGTTCTTCTTTTATCAACTGGGTTAAATTATTATATTACAATCCCAAGGCATCTGTAGTAACAAATGTCAGGAGGTCTCCCCCTTTTCAGCTTCATAGAGACCAGTTTCTTTCTTTTGAACAATTAAGGGGAAAGCACAAAATCTCAATCAAGGATTTCTGGAAATACCTTCAGTTATAGAGTTGTATCTTGTCACACCTTAAAAAATTAGCGCTTACATTTAGAACTGAAATACAAACCAGACTGGAACAGGAGGGGCACTTCAAAAGGAAAACATCATGCTTTTATAACCTTCTGAGGGGGTCTCAGTTACCCAGGAAAGGGATATAGCGGAAGAGATATCTGGTGAAACATGGGCGCAAATTATTGAATCATGGTTTAAAGTATCGAGGGAAATGCAGTGAACATTAATGAACATTAGTTAATACAGTAATGCATGTTAATTACAGTTAATTAACTGATGCTGTTCACATTTACATTAATCAATACATTAAATAAGTATTATCCTACCATTAATAAATGTGACAAGAAATGACTGAATCGTATTATTGTATCAGTTGTTCGTTAATGATTATTACTTCATTAACTGAAGTTTATTCATGCATATTTATTGTAAGTGTCACAGTATCAGTTACTTTTTGATACTCAACTACATTTACTATCAGATCCTTAAAGACTTTTACTCGAGCACTCTTCTCATGTGTGACTTTCACTTTTACCACAGTGATATTTTAACACAGTATATTTAACTCAAGTTTGACTGCGTGTACTTTTTAATCACAGTGTTCAATATACAGACTAATGATATACAGACTAATATATAATAATATACAGACTAACATTATATTGTGGTATAATAATCACTGGAGCTCAGCAGGTTCATCACTCTGATCACAATCACAGCTGATAGAACTGCAGCTCGGCTGAATGACCCTATAAAATGTTGATTTCTCTCCAGAGATCAATATCAACACATGAAGTTTCCGTTACAACACATGTATTTATTAATTATAAAGTAATCTGAGGCTGCAAAGTAACTAAATGTATTAGAATCTGATGTAAGATGAAGTGAAGTTGGAGTACTTGAATAAATGTACTTAGTTCCTCGTGTCCTGCAGGGCAGCGAGAGGTGGTGACCCTGTGATGTATTTACTGCTCTGAACAGAAGTAAAATGACCTCCCCGTTTTTTCATATTTTTCTGAAATCACATCCAGATGTTGTCGTGCTGCTTCCTGTGTCCAGTTCCCAGCGAGCGCTGGAACGTGACACTTTCCCTGGAAAATATAATAAAACAGAAAAAGCTCAGTGCAGCTATTTCCTTTCATAAATCCTGCTGAGTCATACTATAGCTCTCAGTACATTCAGTGTTTTAGTGGAAGACGCACCGTGGCGGTGAGCGGCTGTAAATCCTTGTCGACAGACACCGGCAAGCTTTCAACGTCCAGCTGAGGATTCATGCCTGAGCGTCAGGTGATGACTCGCCTGTCCTCTCAGTGGAGGCTCAGGTTTCACTGTCTGCGTGTGACCGTCCATCCGACCAGCAACACCAACCTCACCTGTCGACACACCTGCAGGATTTACTGACCTGAGGGGCCTCCAGTCGGTTCTTCTCTTCTCTGAGTTTCAACCAGGTCATTTACAAATGTGTTTGTTTCAGTTTGCTACTAACGACTGTTTTCATTGTTTATTAATCTCTTGATTATTTTCTGCATTAATTGATCAGACATTTGGTCTGAAATGTGATATATGTTGGAAAATGTTGATCAGTGTTTCGTCGTTGTTTTGTCCACAACACAAAGCTATTCAGTTTACTGTCAGAGAGGATAGACGCATCTGACGAGCTGAAGGGTGATTCAGACTGCAGACGATGCAGTGCTCTCTCTCTCTCTCTCTCTCTCTCTCTCTCTCTCTCTCTCTCTCTCTCTCTCGTTAGAGTCCTGATTAAGATAAATAAGCTCCTGAAAAAACATTGAAGGAGGTAATCTCAGATTGTTCTTCAGTATAGATCAACATAGACAAATTAAAAGATCAAAATGAGACCATGGATCAATTCTTAACACATGAATATATGAATATATGAATATATCATAGACGATATCGAGCAGCTTCAGGTGTTAAACACACCTGAGTCAGATGACCTCCTTTTCACCATGAAACACAGCAGACTTTCAGCTGAGCCCACTGACGTGAAGAACGTTACACATCTCAGCTGCAGTTCCAACTTTGGCCACTGCGACCAAATCGCTGCAAGTTTCACAACAGTTTCAAGGTCAAAACTGGTTTTACATCCATGCTTTTATTTCTAATATGAGCCTTAAAACATTTCAGTGTAAAACCTGTTTCCTGTTTGAAGTAAGGGTTGTTGACACAGACTTGGGGCTCTATCTTAACGATCTGAAACGCAAGTAAATGACCTTTGCGCCCGACGCAAATCTAAAATGGGTTGGTCTGAAGTAGCTACATTAGCCATAGGTGTGGTTTGGGCGTAACGTGCAATAAACCAATCAGAGCGTCATCTCACGTTCCCTTTAAAAGCAGGCGCGCTTGTTCCAATAGCGGATTGCTATTATAATGGCGAATTTGCCAGGCGCATGCCAGGAGCGGTTCACAGCCGTGGAGACCGACGTTCTCGTCAGGACTGTAAAAGACCGAGAAGAGGCCTTGTATGGGGATGGGAGAAACCCATCCAAATTAGCTTTGGTTAAACGGGCGTGGGAGAAAATTGCCACAATTGTTTCTACGGCTGGCATCCCCATGACATCGCACGGGGCCTTGGGAGCAGTGCGCTACGACCAGCTGATGAGGGAGCAGCGCAAACACCAAGGTGCAGAGGATCCTGACCCACTACATGCCGTGGCAGCATTGTCTGACTGGACTGTACTGCCCAGGATGCGGCAAGGTATTAATGCCAGTCTTGACCGGCGCATCGCCTCAAGTCTCCAAACGTACCACCTGCTCCTGTTGTGCCCCTTCCTCCTCCCCCAACTCCATCTCCGTCCACTCGCTCCACTAGGAGCACATCGCGCATTGTCACTCCTGGACCCTCACGGCTACGGCAGGCGCGTCGCATATCAGAGGGAAAAAGAATTAGTTCTTCTGTTGAAATCTTTTCAACTTTTTTTGTATGGTTTTTTTCTGGTCTGTTGCAGAATTCTTTTCTGAAACAGCAAAATAGCACCAGTCAACGTTTGCACCGGAACACGCCTCCTCTTTTCGCTGAACCGCCCCGAAGTGCAAGTTCATTCCCTAATTTAAGGACGTGCGTCTGTGGAGGGAAAATTCCAATGTGTGCCGAATGCAAAATAGGAATTATACAAGCGCCAGTGTACAAAGTCAATTGCGCTTAGTGCAAGATAGAGCCCTAAAGGCGTCAGCCAGTAGCGTAACATCATGTTGATAGGCCCCCATGCAAATATTTTTTTTGTGCCCCACACCCTAAATACAAGCGCACGCATACACACACGCTTGGACACACACGCACAGCCACTCGAGAGAACTGCTATTACAGGGGTGGACTGGCCATCGGGAGTACCGGGATTTTTCCCGGTGGGCCATTTTTTATTTTATTTTTTATATATTTATTTTTTCTACTGCACCTTGCCTTGGTAACTACCGTTAATTACCAAATAATAGCTGGGTTTCAATTAACCACATGGTCCCCTTTAAACGCTGGGTGCAGTTGCAGTTAATAACCGCCGGTTCCAAATAAATGTTGGGTCTAATTTATTTAAGAAAATAAATAATTAAAAAATCAAGGAAGAAGACGTGACCACTGACGCTGCACGTTTTTCTCCTTCCCTTTTCACGTATTGTGCTGCTTTCTGTCAGTCAGTATCACATTGATGATCGCCATGGCTCCGGTGCAGCAAAAAAAAAAAAGGTACGACTTGAAATTCAAACTTTCTGTCGTAAAATATGCAGAGGAAAACTCGGGAGAAGCAGTCGCTAGATGTATCTGTCGACCCCAAGAGAGTGAGAGATTGGCAAAAAAATAAAACTGAGCTTCAGCGTCTGTCCGAGGAGGACAGCAGCAGGGCCAGGCTGCCTGGTGGAGGGAGAAAGAAGGCTAGCGAGGAGCTTGAGATAAACATGCAGGAATGAGTTATCAGCAAACGGGCACGCCACAAGAGAGTGTCCCGCAAAATGATCAGGGCGATGGTGAAACAAATGTACGCCACTGTGAATGACAGCAGAAATGAGGAGTTTGTTGCGAGTGCTAGTTGGCTAAATTGTTTCCTCCGCCACCACCTCACGTGCAGAAGACATACAACTATTGACCAGAAGGATGCCAGCGAATTCACCGAGAAGCTGGCAAAGTTTGTGACATTTTCATTCCGGATGTTTGTGAGGAAGGAATTAAATGCAAAAAAATGCCTGGTCTGTTCAGTGATTGAAACAAATAAATGCCCCGGCAAGTATTTACGGTATGATAACTCTCCCGGCCCAGGGAGAGAGACATGCATCGGCTCAGCTGCAGACACAGCAGAGAGGTGACGAGACGCGGCTCATCGAGGCTGACAGTCAAGGTGATTGGACAAATTACCATTTCCTCCTCCTATACCACCCACTCAGCGTTACCTTATCGACCCACCCCCAGCAATTTCATTCATAAAAACAGGGGCCTGTGGCAATTCTGGACAGCTGTTTTTTTTTGTTTTCTTTCTTCCTTCATGGGCTCCTGATGGCGTCTGGGCCCCGGTGCAGCTGCATCACTTGCAGCGCCGATACTTACACCACTGTCGTCAGCAGCCTGTCGCGTCACTCAGCCTCACACAATGCTTCCCAGCTTTACACGCTCAACCACGCCGACACAATTTTAGCTGAGATCCAAGCAGTGCAGCGTTCTCGCTGACTCGTCACTTCTTGTTCTTCTGCTTCTTCTTCTGTGGTTGAAAAATTAGCTCCACCTGCTGTTTATCTCCATCAACCAATCAGCTCACGGTCAGGAAACTGTTCAGGATGTCATCATTTTGGTGCATGTGTTTTGTTTGGACCTTGTTTCTATATTTGTCTCTGGGATGAACCCGTCAGTGTTTCCAGGTCCAGTCGTGTCGCAGGAACCAGTTAAACCTTTAAACACCAGTTAGCGCTCTGTCAGCTTCCTGTTCAAACGCCTCCACCAGCAGGAAGTGACATCATGGAGTTGCTGGATTAAAGGCCTGAGCAGTGCTTTAGCTCCGCGGGCTAATTGTGTCTCTGGTGGTGTGTGTGGTTTCTGTGTGTGTGTGTGTGTGTGTGTGTGTGTGTGGCTGCAGCCTGGAAGCAGTCCTTTAAATACACTCTGGATCGTTCTAATGATCCTCGGGCCAGATCAGACTGCAGTGGACCAGGACCAACGCTGAACAGAGCAGCCATTCATCTGAACTCTGCTGGTCTCTGATAGCAGGAGGACCAGGATCCAAGAAGACCTGGACCAACCACCACTGTTTTTATAAATATATAGAGATGTTCTGATCAGACCTTCAGGGCCAAGAACATCAACGACTCTTCATTCTCCACTAAATGTTCATATTTTCCACAGAAGAGGAATACAGTTCTTTGCTACTGTAGTTAAGTTACATTTGAGGCACTTGACTCTTTTCTTCTTCTACTCCTCCAAACTTCAGAGAAAACGTTGTACTTTCTACTCTCCAACACATCCGTCTGACACCGTTAGTTACTTTAGACAGAAAACATATCGATTTTATGAAATATGAAGTATAAAATAGTTATAATATTTAAACACCAGTCACCAGAATAAAACACAGGTCAGCTAATCATCACGTTTCTTCAGGTTCAGTTTGATCTTCACTGTCAGCCTCTGTCTCCACAAACATCCGGCGGTTTCACTCTGACACATGTGGAGGCTCAGTGTTGAAACAGTGGTCTCTGGCTTGGCAGCCATCTCACCCAGCTGTAGCTCCACAACCACACATACAGTGTGACCAATAGCAGGATTTTATTAATAAATAACCTTTAAAGCCTTGGTTACAGAGTGCTTTATAAGAGGTCAAAGGTCAAAAGATAAATACGACACAAATTAAAATCAGAAATGTTTAATACAATTAAAAAGAGAGAAAGCAGAGAGACTGAGCAGAGAAACTTTCTGCTTTTATAATACCTACAATATCACTATATTCAAATATAAATGTGCAATATTTTCCGTTATCATTATTCGTTATTGTAGCATAACCTTTCTATCATAGTTTTTTCTAGTTTACTTAACGTCCTGAACTGATCTTGATTTGTGAATTTCCTTTAGGATTAATGAAGTTCTTATCTTGAATGTTCAGTGAAACTTTGAGACAGCTGATCCTCTGCTTCTTCTTTCTAAAACCTCACTGTCATTATTCAAGGTTGAACAGGAAGTATGGTGGCCTGCAGGGACACAACTCTGAAAACAGGTAAAGATTACCAGCCTGAGGCGCTCACATGTTCCTGCAGCCAGTGACAGAAAGAGGCTCACTGAGACTTGAACTGTTTCTGCAGCGGTTTTCAGTCTAACATGTTCAGCTGCTGTTTTACTGTCAAACACTTTGTTTAGTTTCATATTTGTGATTAAAATGAGACTCGGCCGTCTGTGGGACACAGCGAGGATGCAGATTGAAAGCAGCTGAAGCCTCCGTCGTCCTGACACTCATCTGTTTATGATTAGAACGCTCGGGTCGGCGATGAGGCGAAAGCCGAGAGAAGCAGTAAAAAGGTGTGAGTGACTGCCGGCTGCCACGACCACCTGCAGTCCTAAATTGGGCAATTAGAGCGGCGAAGTGTTTTCTTAGCGGGTAATACTCCGTAATGAGTTCAACAGTGCAAATGTGCCCGAGGCCCCACCTTCACCCCTCCTGAAGACGGAGAGGAATCGACATCACGGCGCGCTTGCTCGGCCTGTCACTCTTTTTAATCTCCGGCAGAAAACACACTCCTCTTCTTTTCTCTCCTCGTATGATTCATTGACCGGATCCCCAAAGAAGCTGCAGCCAGGTCGAGTAAATCCCCCTTTCTTAATTAAGATTTCTCTCACCCCTCATCCCAGCGCTACCTCCCCTCCTCCTCCCCCCTCATCCTTGCCCTCAGCCCGGGCTGAAAACTTCTGCGGCTGACAAGAAATCAATGCGTCCAGGGCGCTGGGGCTCAGGTATTGGATTGCAGGTGGACCCAGGAGGAGCGCCGGCCGGCCCCCGGCCCCCCGGCTGCCGCACCAAGCTGTCCGCTACGGTTAGCCCCCGCCACTGCTGAGATGTGAAGTCTTTGGCTGCCGGATAAAAATGTCAAGCACTAATAGGCTCCATTGTGATTAGGCGAGATGGAGTTCACAAATCCTCGGTAGAAAATCTGTTAGGAGCGATCTTTACAAGGTCTTAGGGTTTGTCGGCGGCCCGACTCCTCCTCTCACAACACACTCTCATTTTTTATCAGCCTCAGAGGGAACACAACGATAAATAAATAATTGTCTGAACTTTCCGTCAATTACAAAATAAGAAAAAGTAGACTTGTTGCGAGCCCTGCACAGAATATTCATGAGCTGCTTCATTACCCCGGGATGCTTCTGTTTTCAGGGATTTGTTTTTACCCCAGTGAAACGCTCTCAGGTAGAAAATGTTATTTACACTTTGTGCAGGATTCCTCTCTCT
Organism: Diplodus sargus; assembly: GCA_903131615.1. Taxonomy (NCBI): domain Eukaryota; kingdom Metazoa; phylum Chordata; class Actinopteri; order Spariformes; family Sparidae; genus Diplodus; species Diplodus sargus. Next base: position 54,375 of record CAEMYA010000142.1, on the reverse strand, counting down.
CACCGCTGCTGCACTCTTTTTGTTATTTTGCCTGAAAGTTGTGAGCCGATCCGGGCTGGGTGTCTGACCTCTCTGAGCTGGAAGGTATCAGAACTGAGAGAGAGGAGCATAATTTATTTAGAAATAGGCCTGATTTTAATCACCTGGAGATGCTGCAGGACTCTGAGGGTTTTTTGAAAACTCAAGTGTTAACTGATAAACACCTACAGTGCAGCCAGAAGATACAACTACACACGCAGATCAGTTTCAAGATCCATCAAACTCCTCAAGTTTCTACCAAAGTGTGAACAATGTGCAAACACTCAGCTTAATCGTGGAGCTTGTTGAACAACTCAAACTTCTCAAAGCCTCACATCACACCTTACACAAGGAACGTACGTTTTTCTTCCTCTGCTCGTCGTCGTACCTGCTGCTGCCCAGCTCCTCGGTCGCCTCCACGTGTCCTCAGAGAGCAGTTAGTGAAGGAAATGAAGGATGGACGATATATAAACAGGTCAACGGGCCAGCCGGCCGGCTCTGACACACTGCAGACGGCGATGTCCAGAGAGCATATATATATATATATATATATATATA
>CAEMYA010000142.1:31566-53655 GCA_903131615.1 Diplodus sargus | reverse complement strand
ATATATATATATATATGTACATATGTTTGTGTATATATCTATATATATATTTATGTATCTATATATATGTTTATATATGTTTATATATAAAAATGCAAAAGGCCAGAGAAACATGTCGGTGCCAGTTAAATCTTAAGAAGACAAAATAAATGGATTTGGACACATTTAAGGTAACAAATCAAATTAACAACATGATTAATTTCTTGATGTGACTTTTGATCCGGTGATGACTGAGAATTGTTTTTAATTTTAATTTGTCACCTAGAATCACAAATAAATCATGACATTCACACAATGTTCCATATTTTCCATAACTGGACATCTAATATTCAGCACATACAGTCTCTGTGTGTGTTTATAGTATCTGCAGTACAACATGAAATATATAATCAGTGAGCCAGAGGGTTTATTATTGACCCTGAAATAAAGTGTTTAATAAAAAATCTGAGCGTGAGGACAACGAACATCATGAGACATGAAGACTACATGGGGAAGCTGAAACAACAAGCCAGCTGCTCCAACCTGAGTCAGCTGTGACCGAGATATGAGGAAAAACAGACTCAAAGTACAATTAATATTAACATCAATATTAATATTATTATATTTAATTTTTCTCATTCATATATATTAATATCTTCTAGCAAATAATACATTAGGATTATATCTGTTATCAAACTATATAATCACATATAATAATAATAATAATAATAATAATAATAATGAGGAGAATATTAATGAAATAATGGATGATGATGATAATGATGATGATGATGATGATGATGTTTACATTTAAATATGTCATGAGTCATATTCAGTTCTACAGTTCTACAATATGTGAAATCTCAAGTAACATGGCTGCCAAACTAGAGACCACTGTTCAGGACTGTGTTCCAACATCTGTAAACCACTGGATGTTTTAGAGAGTCGTCTTACACCCGTGAAACCGAAGCAGCTGACTGAAGATCAAACATCATGTCCTCTGAAATAATCAGAGCAGAAACATCACCTTCATCATTTCACCTTTGAGGTATCTGGATGACAACACATCTGATTTTTGAGTTTAATTTAGCTTAGATTGAACAATGACTAATTGTTTCTCCTTATGTGAGTTAAGGAATGCAGAAAAAATGAGAGTCACAGCATCAAGGGGCCTGGAGCAGTTTTTCAACTGTGTGAGTGTGAAAGGTTAGCCATCATAAAGTACTAAATCTGAGGTTGGCCCGTACCCCAAATGGTGGGAAATGCCATACCGTTTATGTTCCCATAGAAGGATAGAGGGGTCAATTTGGGGAGAAGACCTTAGGTTGACCACAGCCAAGTTAGATGAGTTATGAAGAGGAGCAGGGAGACAGGTCAACTCCTCATTTTGTTTATTGGCTAATTTCCCAAAATGACCAATTAGAAGAAGTGGGTAGGTACTGGAGAAAGGAGTCTAAAAACCCTTGCATAGGAAAAGACAGTGGGGTGGCATTTTGGTGGATCTCCAAAGATCGGAGGACTCAGGTTGGATTTCCGAGTGAGCAGAGGGCAAACCATTTTGGCATCGCTTTTGCCATAGACTTGAGAAAATCAGAATGCGGCCGCTTCTGATCCGGACACAGGGCTCAAGGTCTGTTTCAATAAAGATTGCTCTGTCATTCCACCCAACCTTGCCTCCGCAGAATTCTTTTATCATCAAACTACATGCCGACACCTTTGAGGAAGAGAGCCCAGAAACCACACCTTCATCATCTCACCTTCATCATCATCACCTTCATCATCTCACCTTCATCATCATCACCTTCATCATCTCATCTTCATCATCTCACCAGTCGCACACAGAGACACTCAGAGACAGTTTCACATCATTGACAGTGGCAGACAACATCTCAACACGATAAAAACACTCCTCCTCCTTCTCTTCTGCTTCCTCTTCCTCCTCCTCCTCCTCCACCTCCTCCTTCTCGTCATTATTTTAAACAAATCATTTCCAGCTCTCTGTCCTGATAAACCAGCAGCCAGAACCGGTCCACACACATCCAGTTCTGGCTTTAACCCGATCCGTCTGGGCGGGTGGTGAGCAGAAGGTGTGTGAATGTTGACCTAACCTTGCTGTAATGATTAGCCGCCGTCATAAATTGCTTACAAATGGCCGTCTTGTTCTGCTAAATTTCATGACTGTTTCTTTCCCAGATTAGTTTATTACAATACCAGGCGTGTCAGAATCAATGCTTCACATTATTCCTGAAACACTCTCCTCCTCTACCTCCGCCTCCCCTTAGCACAAACGTGAGTCCGACTCCCAGGTGGATTATTTTCAATCAATACAGTGAGCGCGGCGGTGGTGGAGCCTCTAAATATCCAGGATTGGCTGAGGGGAGAGCGGCAACCTGACCCGAGCAACGATCCGTTCCATAATCACCTCGGACCGTCGGATTCTTTTCCAGCCGCTGGAGTTTCCCTCCCAGGCTGCTCTGCTGCTTTTAATGAATTTCCTGTCTTACGGCCTCAGAAATGTCAACACTCAATCACGCTGTAATTGAATTTCTCCAGCAGTCCAACATTTTTCCTCTTAAAGCAGCACCATTAAAACATTCTTTTGTTTGCACTCTTGGAAAACTCACACTGGCTCCTTTTTATTGTTGGCCGTGTTTCGTAATGTTTCTAACATATGTCAGGTCTGACGGAGGTGGAGGAGGAGGGGCCTGAAATCTGCAGGGCTGATGGGTGAAGCCTACAGGATGTACGTGGAGGTGTTGGACTATTTCAGTACATGTTTATCATGTTAGCATTGGTCAGCACAACTCGTCTTCTTCTTCTCCTTCTTCTTCTTCTTCTTCTTCTTCGCCTTCTTCTTCATAATTTCTTCTTCTTCTTCTTCTTCTAATCCTTCTCCTTCTTTTCCTTCTTCTTCTTCTCTTTCTTCTCTTCTACTTCTTCTTCTTCTTCTTCTTCTTCTTCTCCTTCTCATTCTTCTCCTTCTTTTCCTTCTTCTTCAGATTAAACCACAGTGCATTGTGGGTAAAGTAGGCTCTAATTTTGAAATGAAAGACGACTGTGTGACTACATTAGCCACACTGCAACTGATTCACTTAATGACTTCACGGGAGGCAGTTTATCTGAGTACAAAATTGGGGTACAAATCTGAAGTATACTCGAGTATTTCCACATCATGACACTTTGTACTTCTCCCTGCTAAACCCCTCCCCCTCCTCCCTCCCTCCCTCTGATTGGTCGCTCCAGCTGAGTGATGCTGAGCTGTCGACCAACCAGCAGCCCCTCTCACTGGGACCAGTTTCACTCTCCAGACGTCTGTGAATAAAGTTTGTGGAGAAACCTGGACAGCTGACCCGACTTTATTTATGATGACAGTCAGTTTCATTCTTTCCGTCTGATTGGCTCACTTCCTGCTCGTTGTCGAGGCAGGCGCGGTGAAACTGGCGGGAGGAGGCCATCCTGAGGAGGAGAACCATGTCTCTGTGGAGTGCTGAGGGATGAAGGACACTCCACCCGGCCCCATGAAGTTTCCTGACTGATGGATGGAGGCTCCTGATGAAGGCCTCTGAGGGTCTCCGCCCTCCTCTGAGTGCACTTAACACCTGTAATGACCTGACTCAAAGATCAGCGCCTCCTCCTCCACCTCTTCCTCATACATTCCTCCATACACTTCTTCTCCTCCGGCAATGACCCAGACACAGCACCTCCATCCACCCCACACCCATACTCCTCCTATTCCATCCACTCCTCCTATTCTTTCTCAACCATGCACTACTCCCCTCATCCATCCTCTTAATCAAGCTCCTCCTCTCCCTCCATCCTTGCCTGTTTCTCCTCCTCCTACTCCTCCTGCTCCTTCTTCTTCTCCTCCCAACATTCCAACCTAATCATTTGAGGCCATATTCAACACAGGATGTGGCATAAAGGAGGTGATTTCAAAATAAAAATCACATCATACACACCAGAGTCACTTCACATGGCCTCATTAAATAATTTATAAGAACTTTGATTAATGGAGGAAAATCTGATCATCACATTAATCAGCTACATGTTCATGCAAAGGTGAAAACTGAAAAAATCAATATGTCATCAATTCAAATTAAAACACAAAAGTGTTACAATTCTGGACTCCCCTCCTCCCTCTCCTCCCTCACATCCTTGTCCTCCTCCTCCTCCTCCTCCTCCTCCTCCTCCTCCTCTGCACTCGGCCCTTGTTTTCTTTGGCCCTGGCCTGCTGGTATCAGCCCGGCCCAGCGGAGTCAAACCCATCACAGCTGACTCGAGCTCGACCTCGTCAATATGAACTAATTTGATTTCTGAGTTATAAGGCAATAAATAACTGCCATAAAACAACAACTGGAGCCGTTTCTCCTCCTCAGGACAGAACCTGTATTGTGCCACCTATAATTGACTGCAGGTTTATTTTTCGGCCATCTGCAGCATCCAGACACATTCCAGCATGTTTTATTTCTGAATGAAAAGGAGGTCCAACACAGATGGACTGTGTGGCTGCAGGAGGCGCATCAGCGCCAGCAGCCATCAGGTGTTTGGGTGGGTTAAGAGTAGATTAGGAGGGTGGTGCTGGAGGAGCAGGGGAGGGGGGGGCTTTTCTCTCGGGTCCCCGGGGGTCACTTCAGGATGTGTAACCTGATGTAATTGCAGGCATTAAGTGCAGCAAGGCCCCGGACAATCTCCCCCTTTGTGGAGTGAATTAAAGAATATTAGCTGCAGCGGCGGCTTGCTGCTAATGGACAGAAAATGGATTGGTGAGCAGTTTAGAGGGTCATTAGAATACAAAGTTGGTGTTAAGAGGGGCTCGTCACTGGATCAGAACCACCATGAACTCTGCTGCTTACACTGTAAATCATCAGAGAGAGGGGAGGGGAGGGAGGAAGGGAGGGAGGTGGAGGAGAGGGAGGACAAGAGAGGGGAGGAGGAGAGAGAGGAGGAGGAGAAAGTGGAGAGGGAGGTGGAGGAGCGGGAGGAGGAGAGGGAGGAGAAGGTGGAGGAGGAGAGGGAGGAGGAGAGGGAGGAGGGTTCTGCGAGCTGGCTCCCTCTCCACCTCCTCTCCATGGTGGCGCCCAGGCAATGATAACATCAGACCGCCTGCTTCCTGATTTAACAGCAGAATTAAGGAGAATTACAACAATTTTCAAACGTCTTCAGTCCAAAGAAGAATATGAAACATGTATGGAACAACATTCAGGCTGAAAAAACACAAGGATTAATAAATATAACCCTTCACTATTTAAAGGAACAGTTGATGATGGTGACCCTGTAGGTAAATCCAGCATAGACCAGCACCAAAACACAACATATGCTGATCTACCAGCATGTGTTGTGAGACACAACACATGCTGGTAGACCAGCATGTATTCTACCAGCATGTGTTGTGAGACAGTGTATTTTATGGAGCACATGTTGGTAACTTGAATCTCCTGACTCACAGACCACACTGTGAGTGGATCATGTGATGGTCTCAGGACGTCGCAGCAAGAAAACCTACGTCAAGATTCTGTGGAGGATCTGTCAGTACCGGTGTTAAAACTGAGACAATGCAATACATTTTGTAAGACTTAAATATTTATGCGAGTAAAGGTCTGTGAGACCGGATGTTAGAAGTTTGTGTTTTTTTAGATCTTTACACATTTTCCAAATCTGTTTTTATGTGTTTTTTGGTCGAGAATGGTGATAAAGATGTTGTAGAGTGCTGACAACCTACATATAAATATTTATTCTGATTATACTGAATCTAATGCAGAGTTTGAGATCTTTTTCTCTTGGAGGCAGACCTGATCTTCCATATCTTCAGTGACTCTGCTGAATGTTTCTTTTTTCCTCACTGATTTAAGTCCTTGTTTCCTCCTCGGCTCACGTCGGTAATGACTCGTATTTTGGAGTGATGAGATAATAACCTCCACTTGATTTTTGCAGCGAACGAAGAGGCATGTCTTTGCGTCTGTAATCAGCTGAAGGTTATTCAGACTCTTTTCTGGTTTCGCGGTGGGCGATCTTAATGTGAAATCCAGAGAGAGAGATGGAGCTGGCAGGTTCTGGCTGCGGCCCAGCCTGAGTGGACATGCCACCACTGTTCTCAACACTCCTCCATTACCTCCTCTCTCCTGCCAACGCACATTTAATATCTGAGGCTGCCTCTAGAAATGTCAGAAAGCAGGAAACTGCGACTTCCAGCTGTACAAAAATGTAGCTGAGCGGTACCTTAGTTCAACTGGAAACATAAATACAGATATTGTTGCGTATTTGTTAGTGGAGGGCTTTCCTGTGGTGGTCAGATCTTTACTCAAGTATTTACTCAAACATTAAACATGAAATATCTGAGAATTTAACCTTTAACACCAGAAATTGAGGTATTAAAGTATTGTCGCCTGATGTAGCTGTTCATCCAAAATAATGTGAATAAAATGTTAAGTTGTTTAAATTTAACCTGCTGCACACGGACCCGTCAGACATGTTTGCTGGACAGAGACCTGAGACTTTATGAGGTCAACTGTTGTCTCTGTAAATAGTAACTGCATATAAAACCTTTTGCATTCGTCTCCTCTGAGTAGCAGCTTGGTGTTGGATGGTGAAACTAACTGGTAACTAAATCTCATCTCTGAAAAATAACTAACATTTAGTATCATGGGTTCAGTTGTAGCTGCAGCAGATCTTTTGAGGATTCTCACAGCACTGTAAAGAAAACTCAACTGTAACAATGTCATTCAGGAAGTTAGAGGGTCAGCAGCTACCGTAGCCAGGCTAGCCTATTTAGCAAGCTTGCATCCAATGCAGCTCAACCTCAGAGAGACGGTTAGCTAAAGTGATGTACGATTGCTAACCTTTACAGCTAACATCGGAGCATATATACACGCTTTGTACTCTATTTTTCAAAATCATTTTCAGTGTTTCTGATTGTGAACAGTCTGTATTTAAAATGACCAGGAGCTCACCTGATGTTAGCCTCGAGTCACTGAACTAAGCAGTCAACGTCAGGTTCATGTCTTGATGAAACGTCTCTGACACATGTGGACCCTCAGTAACTACAATCACTGCTTCTTGCACACATTCCTCCTGTTTGACCCCAAACAAAAGGCAGTTTGCATCATCCCCACATCACTCAACGTTCAGACAAAAATTACTGCTGTGTCTGCCAAACGATGTCGCCCGCGTCGTAAATCAGGTTGTTCACCTCTCTGTAACATGAATCCACACAGTGATTGATTGTGTCTTCACTTAGAGGTGACAGGGAATCGTCAAACAACCGCCCGATCTCGCCGCCGTCCTCCCCGACGGCATCACTGCTCCTCTTTGTTTGTGACACATCTTGGTGACATTATCTCTTTCCTGTTAGCAGTTAGCATGAGGCAGAGGTCAGGTACAGGGTGTCGACTTGTCTCTGACTCACACACAGACATTGATGTGGTTTTTCTGCAGACAGGATGAAGCTGCAGAGGCTGAACTCTGGAAATCTGACAGTCGTCTGCATCATGTGGAAAATCTGAGGGGGAAATTCGACGTGTGGTCAGAGAGTTTTTATCAGCTACATAGATGAGTTCTCACATCGCACTGGAATTATGCAATTAGCCCTGAGCTAACTCTGCCTCTGTCCACACACACATTGTTAACCCAGTGTTAACCTCCGCCTATCAAAAACTGCAGGGAACAATTCATTATTGATTAATCCAGCAGTTATATTTTCCATGTATCAGTCATTTGTTTGGTGAGAAAATAATAAATAAGGCCTTCAAAACGTCCAAAAGCCAAAAAATGTCAAGTGTCTTTTACAGCGAAAAGAAGAAACTCATCACAAACAGAACTTTTTCAATCAACTAACACTTATTAATCACAGACATGCAGTGATTCTGCCAAAAATCACTGTAAGTCAGATGGAATAAAAACATAAAGAAAGTGGTTTGAAGCAAGTGTTTGTGTTACTGGATGAGGCCCCTGAGTTGGACTGGGCCCGGGGCCCTTCAGAGACTGTCCAGCCCTGATCAGCTCTCACACATTACACTATTCTAACGTTTTGGCTCCATTTGTAATAAACAGTATAGACAGTAAATAGACGGCAGAGCTGGGTCTATTTACTGGGTCTGTGTTTCCTGCTGGGATTGTAGACGAGAGGAGAAGCTGGAGCTGTGAGCCAAGAAATAAATCCGAGCCAAGAGCTCCATCACCTGCGACCACATTTCTACTTCTGAGAGGAGACGACCGGCTTCTGCTTCAGTTCGAGCTTCGTGTCTCTTCCTCGGCCTCCTGGCGATGATACATCTCGATCAGCAACCTCCATCTTCGACCTGATCCTCGCCGCCGTCGCTTATAGGAGGGGAAGCTCGGGCATATTGAGAGCTGAGACGTCTCCCACAGGACGGATGTATTTTAGGTCAGCTACATGTTCTGCCATCTGTTTGCCTCCACAACTTAAAAGATGTTGTGAGGAAAGAAAGAGGAGGGTGCAAAGGGGGGGGGGTTGAACCTGTCGGGAGATGGGACCATGAGGGGGAGGACAGGCACGAAAAAAATTCTAAAAAATAAGAAGAAATATCTGCAGGAAACCTTTGAGGGGCATCATGCCAATGGTGAGCTGAGAGAGGAGGGACGAGGAGGGGCGAGCGTATACATTCATCATCCTCGAGCTTCCCACAGTCCTTTGGAGTGCGACATGAATGATGGGGGGGTGGAGGAGTCCCCCAGCAGTGCTCGCTAACATGTGTGAGTTTATGCAAATTCACATGAAACCTGAGCTGTTTAGAGGCCGTCCACATGAAAAAGCTCTTTTGAGAAAACGTACATTTCTTGCATCGTTTTGGCCGACCGTCCACACGGATCCTGTAAATGCAGCGACTTAAAACGCACTTTTTTGAAATGCAGCCCTCCCGTTTTCGGGTGGACAGCGAATCTGCATACTTTCCAAAACGATGACACCATCGTCCCTCGTGGACGCAAATATTCTTGAAACGATGCTGAGGAAAAAAAGATCGTTTTGGTATGTGTGGACATGGCTGAGAGAGAAATCTGAGAAATATGAAGTCAATTGAACTTTATGCTGACAGGCATGGCGTGGACTTCCTGTAAACATGTCCATTTTATCACGTAATGTTTAATAAAGTATTGTTGTTGTCACACAAGTCAGAATTGAAAATAGTGATAACAGTGAAGATATCATCCCGATGGTTTTATTCTGTAAAACAAGCTGGTAATATATTATTTATTTATGTGAGCTGTGACTGGAGCTGGATTTCATTTACTTATGTCTTTGATAAGAAATAGGTAAAAAATACCTTGTGTGAAGAAAAAGAATGTAAAGAATCTCTGTTTGTATTCAATCTTAAGTTGTGCACCTTACAAACAAGCTCACACGTTATTTCTTGAAAATAATATATTTATTATACGACACAGAACTGCAGAGAGGAATGAGAGTTTGTATTTTCTTCATGAACACGCAGCAAACCTCTAAACATCTCTGCACACAGGAATAATTCAGGAGAGCATCTTTAATTAAATCTGAGTGAATGTCAACGACAAGACGATGATGTTAAATCAGTTTGATTCAGAAACCTTATCTTAAAACTATCCCACAGTCCTTTCATCTGTTATCTGAGGAAACATGTTGAAGAGTCAGTATGGAAGAATTGTTGCATTCATCCAAATACAGGACAGCGGGTCAACAAATAAACTCTAACTGTAGTTAGCTGTGCAGCTGGCAGTTCTATCAGTGACTAGTGAGTCGTGAGAGTGGTGTTGGGTTAGCATGCTAATGTCTGTGATGCTTATGATGTCATCATGTTGTTTCTGCTCTCTGCTCAGGACGTTAGCATGTTTTAATGTTTCAAACTATCATTTCTACATATTGCACCTTCAAACACCTGAACACTGAGGAAGAACACAAACAGAAACAGGAACTTATAATAACTTTAATAACCAAATTAAGTTAAATGACTTGTTTTTCCTTTTCACATCAACTTAATGTTCTGTTAGAGTTTCAGGATGAATTAAAGCATTGAATGGATTCATGTAGAAATCAGTAAAATGCTGGTGTTATGTTCGTCTATGAGTCACCATCAGTTCATTGCATCAGGCAGAAGAGTGACAGGTACAGTGGCCCTGAGGGTCAAAACACAACTTTCATGTCTGTCAGACATGTTGTCATGTTCAGGTTTAACAGGGTGAATGTAATATAAACTGATGTCTGCAGTAATGGAGACATTTTACTACCTTTCGTACTTTTAGTACATTTTCCAGATTATACTTACTCTTATTTAAGTCACCTTCTCAATCTACATTTTCACAGTGAGAATTAATACTTCTACTGAAGGGGGGGTAGGATGAGGAGAAGGGGTGAGGAAGAGGGGTAGGGGTGAGGAGGAGGAGGGGGGTCATTAGCTCCTCTGGACGCATTGAACTCATTTTCATGAACTTCTCTTCAGTTTCGGTTGGATGGGAGTGACAGAGGAGCTGCAGGTGGGCTTCACTTTAGGAAGAGACACATATTGTTTCCCCATCCTCCTCCTCCTCCCTCCCTCCTCACCCATCCTCCCTCCTGAAATGTTGCAGTGATGGATGTCCTGCCTGATGCTGCTTTAATATCAAATACAAAAATGTCTTGTTTGGGCAGCGACCACATGAAGCTCCTGCAGAGACGGATCTGATGCGGACCAGGGTTCGCCAGAGGTCACAACATGTGGGACTTGAGGGGCCCAGGGCCGAGCTGAGGGGCCCTGGGCCAAGCTGACAGGGGAAAATATTTTGTACTCTCCTGGGAGCAGCTTAGTTCACATTCTGCTCTGCTTTTACTTCCCTCCCAGGACCAGAAACTTGGCTTCAGTCATGATGACTTCTCCAGATGTTCACCTCACTCCTCCTCCTCCTCTTCCTCCCCCCCTCTTTTTTTTCCTCCTCCTGTACTCCATTGTGAATTTTTGAGCACCACAATTAACATCTATAAATCATGTCCCGAATACTTCCTGCTCAATCACAGGGGAATATTGGGGAACAGCCCAATAGCTCATTACAAATTGGAGACTTAAAGCAGCCAAAAAGATGAATTGTGTCATGAAAACAGCTCGTACAGGATGAGAGTCTCCGCGCTTTAATGATGGCCCGCTCACTTAAATTAGGAGCAGACGATTAATAAAATGCACCGACAGCCTGTTTCCTTGTCAGAAATGAATCTTTTTTCTTTTGGTTCAGGATGAAATCCATCACATGGAGATTTTGCCAGATCCAATTAGATGACTTCCTATTTACATTATGAAACAGTTTGACAAGTCCAGGACAAAATAATGAAAAATAAAATTTAATCATCTTGGCAATAAACACTTTTTTTCTTTATGTAGAAAAGACAAAGTATCTGCAGGGAAAAGGAAACTTAATTTCACCTCAGCATTAACCCTGTAATGACTCTTTATTAGAGCACAAGTGTGAAAATTAGCTGCTGCATCAGAGGCGCATGAACCCTGAGAGACACCTGACACTTCAGTGTTCTTGGCTCTGGTTTATGTTTCAGGAAATATTGACTGTACATAAAAACATCATATTTATTTTACCATTATTCCCTCTGACGGTCACAATTAGTCACAATCACAATCACGAGCTTAGCATTAAAGGGATATTCCGGCGTAAATGTAATCCATGGTCTAAGACACCGTGACACGGAGTTAGGGTTGAGACGAGTCGATTACCGAGTGCTGTAGAGTTCCACAGCTCAAGGATGAAAATGTGGGATTATTACTCCATGGAAATGCAATCAAAGTGCATATGTGTCTTGCCTACCAGTTTATTAACAGTTATTATCGAGAACTGACAGGGAAAAGAACAGAATTGAGCATTTCTAACTGCACTCGGTAATCGACTCGTCAGGGCTTCCCCACAACAAACAAGCTGCTGCAGGAGAGAGGTGAGCTGTGTCTCTTTTCAATAGAAATCCGGCAAATCTAGAAGTTGTTTGATGCCTGGAACTATGTGCTGGGACCCTATTTGTACTGTTGCTGAAGTTTGGTGCAGTTCTGAGCATTATTTGTGGCTATGAGTGGCTTTTTGATGGCGGTTTCTTGGTTGGAGGTATAGACAGCAGTGCATTGCTTTTATGAGGTTGCTAAAACTACATAAGCTAGCGGTCGGAAAACTTGATATCTCGGGGGGGATCTTACTCGGTGTCATCGTGTGTTAGACCATGGATTACATTTACGCCGGAATATCCCTTTAAGACTGGAGACTTAACTTAGCAATAGCTGGAAATGGGCAAATAGCTGTCTTGTCTTGGCATAAAGTCTAAAAACAGTGAAGGAGGAGGAAGAAGAAGAAGAAGAAGAAGAAGACTTTTGACTTTATAAATAACTTTATTTTTCAGTTAGTTATTCTCAAAATCAAAAGTGCACCAGCAGTACTAAACAACCAAGAAATACAAGACAATGAAAATGAAAGATGAAAAACAAACAAACAAACAAAACAAAACAAAAACAAAAACTAACCAAACCCATAACAGTCAACAATGTCTGAAGATCAGAAAGAGAGCAGCAGTGCACCCTGAACCCTTTGCTTTATCCTTCCTGGAGATCCAGATCGCAAGTTTAGCCACGGCACACACAACATTCATCAGAATACAACCCTTCTTTTTCCTCACCTTGTATTTGGGACCACAAATAAACAGATCCAAAGAAAAGTGTTCCCCAAAACCGGTATACCACGACTTTACCACTCCCAGCAGACCAGCTCGGCAAGGACACTCTGTGAACAGGTGAACCAGAAATTTGTCCTGTGCACAGAACAGACAGCCCCTCCCAATGACCAGGGTCCAGGTGTGCTATGTGTCTGTTCGTAGCTATTGCTCCGTGTATAATCCTCCACTGCAGATCAGCTGGACGCTTTTCTACAGGCAGCTTACACAAGGACTTCCAGCTGCCTGTCGGGGACTTATCCTGGCCACACCTCGGTCCACTTCGACACATTCACTCCAACCAGGGAGTCCAGACAGCACACCTTCACACACAGCTGGTACAGCGGCTTCTCCTGCACAGTCTCAAGTCTTCCAAGCCTGAGAGTAATGACTGTTAACAGCCTGTCCCTCTCCTCCTGCCACTCCACTACAGTTAGAGCTGGAAAGCTGCAAATACCTCCGTCCTCCCACTGTTTACCACAGGTTTGATTCTTAACTTAGGCCCTCATGGGCCCCGGCAGGGAGGCACAGACCTCCGTCACCATTCTGTCCAAGATCCTGGAGGGCCTGATATCCATCTTCCGAGCCAAACCCTCAAGAGATGTCTCTGCACAGCCAGCTCTCTGCAGAGCACAACACAGACTGGAGGAGTACAGTGTCTGAGATGTTATAAAATTGGTGTGCAGCAGGGGTTCCTCCAGGAGCCACCACAGATGTTTAGAAGGATGACAAACCGGTAAGGTCCACTTTATCCAGCCGGACCAGGAACAGCTGTTTGTTATATCCCAGTCGGCTTACCCTCTGCAGAAGCTGCTCCGCATCTCGTGTCCACCAGTCCCTGTCCTCCTTCCTCCACTGGAAGATAAAGAGCTGCAGCCCTGATCCAATGCTGTCCAGTCCAGAAGAAGTCCACGAGGTGCTTCTGGATGTCGTCGATCAGGCGATCTGGTGGTGATAAGACTTTCAGGTCTGGTCCATGTGCACCATTAGTTCAATGTTCTCGAAAGTATTTCATAGTCTGAGCACAGAAGTGCCACCGGCCTTCAGTTTTTCAGTGAGGCCAAATCTCCTTTCTTCGGCAATAAGGAGACAACTGCGCTCTGGCACAAGGCTGGCAGCTCCCCTCTTTTAAAGCAATCCATCAAAACTGGGTGAAGGTCCGGACCCAGCAAGCCCCAGAACTGCTGGTAGAAGTCAGTAGACAGCCTGTCTAATCCCAGAGCCCGTCCTTTTGAGAGTTTTTGGGCCGCTGTGATCAGCTCCTCCAGGCTCAGCTCCCAATCCATGTCGACCCTCTCTCCTTCACTGAGCCGAGGAAGCCCCTGCAGAAGTTCTGCAGTACAGTGCTGGTCACAGTCCTCTGCCCTAAAGGAAGAGGAATAAAACTCCACAGCATGTTGTATCATCTGGCCTGGATCTGATGTCATCCTACCATCTGGGAGATGCAGACGGGCCATGAGTTTCTACCTTGCCCAGGTTAAAAAAAAGGCAGTGGGAGCATCCTTATCCTTCAGAGCAATGAAGTGGGATCTCACCAGTGCCCCCTTCACTCTCTGCTGTAAGAAAGCACTCAAGTGTCTTTTCTTTTCTTTTATAATTTCCTTATTTAAAAGGACATCAATGTGTTCTTCACACTGCCTTATTTCTTGTTCTAGTTTTTATATGGCTGCTTTAGCTTTAGCTGTGTAATGAGAAGTGTATACCTGACAAAATACCCTGATCTGAGCTTTACCGATCTCCCACCACATGCCTAAAGACTCAAAAGCAGCCTTCTTTCCTCTCCAGTTCTCCCAGAAGAAAGAAAAACGTTGGCAAAAGGCCTTCTCCTGCAGGAGTTTGTTGTTAAAATGCCAATATGAGGATGTTCTTTCTGTGTGAGAGGAGATGAAAGTTGTTGTGATGAGGTGGTGATCTGTAAACCCTACTGGTGTTATGGAGCTGTCACTGAGTGTTGGTCTGAGGCTATGTGAGATGTAGAGCCTATCTAATCTGGCTGCACTCTCTGTGTTGTCAATAAATCTGAACCAGGTGTACTGTCGGTCACCTGGATGCTGTAATCTCCAGATGACTCACCAGACTGTTCAGTGCAATGGAAGACTTTGGATGAGGCTCTTTGTTCATTCTGTCCATGATGAACTGTAGTGTGTAGTTCCAGTCTCCATCCATGATGATGTTACTATGTCTTAAGAGAAGCAGTTCATCTCTCAGCTGCTCAAAGAAAAGCACTCGGTCTAGTCCTGAGTTGGGGGCGCAGACATTAATAAAAGATAAAGGAACCTTTTTAATCTCCACGACGACCACCAAGATCCGTCCTCTCACAATTTCCACTGAGGACAAGATGTTAAAATCCAACTTTGTAGAGAAACAAATGGCTACCCCCCTTTAAGTTGGTTCTGTGACTTAAGACACACGAGACGTCAGTCCACAGAGCCCACTCAGTCTCATTGTCCGTGTCAGAGTGTGTTTCCTGCAGGAGAATTACGTCCAACTTCTTTTGTTCGAACAGTTCTTTAGTTCATATTTAAAGAAGCCACCCTGAGCCCATCCATAGAAGATGAGAGAGAAAAGAGTAGCAGCAGACAGTAGACCAGCAGAAACACCATGTGATGCATGACGATAATGTTAGATGATCTTCTTTTTAACGTTTCCCTTCTTCGGAGAAGTCCTCTTCAGTGCTGTTACATGTTCTTTTCAGCCGGTGGCGTTTCTTTTCATTTAATGCTTCATATCCAATCAGCTTCTGCAGAACCGCTACAGATCTATGACATTTGTTTATATCCTGAAAGTAATCTTTCACTTTATATTTCCCAAACGTGTCAACCAGAAAAAACATTAATTTCCTCCAGTGAATAAATATCACTGTTCAGCCCCTTCTCAGCCCTAGTGAGCCACTCAATATCAGATTCTTCCTCATCTTCATCCTCCTCATCCTTCCTCAATACTTGACTGTTGGATAAGCCCTTCCTACTTTGCTCACTGGGAAATGGCTCAGCCTCCATCACCTCGCCCTCCGCTGCCCCAGCACCCTCCCGGTCACTCACAACGGGCAGCTGACTGCCCGGTGCTTCGTCAGCTTCTGAGGCCATTACAGGAGTCTAATCACCGGCCCTGTGGTCCGACACGGGAGCCGCAACAGTAGCGACAGCGCAGCCAACAGCCGGCGGGAGCACCAGCGCAGCCGCAGCAGCAGCCGCCGCAGCAGCAGCAGCAGCAGCAGCAGCAGCCATTATTATAATTATTATTATCATTATTAGATTATGAAATTATAATTCTTGCCTCTTTCTTAAAACATTCTTAGTGACACGGCAGCCATTGATCAAGTCAAAACTGCAGACCCAGTTGATGGACGATGTGGTGGACAGTGGAGACTGGATCCCCAAACGCCCTGAGTACCGACCCAGATGATGTCCCACTGAAACCAGGGTCTTTATTGTGACATCCCATCCAGCCCAGCAGCACTGCAGTTTTTAATAATAATTGTTTTTGTTAATAGTTAATAATAATCTGTAAATAGTTATTTATGCTGTAATTTTATAAATAGTTGTAAATGTTAAGACCTTAATAATAAAAGAAAACATTCAATCCCTTGTTGTCCCTAAAAAGTAACACTTGATGCCATTTGCTGTTATAAATTGTCATTAAGTTGGAAATACTGATGTAATAGACACTGTGCAACAACAGAACAATATTTTATTTAATGAATTATATAAAATGAACAATTATGAACAAATAATTTAAAAATAACTCATAAATTAATTAACAACAGATATAATGCAACGATTGCCTCTGGAGCAGAAGAAGAGTCTCTCCATTCTCTCCAGTCTCTCTGTGCAGAGTCATGTCCTCCTTCATCCTCCCTCCTCCTCTTCCTCCTCCTCTTCCTCCTCGGCCCTGGCTGGCTCTCCTCCTCCTCACCATCGTCATCTTCCTCCTCCTGGTCATTTGGCCCTGGTGTGTCCTCAGGGATGGAGTCAGTTAGGACAGGGGGGGCAGTGGAAGGTCTCTGTCCTAACACCTCATCCATGAGGACAATCCTAAGGCAGTGGAAATCTATCACGTCAGCAATTTTCAGCAAATGATGTATGACTTGCATGGATAAAACAAATAAAATTTAGTTTCCACATCATCATTCAAACCTGCAGCTACTTTCTACTTGTTCTTTAAATGGTCCCACTTGTTTCTGGCCTGCTGGGCTCAACCTTCCCCTGCAGGCCCATTGTTTCCAGAACTGTTCTGAACACAAGAGAAAAGGTAAACACAAGATCACATTAACAAAGGGATGCAAAGATTTGTGACATCAGGACTGACACATGGGCTATTTATTATTTATTATCTATTATTCATTTATTGCGTGTTCCAAGTTCACTGCTAAAAGAAAAGTGAACAGGGAAAATCGGCAATTCAAAGGAGGATGGACTGAAAAATTTGCATTCATTCTCCCTCCAACCAGCACAAGACCCATGTGCTTAATATGCCAGGAGACTATAGCTGTGATGAAGATTTTCAATATGAAACGGCATTATGAGACGAAGCATAGGAACACTTCCTCAAAATTCAGAGGAAAGCACAACAAAGATAAATGCACTGAAATCGTCATATCAAGCTGCATGCAGGATTCTTGTCACATCTATGACACAACAACAAAAAGCAACAGAGTGCTCACTTAGAGACTCAGAAACTTTGTTTTATTCAACTATTTTAATTTGTCAAAATGGAAATTACATTTTATTTTAGTTAGTATTTTTGTTGTTGTTTTGAATAAAATGACTCATATGAATATATGTATATATGTATATATTTATATATTAGGGCTGTCAGGCGATTAAAAAAATTAATCTAATTAATTACAGGATTTGTAATTAATTAATCTAGTTAATCACATTTTAATCTCATATCTGCTAAATGTACCCAAATAAAGAATTCGAAATCTAGGACATTACAAAATTGTATTGCATGACTAATCAATTGAATACACTAAGAAGAGAAGAACTTGCCGTTCAAAGGCCCTAGCAACGATGTGCTCGCCTCGCTGCCCTGAGTCGCCTCCATGTCTGTTGTCACCCTGCTTTGACTAGCGACTAGATCTGTAACGATACACCAAACTCACGATTCGGTTTGTATCACGATTTTTGACCCACGGTTCGATACAAACCTCCATTTTTTTTCTTTCTAAATTAAACATTTTATTTATGTAACATTTCAATAACTTATGTATATGATACTTGTCTGATAGTATTAGAGGTGCAGTATTGTGGAGGGCGTGTCTATCTGATGGTCTGTTAACTGCACAGATCCTTCACTCAACTTAATACAGAGAAATGTACAGAACCATACAGAACCAAACGAAGGTAACGTAGTAACTGTAACTGTCTTTGGCAACAAGTTAAAAAAATACCACAGCTGTAAGTGGAGAAGCGTCCTTCCTCCCGCCCGTCCTACAGACTCCTCATCACATTTCTGCCCGATAAACAGCGTCTGTCACCGGCAAAAACTCTTTACCTCACCGAGTGTTTCTGATGAAAAAAAATCTCCACGACGGTCAGCCCTCCGAACCGAGACTTCAGTGAACTTTACCCCGGAAGACAGTCTCAGTCGGTTTTGATTGACAGGGGAGACACCGGGGAAACCCCTTGAAAACACACACACGTCATCATCATGATGTGTACGGTCACGTCTCTTTAGGAGCCGCAGCCCTGGCTTTCTGTGTGAATTACGCAGCGGTTCGTCTTTACAACGATGTTTTGCTCTGTGTGAACGAACACAGCGGAGAATTTGCGAATGACCGCTGCGGTGTTAATGTAGCGTTACTTACAGCTCATAGGGCTGATCTGGACTGGAAGTTGTGTCGCAATTGTGCCTTCTCACAGCGCGAGACAGGTTTGTGGATCTGAGTGTCACCATTTCAGCTTCGACACGTGTAACGTTACAGCCCTACTAGCGATGCAGGTGGGAAGTGACGAACACTTCCGGACAAGTTCCTCGGTGCTAGTGCTACAGTGACGTGCCACTGGCAAGTAGCCTACGGGTCATTCAATGGGCCAAATTTAAAATGCTTGCGCATTGAATTGCCACTCAGAATCTCAGAATTAATTGCGTTAATTTCTATAACTCGTTAATTTGCAGTGTAATTAATTAATCTAATTAACGCGTTAAACTGACAGCCCTAATATATATATATATATATATATATATATATATATATATATGTTCATCTTGGTCCATTTATGTACGTGAAGTAAAAATAGTCTATAACATCTCCACAGTCACAATAAGATATAAGATATAAATCTGAACATCTAATGTTTGAAAGTAAAGGCTTTTACTTTCAAAGGCATCAAGCTGATCACCAACGTATTTTAACTGAAATGTTGAGGTTTTAATGTCCCATGAAGTTTAATATATCTGGCGTTAGATGTGCGCCACTTGAGGTTATTTCTTTCTTTCTGCAGCCTCCAAAAACAGGTAAAAGCAGGGTGCATTTGTGGGGTGCATTTGGAGGACCCTTTGAATTGGGACACCCTTCGCGTGGCGTTGTGACATAATTGCACTTCAAATGCGCACTCCGAAGGGTGCAGACCCTCAATTGGGACACAGTAACTGTGTTTCCAGAAACATGAATACCTGTCATCTCAGAGACATCGCGTGTTGTAATTTCGGGTCTTTGCAGCCCAGACCCACTGTTTTAAACCCACTGGGAAACTTTCAAAACCTCTGTAGCGCCCTCTTCAGCACTTCATTCAGGATGAACTGGGGGACAATGAGAAGAAGAAGAAGAAGAAGGGGAAGGAGAAGGAGAAGAAGAAGCCCACATGATGTGATAAATAAATCAGTGTGGATGCTTCACACGTTGTCTCCAAGGCTGTTTCCTGGATTCTGCCCTCGGCCTGCTGGGATTGGTGCGTTTGTCAGGTTTTCAGCTGCCGGTCGATAACTGTGGAGCAGAAACAACAAAACAACGGCTGAATGTGGAGCTGCAGTCGGTCAGGCGTCCTCTGATGATTTCAAGGACGTCGCTGCTTTCAGGCTCCGATCAATTTTTCTTCTTCTTCTTCTTCTTCTTCTTCTTCTTCTGCTGCTGCTGCGGCTCATTTCAGCTAAAACTACAGAATATTTAATAAGTCATCTGACTCTATTTCTATAGGTCTTCCTCATTACTTATGATTCCTCTTAACTTTTTGTATAGAAAACAGGATTCAGTCATATTCAGCTCCGGATCAGAGCAATGAAAATAAACTCACTGTTTATTTCTACAAGTTATAAAACACAAAGAGTTCAACAGATGTGAAAATACACAGAATACTAATGTCTGTCACGTTTGCTCACACAGACACATACAGAGTGAATACAACAGGTGAATAATGTGCTGACCACACTGTCACATGTGACAATCATCATTTTACATGTTAGATTTAACATTTAACATGAAAATAAAATCTTATCCTCGTGTGAAATTTACGTCTTTATTTGTCAATTTGTTTAAAATCAGCATCAGTGCCAACTACACTGACTGTTCAGATATCAGCCATCAGATATCAGTACTGTCTCAGTGTACTGCAGTACTGTCTCAGTGTACTGTCTCAGTGTACTGCAGTACTGCCTCAGTGTACTGTCTCAGTGTACTGTCTCAATGTACTGCAGTACTGTCTCAGTGTACTGTCTCAGTGTACTGCAACACTGTCTCAGTGTACTGTCTCAGTGTACTGTCTCAGTGTACTGTCTCAGTGTACTGCAACACTGCCTCAGTGTACTGTCTCAATGTACTACAGCACTGTCTCAGTGTACTGTCTCAATGTACTGCAGTACTGTCTCAGTGTACTGTCTCAGTGTACTACAGCACTGTCTCAGTGTACTGTCTCAGTGTACTGCAACACTGCCTCAGTGTACTGTCTCAGTGTACTGCAACACTGCCTCAGTGTACTGTCTCAGTGTACTACAGCACTGTCTCAGTGTACTGTCTCAATGTACTGCAGTACTGTCTCAGTGTACTGTCTCAGTGTACTGCAACACTGCCTCAGTGTACTGTCTCAGTGTACTGTCTCAGTGTACTGCAACACTGTCTCAGTGTACTGTCTCAGTGTACTACAGCACTGTCTCAGTGTACTGCAACACTGTCTCAGTGTACTGTCTCAGTGTACTACAGCACTGTCTCAGTGTACTGTCTCAATGTACTGCAGTACTGTCTCAGTGTACTGTCTCAGTGTACTACAGCACTGTCTCAGTGTACTGTCTCAATGTACTGCAGTACTGCCTCAGTGTACTGTCTCAGTGTGTACTGTCTTAGTGTACTCTGGGTCCTCTCAGGCTGGATCATGTGGAGCTGGCCTCAGATCAGTGTGCCTCCTCTCTCCTCTGGTCGTCAGCAGAAGCCTGACAGCAGAGTTTTTCGCTCGTGGCTAAAACAGTGAAGTTCATCCCATCACACTCATCTAATTGCCATCGAGGGGAAAGAGAGCCGACTCGCTCATCTCTGCGAGACTGCTGCCCATGATAATGACCCAGCACATTTCTCCTCTCTGAGCACCGTAACAAGACTCCTCAAGGCCATGTCAGAGCTGTTAGACCTGCTTCACCAGAACCAACACACGTTCATTTACTCCCCTCTTTAACAGCACATCTGATCTGATCACACTTCAGTCACGTGAGCAGAGAAGTTTGAGCAGCTCCACAGAGAAACGCTTCATACACTCCCCAGAGGAGCAGGTCATCAGGCCTGTTAGCCAATCAGAAGACTGGATCAGCTCCACAGGTTCATCACCACTTTATGGGTCGTTAAGGGATTTCTCACTCACTGTAAGCATCCCACAAAGGTATTCCATCACTTCCTTTAGGGTCCAATGAAGTTTAAACTGGTGAAGCTCAGATGAACATGTTCCTGTAAATGTTGGTCCAGGACTGAAAGACAACGTGTGACAGATTAAAGTATCATAAATCCTGAAAAAGTGAAAATTAAACCTCTGTTATGTTTGGATCGGTCTGTGTCACGTCACCAAACACACTCTGTCTTAAAACTCATACCAAGCCGACCCAGCGCACTGACACCGTACTGAGGATCTGATGAGTTACATTTCCTGTGTGAAGAAAATCATGTTAAATGTTTGTGAGGGGACAGAATCGTGATCAGATGGACCTGTTTGAGAAATCTGCAACAATTAAAGGGTTAGGTTTGGTGAAGACTTTGATCAGAGCCAGGTAAATAGAAACATGTTGAAAGAAAGAAAAAATCCAAAAGAATCTTAACATTTACTTTACTTTTTGTTTAATGTATGTTTCATATGCTTTGTGTCAGTCATCTTAATTTTTAGGTCCTAAAACCTGACTGAAGCTGAGCTCACACCTGAGCTCACCTACACACTGACTGTGAGTGTAATGAACCTGCTCCCCATCTTCAAACTGTCAGTAAGTCAGATGTGTTGTTTGTGGTGTCAGGTGTCTCTTAACTGTTGAACAGGTGTGAACAG
>CAEMYA010000142.1:0-31557 GCA_903131615.1 Diplodus sargus | reverse complement strand
CCCCCCCCCCCCCCCGCCGGCTGTGCCTGTTTTCTGCTGCATTCACACGCTGGTGGGAAAGTCCAGCATCTGTGATTTACATGTCTGCTGCTGCAGTTACATCTTAACAAACGTAAAGTTTGAAAATGATGGAGAACCATTTGAACTGTAACATAAAATAAACGGTATTCAGGGTTTCCTCTACATGTAATTGATTGTGGCGCACCGCCACGGCAAAATAAAAGCCGCCACACCTTCAGAATAATGTTTTTTTTGTTGTTGTTTTTTTTTTTTTTTACCTTGTTTTTATGTTGTTTTATGTTTATATTAATGTAAATTATTGTATGAAATGTGATTCATACAATGACTCCGGAACACCGGATTTTCCGCCTCGCCTGCCATCTAAAAATGAGGCGTCAGTGTGCCGGCCCGTGGGTGAGATGGGCGGAGGTGTCAATGACCTGCACTGCTGTGCGCCCCACAACCGAGGAGTTTTAAAACCAGGAAACAGCTGATCATAGCAGTCAGTCCATCACCTCATCTGCGGACATTAAAGGAGAACTTTGGTCAATTTCAACATGCAGGTTTATTGCTCAAGCTACAGTGCTGTGTTGTAAGGTGTCTGCTGATGTTGCATAGCTTTTGGGGTGATATTTGGAGCATGTTAAGATGCTTAAAACACAGTGTAAAGAAGTGACCCCGTGCTGTTAGCTGTCAATGCTAACTCTCCGTTCAAGGAGCCCTGTAAGGGGTGGACCAAAAATGTTCGCGTTTTCGGTACTGGCAAGTCAAGGGTAGCTTGAGCAATAAAGCTGCATGTTGAAATTGACCGAAGTTCTCCTTTAAGATGAGCAACTGGACAGCCGCTGAGATCCAGGAGATACTAGTGTCTCCTGGATGGTTGTGTCAGCTTGTTGTTGTAGTGCAAGCTAGGAACGGTCGCAACTTTCAAATTAAAAGCCCCCCGCTAAGAACCCAGTTCTAAACTCCAGTGGGGTGCAATGTAAAGCTCTTATCTTGAAGACACACGGCTTTTGGAACAGGAGGAATATTACGCCTCGGTTTTAGAAAGATAGGCCGGCACATTGCCGTCCTTGCCTTGGAGCAAATGTGCCGCCTTTTCTATCTAAAAAGGACTATCTATTGGATAATACAGGATACACATTATTTCTATCATTATTTCACAGAGATTCTTATTTTTATTTTATTTTTGTACCATTGACACTTGTTAAAGAGAGATTACTTTAGGCCTAATAAAGCATGTCGAGTCTTTGGTTATACAGTAGAGAGAGATATTATTTTGTTGTAGATAATTGTTGTGATGTTATTCCCTCAAGTCAATAGAAATTATGTGTACCATGATAAGTGTAATATTTAAATATTCCTAACATTACCTGCTTGGTATTGGTGATGTGAACGAATTTAACACTTCCCAATGTTATATTAGATAAGAGCACTGGCAGAAGTAGTGCAGGAGGTCATTATTTCAAATGTCAAAACATTTCAAGTCTCACAGGAGACAGGAGGGCACAGCTACAGCCTTGTATTTTTACATTTTAGCTATTTTCTTCAAATGGATGGACTTGCCTTTTTCTTTTGTATACATTCTATGAAGGAAGAGATGTTTATTTGACTGTATTCAGTATAGACTAGTTTAGTTATTTAACTTATATCTTTAATCTGTTGTTGTGTTTGTTGTTTTGGCCTAGTGATACTGCAAGATCCTATTTTCAATTATTATTTTCAATTAATCTACCGGAAACCCTGTAGTAAATAATGTATTTAGAAAAACATTCAGTTTGAAATAGTCCTAATTTCACATTTCAAAATTCATGTTGTTGTCTCACTTCTTAATTTAACTTAAAGAGCTCAGTTTGAGGCTGAGTCCTTCAACAAAATCAGGAAATAAAGAAATAACTTGATCAACATCCAGCTTTCACATGAACTGCTGAACAAGTGAGTGAGCAGCAACAAGCTGAAAAGCATTCATGCCACGTGAAAATAAACAAGGGAATATTTACAAAGAAGAAGATGAAGAAGAAGAGGAAGAAGAAGAAGAAGAAGAAGAAGATTGAGAAGAAGAAAAAGAAGAAGAAGAAAATGGAGAAGAAGAAGACTTTCATTTTTTTATAAATGTAAATCTTTATTTATCAGTTATTTTTTTCGTGCATCGGCAGCACTAAACAACCAAGAGAGAAAAGAAAGAATCACACAAACACGAAACACAAAACAAACAAACTAATAAATAAATGCATAAATAAAAACAACAACAAACAGACAAACAAAACAACAAAAACAAACAAACAAATCAAAACCACAAAAAACAAAACAAAACAGAACACTACAAAACCATAATAATCAACAATGCGTGATGATCATAAAGAGAGCAGCAGCTCTCCTGCCCCGCCCACACAGCACAACACTCCTCTGTCCGCCCCGAGCGCTGAGAAGGATTCCTGGGGCCTCATTTATAAACGTTGCGTATGCACAAAAGAAGGCGTACACCACTCTCTACGCACACCGTGAGATTTATAAAAAGAGAACTTGACGGGAAAATGTGCGGTCCTCCACGCAAACTCTGACCCATGTGTACGCACATAACTAAGGTAAGGAGAAACTGCGCCACTGATGGCAGAAGAAAGAAACGGAAGAAACTGTGTGAAACTGATACTGATACAGATGGAATTGGCTGACAGGTCAGGGATA
This sequence comes from Diplodus sargus, assembly GCA_903131615.1. NCBI lineage: Eukaryota > Metazoa > Chordata > Actinopteri > Spariformes > Sparidae > Diplodus > Diplodus sargus. The sequence goes on along the minus strand of CAEMYA010000142.1, from coordinate 28,872 downwards.
TCCCAGCCAACCTTTAGCCGTGTCATGCTAGACGTGTAATGGAGGTATAATTGATTTGTCGCAGCATTACATAAAGTTTCCTTATATGGTGGGTGAACAGGCAAATAAAAAAGCGCAATTTGCAGCAATGTCCGGTTTCCCAAATGTAGCCATTGACTGCACGGATAATTAATGTGGAAATCCTAAGACGCGCAGTTCTTTTTACTACAAGTGTTCTGTTCACCAACCTTGTAGGCGACAGTGGATACCCCCTCAAGTGGTGGCTGCTCGCCCCTTTTCCCAACCCACAGAGCGCAGAGGAGAGGACCTATAATCTGCACCACAGCCAGGCACACATTGTTGTGGAGCGCACCATGGGGATTCTGAAGGGCAGGTGGCGGTGTCTAGACAGCACAGGAGGAATGCTATCTTACAAGTCCGAGAAGGTCTGTACTATAGTGAGAGCGTGTACTGTGTTACATAACGTGGCACAGCTAAAAGATGTGGCCTTGCCCCCGGCGCTGATCGTCTTGGACCCGGACCCCTATCCGCAGGCATTTGAGTCATCCGTTTGGATGTGATGCGTCGCTTGTAAAAATACAGGTATGGAAACAAATTCAAATCAATCATTTATTTATGAATTCCTTCATGGTGGCGTTTATTGCAGTGATGGAGTCTCTCTGCATCTGCAGGACTGCATCTGTGAGGACAAGGCCAGAGGGTTGGGATGCACGAGGTGCCGTGGAGACGCTGGGCGCACATGGCTCAGCTGCAGCACCACTGACCTCACTTGGACCAGCAGCAACTAAAAGACATTTTTTGAATCAAGTCACTTGTTTTGTGAACGGAGTCTCAATTGTTTCTGTACATAAATGTGTGAACACAACTTGAATGCATTTACACTCATTTCAAATATGGGAATACAAATTACATACTGGGGTCTTCTGCTCCTTGTGGGCCGGCATCGGTGTCCCCCTCCACCTCCGTCACCACTCCACTCAGGAGGGAGTCCCCAGTGATCCCCGCCAGTTTTTCATCCAACAGGGTGAGCTCCGGGTGGCCCGTTCCCCCGCCTGTGGCACAGACGCTCTGCCTGTGTGATGCCAGGTGCTTTTTTGCGTCTACTTTTATATCACACAACTTTTTTTTACTTCAGCCACACTCTGACCTTCTGAAGCAACAACATTGACATTGTCCACCACATGCTGCCACTCCAGAGCCTTTTTGGTATTGGTGACCCCAACATTGTGTCCACCAAATAAAACAGCCTTCCTCTTCTCCACCTCCCCGACGAGAACTTCCACCTCACAGTGAGTGAAATTCCGCTTCTTCGCCTTTTTCTCTGCTTTCGGCATGCTTTTGGTCCTGAATCAATATTAATTAGGGGTGTCTCTCTGCATATTTATAGGCAAATATGGGTGTGGTATGACCCGCACATAGGTGCGCCACATTTAGAGTGGATTGTGATTTATAAAGGGAAATTGGCATAGAACCTTTTGACGTCAATCCTACGCACAGTTTCATAAATGAGGCCCCAGATCATCAACAGTTTGATAATAAGCATGTTCAACCCTTATACGTGCAGCCAGCAACCTCCTCATCACCTCCTCAACCTCAGTGCACCCTGAACCTTTTGCTTTATCCTTCCTGAAGATCCAGATCGCAAGTTTAGCCACGGCAAACATAACATTCATCAGAATACAACCCTTCTTTTTCCTCACCTTGTACTTTGGACCATAAATAAACAGATCCAAAGAAAACTGTCCCCAAAACCAGTGCACCACAACTTTACCACTCCCAGCAGACCAGCTAGGCGAGGACACTCTGGGTACATTTGAACCAGAGATTCGTCCTGTGCACAGAACAGACAGCCCCTCCCATGACCAGGGTCCAGGTGTGCTATGTGTCTGTTCGTAGCTATTGCTCCGTGTATAATCCTCCACTGCAGATCAGCTGGACGCTTTTCTATAGGCAGCTTATACAAGGACTTCCAGCTGCCTGTTGGGGACTTATCCTGGCCAAACAACTCGGTCCACTTGGACACTTTCACTCCAACCAGGGAGGCCAGATGACACACTTTCATACACAGCTGGCACAGGGGCTTCTTCTCCACAGCCTCAAATCTTCTAAACTTAGGAATAACTCAGGTTAAGAGCTTGTCCCTCTCCTCCTGCCACTCCCCTACCACAGGAGCAACAGTTAGAGCTGGAAAGCTGCAAATACCTCCGTCCTCCAACTGTTAACCACAGGTTTGATTCTCAATGTAGGCCCTCATGGGCCCCGGCAGGGAGGCACAAACCTCCTTCACCATTATTGAACTTTACTTGTAATAATACCTGAAAACAAACCTCTACACTGCGTCGCGCGTCGAACCTACTCATGTAGAACAGTGTATACAACAATAATCCTCATTTACAAACAGGTCTGACGTAACAACATTGTCAGTCCGTGAGGTGCGACAGTCTCTCTGATGCCATGAGTAAGTTGTTCACAGTCCATGACAGTCCACACAGATATCCGAGACTATTCATACTCACGAAGATAAGGAGGAGGACGTCTATTGTGTCGAGAAGAATATCTTGGAGGTGGTGTGTCCTCGGCAGTCACGTCACTGCTATCGTCAGAGTCTGGAGGAGTGCTCTGAAGCACAGTAGGGATCTTCTTGAAGAAGGATGAGTTCCTTGTGATGGAGTGTCCATCTTTTGTTGCGGTGATCATTGAACCTTTGATCCTTGATATTTTGTACAGTTCAGCATTGTAGGGTGTGGTGAGCTTGTTATGCTTGGGCTGACGGTAAAGCACCGTGTCTCCTGGGCTGAAAGTGCTTGGTGTGGCATGACGACGAGTGTCAGCATAAGCTTTCATCTTGCTTTTGGCAGCATGATCTTTTGCTCTGATTGTGTGATCTGAGCTGCCGATAGTGGCTGTGGCTATAGGAATTTTTGTGTAGATCTGTCACTGGAACAACAGTTTTGCTGGTGAGGCATCTGTAGTGCTGTGTGGTGTGGGACAATATTCTCTAAGGAAGGTGTTGAGATGTTGCTTCCATGGGATATTCAGTGTTCCTGCAGCACGGATGCTCTTGCCTAGTGTGCGCATGAGATGTTCTGCAGTGGCATTGGCCTGAGGCCACTGCGGCGTTATCTTGCAATGGTGAAACCCTAGATATGTTGCAAACTGGGCAAACTGGTCGCTGTTAAAAGGAGGGCCATTATCTGTCTTAAGGACCCTGGGAATCCCAAATGTGGAAAATACTTTGTCCATGACGGGTTTGACTGTGTTAGCAGAAGTTGACTTAACAGCTTCAACTATTGGGTATCGTGTGTAGTCATCTATAATAACCAGCGGGGAGAGGTCCATAAAAGTCTGCACTTGTGCTATGCCACGGAGCTTCAGGCGACCCAGACATCTGTAATGGCTCTGAGTGAGTGACAGGTGTGTTTGCCTGGCATGCTACACAGTTCCTAACTATGGCTTCTGCTTGCTGGTCTATGTTTGGAAACCAAACGTTTGTCCTGAGGAGTGTTTTTGTCTTAACTATACTCTGATGTCCCTTGTGTGCAAGCTGCAGAACTCTGTTTTGTAGGGTTGTGGGGATGAAAATTCTCATGTTTCTCAGAATGATGTCATCAGTGGGGGACACTGTAAGTTCACTGCTGATTTGTTTGAACTGTTTCAGAATGGTAGTGTGTTGTGTATCATTTGTGATCTTGTGCCATGTGTTCTTTCTTATGTGCACACTGACCTCTTGCAAGACTGGGTCTTTCAGAGTCTCTTCTTTAATCTCTGTGAGGGTCATCGCATTGGGTGTAGCATGATGTGATGCAAAGTTGATGTACTCCTCTGCTGCTTTTGATGCCCGTGTGCTGTCGTATGTTTGTGTGAGCACGGGATGACGGGAGATGTCGTCGGCTGGATTATCAGCTCCTTTTCTATACTCCACCCTGAAGTTGTATGGCTGAAGCCTCAGTCCCCAAAGTTCGATTCTGGCGGGTGGTTTGGATCTGGGATTGTTCCAGATGGTTTCAAGGGCTTTGTGATCAGTCACTAGTGTGAATGGATGTCCATAGATGTATAGGTAGTAATGTTCACAGCCCCACACAACAGCTAGCGCTTCCCGCTCTGTTTGTGAATAGCGTTTTTTCATGTCACTGAGAGCACGGCTTGCATACGCTATGGTGCGTCTCTCCTTTTACCTTTTGATAAAGGATCGCCCCTAGCCCTACGGGGCTGGCGTCGACGATCAGGTCTGTTTCTTTATTTGGATTAAAGTATGACATGGTGGTGTCACTGGTGAGACTGTACGTGATGGCTCTAAGTGCTGCTGCTTGGTCTGGACCCCACTCCCACTGTGCGTCTTTCCTCGTGAGTGTGCGCAGTGGAGCAGAGATGGAAGCAAAGTCTTTTATGAATCGAGAGCAGTAGTTGGCCATTCCAAGCAGACTCCTGATTTCGCCAGCATCCTGTGGGTCACTGGCCTGTTGTATGGCTGCTACCTTTTTGAGATCCGCTTAGATGCCGTCAGCAGAAAAGATGAATCCAAAGAATTCGAGCCTGGACTTGTTGAATTCACGTTTCTTTCTGTTTAGTGTGAGGCCGCTCTCTTTGATCCTCTGGAATACTGCTCTGAGGTTGTCATCGTGCTTGGACTGGGAGGTGCCATAGATGATAATGTCGTCACTCAGGTTTTTTACCCCTTTGAGGCCTTGGAGAGTCTGGCAGATTGTGTTTTGAAACACCTCCGCAGCTGATGAGATGCCAAAGTTCAAACGTTTATAGAGCCTTAAACCAAGGTGAGTAGTGAATGTGGTTATATACCTGCTGTCAGGGCGGAGCTCTAGCTGGTGGTACCCTGATGTCAAGTCCAGCTTAGAAAACACGGTAGCTCCGTTAATTTCATGAATGACATCATCCACAGTGGGTGTGATGTGACATTCTCGTTCAATTGCAGTGTTGGCTTAACGCATGTCTACACAGATTCTCACTTTGTCTAGGTCCTTTGGTTTGGGGGGCATTACAATGGGGGATACCCATGGTGTGGGACCTGACACTGTTTCAATTATGTAATCCGCTTCTAGTTTCCGCAGCTCATCTTCCACTTTCTGTCTTACCTGGAATGGCACACATCTGTGTGGTTGGCAAGTTGGTTGTACATTGGGGTTAATGTGGAGCTTTACCTGAAAGTCTTTCAGCTTGTCAATTCCCTCGAACAGCTCTGGGTAGCTACTGACGAGCTCCTCTGCAACTGTCATGGTGGTCGGTGCGGGTGATAGGGAGGTGACTATCTTGATCAATCCTAGCTCTGTAAATGTGTCATAGCTCAGTATGGAGAAGCTGTGCCCTTGAATAACATAGAACATGCTTTGAGACTGTTTGTTTCCTTTTGTGACTTGTCCTTCAAACGCACCAACAACAGATAGAGGGACTTTGGAGCGATAAGGAAAGATTTTTGTTGCAGTCTGTTTGAGCAGTGGGCGTGGCTCTAGTCTCTCATAAGTTGTCTTGCTGATGATGTTTGCTGTAGCTCCGGAGTCTACCAAGACTGACACACTCAGGTTGTTTATTTTGATGTTAGTCTGTGGCAGCCTTGTGGTCTTCGTATTTACTACAAACACATATTCATCATCACTGCTAGATGACGCTGCCTTGTTGCCATCATTGGGTGCAGTGCTGGTTACATGGTGTACCATCTGATGTGTGAACTGTTGCTTGCTATTGTCCTTGTACTGTTTTGTGTCTTTGTTTCTGCATGTTGAGCGGCATTGCTTTGCAAAATGGTTTTGTTTGCCACATGCCTACATGTTTTGCCTTTTGCTGGGCAGTCTTCTTCATGCAGGTACCTGCCTGGTTTGCTTCTTATTGTGTGTTTGTTTCTAGCCGAGTGCTTGTTCTGAGCTCTCTGATGTACTACATTCACAGTAGCAGCTGCACCCTGCTCCATACCTGTAGCTAGTATTTCGGAGATCTAAAAGTTTGTTTAATGTCATGTCGGGCTCTCTCTCTCTCCTGCGCAGTCTGGATGACGTGCAGCTTTGTATCAGTTGTGCTTTCATTTCAGAGTCTGTATTGGTAAACTCACAGTTCTGCGCAAGCATGCGTAGTCTGGTGTGGTACCTATCCAGATCTTCTCCTGGTTGCTGTACTGCTTTTCTGCATATGTAGACTTGATATTGCATGTTCTTTTTAGGTGAAAAATAGCCCTTGAGTTTCTGTTTCGTGTCTGCATACTTGTCGGTCGCTGCTGCCATGGTATCATAAATGTCGTGCACTCGTTCTCCTGCTAAGTGCAGCATCAATGCTTTTAACCTAGCATCTCCAGTTATGTTCATGGCAGCGATGTAATTTTCAAACCTCTGCGTCCATTTTATCCAACGAGGCCCGATGGAGCTGTGATCACTCTCAGTATTGAACGGGGGGACAGCGACACTGCTCGCAAGCGCCATGACGGTGTTGTTCTGAGTTAGCTCTGTCTTCTTAACTTAGCAACTCACTCGGTGTGTTGTTCTTCCCTCTTTTGTTTTTGTTCTTGAGTCCGACTGACGTCCTGGTCGTGCGGGTTGTGCTCCTCCTCGTCGCCAGTGTAATGTCTCTGAGTCTCGTAGTAAAGAAAAGAAAGACACTTCGCTCTTTGGATGTATCGACTGTTCTCTTTACTGCCAGCATTTGTATACAACCACCACTCCCTGTTCACGTACGCTATATTTTCCTGCGTCCTGGATTATCTATATTCTCCAACAGGGGGCACCACATAAACACAACACTGTCATAGACCACAGCTCTCTTAGATATGTTGTGGACATTACAACATCCAGCTCTCCACAGAGCACAACACAGACTGGAGGAGTACAGTGTCTGAGGTGTTATAAAGTTGTTGTGCAGCAGGGGTTCCTCCAGGAGCCACCTGCCAGGTGAGGCAGCAGAGTCCCTGGTGTGTTTCAAACAGTTCCATGCTTCCAGGACAGATGTGCAGAAGGATGACAAACCGGTAAGGTCCAATTTATCCAGCCGGACCAGGAACAGCTGTTTATAATGTCCCAGTTGGCTTACCCTCTGCAGAAGCTGCTTTGCAGTCTCCTGCCACCGCAGACCACAATGATACAGCAGCCTCTGGACAGTCTGCGGTCTGAAGGACATCATTTTAGACCTTATGTCCACTAGTCCCTGTCCTCCTTCCTCCACTGGTAGATAAAGAGCTGCAGCCCTGATCCAATGCTGTCCAGTCCAGAAGAAGTCCACGAGTTGTTTCTGGATGTCGTCGATCAGGCGATCTGGGCCCGTATTCACAAAGAATCTTAAGGCTAAAAGTAGCTCCTAACAGGCGAATTTAGGAGCAACTCCTAAAAATAATGGGCGTGTCAGTCGTAACTTTAGGACTCCTAATTTTTTAGAATAAGAGTTATTCACAAAACATTTTAAGCCTAAAAGTAGCACCTAAGTCTGGGAGACCCTTGGTGAGGGGCACAATAACGTCCACAATCAACCGAAACAATCCTATAACGCCGGAGTAAAAATGTTTGGCAACACTCCGGTATTTGGCTGCGGGGGAAAATGCAGCTCTTCGCACGGGACTAGTATTACCTGGGGACCTCAAGTGACTTAGAAATCATCCCACCACGTCTGTGTTTCGTGCAGTGCATTCGCACAGGATAAGCGAAGTCTGTGTTTAAACTTTTTTTTTCTGACATTATGCCCCGGATCGATTGCACCGGAGCCCTTACTGGAGCAGCACAATGGTTAGATATGGATATTTTTAATATAATAACTGGTGAGCCTGTTGAAAGATGGAAAAGTGTTCCTTACCGCATGCTGCCATGCATGTAATCCATCTAACCATCTTTCGAGATTTTGCTCTTCTGATGAGCCTCCTGTCCCGAATTTGGACCCAAAATGCTGTCAAAACTTTCATTTATAATTCCCAACGCAGCCTCCGTAACTCTCGACCGGGAAAAAAGCAGAAAAAAGGTGTGGAAAACACAAAAAACCTTAAGAAAAACAAAACCAAACGAACCCAAATCACAGAGATGCGGATTCGCACGGGAGTAATATTATCAAATGACCTCCGTGGTTAGTGAAATATGGAAATAATTTGTGGTGGAATTTTTACTTTACAAATTACAGACATGGCAGATTCACACGGGATTAAGATCACAGACGACCTCCGCAATTATTACAAATTACTGGAGGTCCCCAGGTTATACTAGTCCTGTGCGAAATGTCAATCGGAAAAGTTGCATTCCATCAATACACAAATTGTCTTTGACGCATGTTACAATATACTGGACATTGTTGCGAAATGGCCCGGATCAACACACGATTCCCGAGCTTTTCGAGCAAATGCCGCTTTTATTGACAATTCGCGTTTCACACAATCTTCAAATTTGTAATTTTCGTCCGAAGCCTTTTTTGTATTTTTTGGGGGGGGGGGCACTTAATTCTCCTTATAAATACATTTCTTTATTCTTTATCTTGTCATGGGCTTGTGGGCAACTTCCTTATTTTCACTTCATGCATTGCGCAGCCTAAATGACTTTTCAATGGGCTGCCCTGTCACTCAACAACCAATCACCGCTGTTACTGCTTCTAAGTGCGTCCTTATAAAATGACGTCAGCCATAGCAACAGAGAGTTACTCCTAGTTTAGGAGTTCAATGTTTTCATAACTAAAAGTAGGTCTCAGTGGCTTTGTGAATTACTTTTAAGAAACGACTCCTACATAAAAACTTTTAGTCCGATTTAGGAGTACTCCTAACGTTAAAATAGAAGTCTTTGTGAATACGGGCCCTGGTATTCATCCCCATAATAATGTTTTAGCAGTCTTTTTGCCTCTGTATATCCCCTGTCTGCTTGCATATATTGACAACTACGTACAAGCTCTCTTGGTTGGCCGACAGTACACTGTTCCAAAAAGTACAGTCTGTCCTTGCTGTTCTCAGTCTTCTCCTCTATACCATGTTCAAAAGCTCTCATGAAAAACTGGTAATCCAAAGGATTTCCATTGAAAGTGGGAATACTGAGTGGAGGTAATGAAGAGAGTTTCTGTTGCTTTACAAGTGTTTCTGTGATCACGTTCTGCCTTTCCATGATGTTTACCAAGTTACTCATGCCACCTGCCTGCATACTGGAAGATGTGCCAGAGCTTGATACAGAAGATGTCTGCTGACGTTGATGTCTTGTCCCTCCTGGCATGTGTTGTGTGTCATTTATGGCAGTGACAGCACTGGACGTAGCAGCTGGAGCAACGACATGAGAGCTAATTTCAACTGGAGCGACATTTTCAAACAGCAGGTTTTCTCACCTGAATGTTTGTTTTTTGCTTGGCTGCTTTTGTATGTGCGTTAGCAGGCTCCAGGGTTGTACTTGCAAGCAGGGCCTTTCCCTGAGTATATACTTCACTCATTTCATTATATGGGTCTCCAATTATTCCATTTTCAAAGTAGTCGTTCATCCCGTCTCCTGAAGGGGGTGGGGCAACATGTAGTTGCTCAAACTCTTTAATGATACTAAGTTTTGCTGTGTTAGCCGCTATTTCTGTTTCCAGCTCAAGCTGTTCCCTTTTAGCTTTTAATATAGCTTCTTCTCTTTCCAGAGCTTGTTTCTGAGTCAGCATGGCTGCACGTGCCAACAATTCAGCCTTTTGTCCTTCCAGCTTGAGCTTTGCAGATGCAATAGAAGATCGTGAGGACCTCTTTGAACCTTTTGAATGTGTACTCTTTACATTTGAAGCACTGTCCTGTGGAGTAATAATTTTTGATTTAACGTCCTTTTCCTCATACACATATACAGGAGCAGCAGCAGTCCATTTTGTCACTTCATCTGTGAATTCTTTTAAAGCAGCTGCCTTGGGTTTATACCATTCGACCTGATCAATTTCTCCTTCTTTTGCATCCTGAGTGCTCATTAAATCATGAACGGAATCATTCAACTCTTCCATATCTTTGCATAGTTTAAGAAACTCATTTTCCATTTTAGATTTCACAACTTCAATATTACATACATTTTCCATTAATTCTTTGATTTCATTCCTTTTTCTTGTTAATGCACCCGATTTTGCACTCCTTGCTTTCAATCTCCTGAGCCTTTCCCCAAACACATTCTCAATGTCACTTTCCAAGCTCTCCAAATCCTCAGTTTTTTCACTTAACTCCATTTTGTATTTTGATTTTGACTCCAAGTCCTCCTTTTGTGTTTCAATTTATTATTTTCAAACTTCCAATGAATTGCATTGCTTTGCGCAGCTGTTTGCATTGGTCCAAAGGCGTTTTCCATACGCTTCTGAAATTCCCACTGAATTCACGTCCTTTGAACGCACCATCGTTACACACAGTTGACAAGTCCATCCAAGCGGAGCTGTCCCGTCATTCATTCATTCATAAACAAAAGAGACATTGATGCAGACGCTGAGAAAACTTTGAGTGGTAGTTTGACAGGTTGTTTGGGGTTTTGAGTCCACGGATCAAACACAATTTGAACGGCTCTTAAAGCAGCGGAGGTTTTTTGACGAATATAATTGCAACTTTCCAACAGGTCCCTTTTTGTTTGAGCCTTTGGTTGACACGTTTAAAAAATGAACTGAGTCCACGATTCCTTTTGGTTACGTTTATTGTCCATTTCTTCTTGTGAATAAACAAAGGATTTTCTTACCAGTGCAGCAGAGCGGTGTCAAGTTGAAAGTAACAAAACAAATGCAATAAATGAACTCAATGAAACTCAGTTATTGGATTCAAACGGTCAAAAAAACGTGCGTCTACTTAACCAAAAAAGGAGCCCCTCACGTACCGCTCCTGACCTATATATACACCAGATGATGGGCCTGACGCCAATCAGGTACATGCTGATCAGCTGGTTGACATGACGCCGCTCCCTCTGACAACAATCAGCTGATTGTCGGGGTGGCTGCACGTCAGGACAAAGCCTGATTTAACAAATTATCAATTTCGGCAATAATAATTCGATTCAAATAATTCAAGATAATAAAGTAACAATAATAATAATTTTACTATGATTCTTTAAATTACCAAATTATAATTTTGGCTCCAACACAGCTACTGTGAGAGGCACGCTGCGAGGGCTGTTGGGCAGATGAAATCCCCTGGGTTTGTCCTGATGTTTCACAGAAAGGGTTCAATAGCCAGGCTATAGAGCTGACCGGACAGGGAACAGCCCTGCCTTATTCCCCTTTCAAAGTTAAAGCGCTTACTCAGCCCCCCAACAACTTTCCCCATACTGTTTGCACCATCATTATGCAGTTTCACCAATGATGTAAAAACATCCCCAACACCAAATGCATGAAAAACACTGAACAAATATGTGTGTCAATCCTGTCGAAAGTTTGTGTTCAACACAACATGTTGCAGATGTCTATTACATCCCTCAGCAGGAAGAGGTTGTCCATCAGCGTTTTTCCTGGAATGCAGTAGCTCTGGTCCATGTGCACCATCAGCTCAATGTTCAATCTGAGTCTGTTTGATAGAGCCCTGGAAATTATTTTAAAGTCTGAGCACAGAAGTGCCACAGGCCTCCAGTTGCCAAATCTCCTTTTTTTGGCAATAAGGAGACAACCGCGCTCCGGCACAAGGCTGGCCCTCTTTTAAGGTAATCCATTAAAACCAAGTGCAGGTCCGGACCCAGCAAGCCCCAGAACTGCTGGTAGAAGCCAGCAGTCAGCCCGTCTAATCCCGGAGCCCGTCCTTTTGAAAGTTGTTGGGCCGCCGTCGTCAGCTCCTCCAGGCTCAGCTCCCGATCCATGTCAACCCTCTCTCCTTCGCTTAGCCAAGGAAGCCCCTGCAGAAGCTCTGCAGTACAGCGCTGGTCATACTCCTCAGCCCTAAACAGAGAGGAATAAAACTCCACAGCGTGTTGTCTCATCTGGCCTGGATCTGATGTCATCCTTCAATCTGGGAGATGCAGACAGGCCATGAGTTTCTTCCTTGCCTCCTTCTTTCCAGGTTAAAAAAGAAGGCAGTGGGAGCATCCATATCCTTCAGAGCAATGAAGCGGAGAGGCAGCCGCATCTCTGCTTCGAGAGGCAGCCGGAGAGGCCGCCGCAGCGGCCGGGGTGGCCACCACCGGAGCAGCAGCGCCGACCCCGATCTGCCGGCGCATACACAACACCCACTTGTGTCCAACATCACCACACTCAAAACACTTCATGAGCCCTGCGCTGGCATACACAATATAGAACCCGTCACGTGTTTAATTCTAAATGACACATCCAGACTCTGTCTCTTCAGAAACACAATACCGGGCATACTGGGCCCGGGGACCAGCCCTACGCCGTGTCCGAGCTACAGAGACTGCGTCTTGGCAGACGCCATCTCGCCCACCTCAATGCAGTTTTTTGGCTCGATTTCAAACATTTAAACCACTAAACAATCAGATTTTACGTGACATGCAAACAGAAAGGATAGAAAGAAAAGAAGATTTAGAATAAAGAAAAGAGAAGATAGAAAACTTTGAAAAACTTTAAAACCAAAGAGCCATCCTCCCCCAGTGAGCACAAGACCTGCCTAACAGTCCACACAGCTTTAAAACCATCCAGGTTGTTGATTAGTCTGAAATATGTGTGTTCTACCCTTAGAGGGGCCGCCACTAAACCCCTCAGACAGCGTACTGGGTCTGTCCAGCCTTTTTCAAGCAGTTTGTTTTTTTCGGCTTTTCCAGATCGCTAGTTTGGCACTTGCAAAAATAAAATTGATTAAAACCAAAGTTTGGCTTTTCTTGGGTGTGTATTTTGGTCCAAAGACAAAGAGGGGAACAGAGAAAACCTCTCCCAAGCCTCCCACCCACTCCTGCAGCATTTTAAAAACATCTACCAATCGGGGACAGGACACCATCAGGTGGTCTAAGGTCTCTGTTAATGAACAGAAAGGACAACCCTCCCCAGTGCGTGGGTCAAAGTGAGCTCTGTGTCTGTTCGTAGCTATAGCTCCATGTATAATCCGCCACTGGATGTCAGCCATCCGTTTCGCGACAGGAAGCAAATACAGGACCCGCCAGCTACCATTAGGGGAAAAGTATAAGCCTAAAACCTTGGTCCACTTTGATTCTCTGACTCCTGCAAGAAGAGAAAAATTCAGTACCTTCACACAGCTGGAGTACAGCTGTTTACTTGTACAGGAGCTGAATGTTCCCAGTGCTGGAGTTTTTAGGGTTAAAACAAGGCCTCTCTCCTCTCTCTATTCCCCAATCACAGGACTCACACCCGGGGGGGCATACTCATGTCCTCTACTCCACTGGTCAGCCAAACTTCGGCTCTGCTCCCATCTCAGTCAAAGTTGTTTTTAGGGTGGCTGAAGAGAAGACGGTATCAGACAGGAAATCATTATTAAACAGGTTCTTCAAACAGCCACATCCCAGGCCTGGGGTCAGGTGGTCGAGTAAAGCTCAGAGTCATCCAGGCATGGATGACAGAGCTGTAAAAAGGTGTAAGACAGTTTCTCGACAAGAGGCTTATACACGACCCACCATCTACCATTAGGGGAAAAGTCTGAGCCTGAGCCTGTGCAAGAAGAGAAAAGTTCAGTACCTTCACACAGCTGGAGTACAGCTGTTAACTTTCACCAGAGCTGTAAAATGGTGTAAGACCAGTACCGCTGGATAAAGGGGACTTCAGTTGTTTGTCGTAGCCGAGCCGCCCGGAATTCCAGAGCAGCAACCGGGCCACAGCAGACCAGCAGAGAGAACAGCTATACAGCAGCCGCTGAGCTGCCTGCAGTCGGAATGCAGCAGTCCTGGAGGCGATGTCTATGAGGCCCTCGCACCCAGTGATGACCCGAACAGAATAAATCCTCTCTCTCTGAAGAGAGCCTCTGCAGTTGTTTCAAAAGGCCTTGCGGGGGGGTTGGTACTTGTAGTCTGTGCCACAGGGATGAGGCAACCAGGTTATTAACAATCAGAGCTCTTCCCCTGTAGGACAGCTAGGGTAGCAACCATTTCCATTTAAACAACTTGGCTTGTACCTTCCCCAGCATTCCCTCCCAGTTCTGCGCCTCTATATCTTCACTTCCCAGATACACTCCTAGGACCTTTAGACCTCTTTTTCCCCACCTAAGGTTTCCAGGAAGACTGGGTGTGTTCCTTGCACTACACTGACCAACCAAAACGGCCTCACTCTTCTCCTAGTTAACCCTGGCTGAAGTAGGTTTCTCATATTAAACAAGACCGTCTTTTAACTCCTGAATGTCTTCCTGACCCTGGACAAGGACATTTACATCATCAGCATATGCGGATATGACCACGGGAGGCTATAAACCAGTTCAGGCAAAACCAGGCCTCTCAGTCGGCTCGTAAACCTACACAAAAGCGGCTCTATGGCCACACTGTACAATTGGCCTGAGATAGGGCAGCCCTGCCTGATCCCTCTTTTTACTGATACAGGTCTCCTCAACCCTCCCCCAACCTTTACAACACAACATGCACCACTGTACAACAACTTCACCCAGGACAAAAAGTGCTCCCCAACACCAAAATCCTGCAGTGTGGCAAAAAGAAAAGAGTGATCGACACGATCCAACGCCATCTCCTGGTCAATAGAAATGATACCCACATTAATGTTGTTGTTGAAGTTTGCAAACTTCAAAAATGTTTCTCATTAAAAACAAATTGTCCTGTATTGATCTATCAGGGACACAATACGACTGATCAGTACCAATAAATAATTCAATATAAACCTTCTGTTAAGGGGCAGCTGTGCCTCAGTGGGTAGAGCTGGTGGACTAGTGATTGGAAGGTCGCTGGTTCAAATCCCTGGCTCCCCGGGGCGGGACTGAGCTACATGCCGAGGTATCCTTGAGCAAGATACTAAACCCCAAAACTGCTCATGATGTGCAGTTGGCACCTTGTGTGGCGGCCACTGCCATCAGTAAGGGTCCTGCAATGAGCTGGCGACTCATTCAGGGAGTACCCTGGCCTACGCCCATAGACACACTGGATTTGGCCCCAGTAACCCCCACTACTCCCTGAAAGAGGGGGGGATAAAGCGGTAATATCGCCCGCGACCCTGACGGAGAATGCGGAAGAGAAAACAAAACCTTCTGTTAGCTAAACCTTTGACAAAATCTTACAGTCTGTACATAAGAGAGCTACAGGTCTCCAGTTCTTTAACAGGGTCAGATCCCCCTTCTTGGGTAACAGGGAGATCACAGCACACCTACAGGATGTTGGAAGAGTTCCTTTCTCAAAAGACTCCTTAAAAACGTCCAGCAGGTCATGTCCAAGAAAACTGTTTAAAAAAGTCAGCAGGTAGGCCTTCCATGCCTGGAGCTTTTCCTGAGGCAATTTTTGTCACTGCAGAGGTCAGCTCCTCTAAAGAGATCTCAGAGCTCAGGGTGTCACGTTCTCCTGAACTTAGCTGTGGAAGACCTTGAAAAGGTTCATTAGTAGCATCCACATCACAATCTTCTGCCTCAAACAGGTCTGAGTGGAAGGACACTGCATGCCTCCTCATCTCAGCAGGGTCAGAGGTCAAATTCCCATCAGGCAGGCGGAGACACACCATCTGCCTTCTTTGGCCCACAGACCTCTCCAGGTTGAAGAAAGAGGTTGGTGCATCTATATCTCTTATAGTAGTGGTTATAGAGCTACTGTAGCTTTCTCTTGAAGAAACAAGTTCAGCTGCTGCCTTTTGAGGAGTATTAGTGTTTTCAGCAGACAAACTATCTAGCTCTCTGATTTCTGACTAACTGCTCCATAGCCCCTCTGATATTTGCAGTGGAATAGGACGTGTACTGTTGACAGAACACCCTAATTTGACCCTTTCCAACCTCCCACCACTGACTCAGGGAGGGAAAAGACTCTTCCTTGGATCTCCAATTAACCCAAAACAGTTGAAAGTTTTCACAGAAATTAAAATCATCTCCGCAGAGACTGAACACGCATAATTTTACATCTTTGCATCCCAAAGCAACAGTGCGAAAACCACTCGCAAACTTACCAAACCTTTTCAGCTCTCATTCCAGCGCTTTGTTCGGGATGAATGGAGGAACCCCGGACACGGTTATCTGGGTATAGGACAGTGCCAGTGGGGAAATTGGAAAGAACTCCTCATCTAAAGTTAAATCACTTTCGATGAGTTCACTTACACAGCTCTGGTCTTTCAAAAACACCATGAGCGCTTTATTCATGCAGGAAGCATAAAGGATGTTTCTGTAGCCTATCTGCTCTCCCACAGCCAGCAACACCTGCTCTACAGCGGAGCTGTGTGGTGGCACCAACCTCACGCCCTGTCTCAGTGACACAGGTGGCGTCTCAGAGACAATAATCACACAATAAAGACTCAGTAAGAAAAGAAAAAACTTTAATACTTTTGAAAAATCCTCCTTGCTCTTCACCAAAAAACCTCCACCACAGAAGAAGAAGAAGAAGAAAAAGAAGAAGAAGAAGAAGGGGAAAACGAAGACAAAGACGAAAATGAAGATGAAGATGAAGAAGAAGAAGACACAGAAGAAGCAGAAGAAGTCGAGGAAGATGAAGAAATAGCTTTTGATGTTTAACAGTACTTTATTTACAATTGGTTTAAAAACAAACAAATAGTTGTACAATCACTAAATCAGTTGAGGAAAGATGCAAATTCTAGTTCTCTACCTGTCACCCGGCACAACAGCTCCTCATGAGCCCACTGTTGTTCAAACACATCTATGTTCCCTGTGATCCTGTGGAAGCGAATCTCCAGCCTCAGTCTGGCCACGTTGTACTTCCACAGGGACACAGGGTCAAGACTCGGCCCACCCTGCAGTTTGTCCCTACGAGTCAGGTAGATTGACATTTTGGCTTTGCCAATTAAAAAGTTTAGGAGTTGGCACTTTGCTTTTTCTGTTTTTTGCTTTTTTAAAACCAACTCCACAAATAAAAACAGGGGCAGTAAACAGGACACCAAATAGGTTAAGAACACAGGTTAAAACATTAAAAATCTCTGCCAATCTCCTGCACTCAGTAAAAACATGAAAAATGTTTTCGGTCTGCCCGCACAATGGGCACTCATTTGCAACACTGCGATTAAGAACAGATAAAAAGGCACTGGTTGCAATGGCATCATGTAAAATCCTCCACTGGAGATCTCCGATTCTCTTTCTTAGAGGAGGTTTATATAATGTTCTCCACTGTGTGCTCAGCCCGCCTAGCCTCTCAGTCCACACACACTCCCCAGATAACAAAAGACATTAATTCAATGTTGGATTTTGGTCAGATTGGTTATTTTTGGTTGAGGTAGAAAAATCTATGTTGATTCAAAGTTTAATTACAGTTACCTTTTCAACGTTTGAAAAACTGTTTTTAAATCAATGTAGTATAGATGATGATTTATCAATGTTGAAATGCCCTACAATGAATAACATTGTTTCAATGGTGCTGATGGAGTGTGGGGAGGAGAGGAGGAACAAGCGAGTTCTCACAGGACTTCAGCTCAAACTGTGGCCCCTTTAAGATAGAAAACCCAGATAGCAAAATGTGATTGAATCAACATTGAGATATTGTCAGGTTGAGGATTGTAATCAACACTGATGTCAGATATTGAAATATACATTGAAAGTGCTTGCTATGATCAACATTGAAATAACGGTGAATTTCCAATGAATTCTAACAGCCTTGATTCAACTATGATATGATCATCATTGAAAGACTGTAGAACCGAATCAACATTGATTCAACTATCTTTCCTCCTGAGACCCAGGAAAAGAAAAGTTTTTTAATTACTATTTTTTTTTTACATAAATTTAGTGTTGGTGTGGTCAAAAACATATTGCAAAAAAAAATGTTTAAACTTAATTTAAGCATGTTGTCTGTTTTTGTTCATAGAGCATGCAGTAAAGCAGCTGTTCTCAAGCTTGGTTTCTTAAAAAGAATTTAAATAGCCAATGTTTTTTAATGAGGCATATTAAAAACATACAAAGGAAGGTAGAAAAATTGTAGAGACTTGTCCTGGTTAAGGTCATGTGTTTAGAGGGTTTTTTTTTTTGTATCATTCTCTGTGTGTCGTGTCATTATTAAAAATAACCTTGTTTCAGGCTGCGCCGGTAGTCGAGTGGTTAGAAACAGATGCCCAAGCCACCTCAGCTGGCTCCTCTCGATGTGTATAAATGTGTCTATAAATTAAATAAATAAATAACCTTGTTTCAATGTATATATACGTATATAGTCTTATTTATATGTATATATATATATATATACACAGTCTTTCAACGTTGATCATATCAGGGTTGATTCATTGTCAGAATTCATTGGAAATTCAATGTTATTTCAATGTTGATCATAGCGAGCACTTTCAATGTATATTTCAATATCTGACATCAGTGTTGATCACAATCAGCCCAACAATATCTCAATATTGATTCAATCAAATTTTGCTATCTGGGTCTGCTCTGTCACACAGGCGTGTTTTTTGAATAGTTTTTACACAACTTGTGTACAGAGTCTTTCTGTCGGCCTTGTGCAGGCTCAGTTTTTTCCCATCAGTGAGCTTCAGTAGGGGGCCACTGAGCTCCGTGAATCCAGGGCACAGGTGGATCTCTGGGTATGGGTCTGTAGGGTCGGGCTCAGCTTCTCCCCTGCTGTGTTTGAGGAGAAGGACTTTCTCCTTCTCTGTCAGCCTCTTCATCCAGAGCTCCAGGCTCCTCTGCGTCAGGCGGACAGAGCGCACTCCCAGCACCGAGCTCAGAGCCTGGCTGTCCGTGGGTGCCGGTCCTGCTGCATCTACCAGCTGACTCAGGCAGACAATTTTTGAGCTGCACCCATCAGTCCAGGCACGGTGCTGCAGCACATCTCCGGCCTGACACCATAGATTAGAGGCTCCTTCAACGACCAGTACAGAGAGTCACATTTCTCACTTCTTTTACATTTAAACAGCGCCCAGGATTTAAAAGCACCCTGATAAAAAAGAGGCAACCCACCTAACTTTAGGGATTTAAAATCAGTTAAAAGCAGAGTAGCATCCAGCCCCAGGTTATTGACACGTCTAAGTATGCAGCCAGCCAAGTCTCCCCACACCAGATCCTCAGGTCCAGTCAGATATCTCTGAATAAACTGGAGCCTGAAGGTGGCTGTTCAACTAGCCAGGTGGAACAGGCCATGGCCCCCCTCATCTCTGGATAAAAACAACACCATCTGTGGAACCCAATGCAATTTATTCCAGAAGAAATTGACCATCTTTGCTTGAATTTTGGCAACGAGACCTGATGGAGGGTCCAAACAGGCTAACCGGTGCCATAACAGAGAGGCCACCAGGTTGTTTAAGATTAGGACCCTCCCTCTTAAAGACATTTGTGCGTGGAGCCACCTCCACTTAGCTAGTGTACTGTCTATTTTCTCTGTGATGTTTACCCAGTTTTTCTTTTCGATGTCGCTGTTCCCTATGTGAATACCGAGATATTTTAAGCCTTCTCTTTTCCATGTCAGGCTTTGAGGGAGAAGAGGAAGGCCCTCATGCCACTCACCAACAGTAAGGGCCTCGCTCTTCCTCCAGTTCACTCTCGCAAACGACAAAACAGAAAAATTCTTGATTACAGAGTTTAAAACACACACATCCTGTTGATCTTTGATAAAAATCAACGGCATTGTCAGCGTAAGCAGATAAAACAATGCTACTGTTTAAACCAGGTAAAACCAGGCCTCGAACAGATGATCTTATCTTTTGTAGGAAGGGTTCCAGGGAGAGAGCATAGAGCATCCCAGACAGGGCACAGCCCTGCCAGACACCTCTATGCACTCTAAAAGGAGCACACAAGCCACCATTGAACTTCAGCACACTCTCAATGTAGCACCTTGATCTTGGCTATCGTCGACAACAGGCTCTCATTAAAAACATCCAAGATGTCCTGCCAAGATGTTCCAGAAAGCCTTGTAGAACTCTACAGTGAGGCCATCGATGCCTGGAGCCTTTTTCCCCTGCATGCTCTGCAGTGCATCATACAGTTCTTGTAGAGTCAGCGGGCTGTCAAGCTGTGAGTTAACCTCTCTGGACATTTGAGGAAGTCCACCACAGACCTCCTCCATCAATTCTTTGTTGTTTTTAAATTCACTTTTGAACAATGAGGCATAAAACTCGACAGCTCTTTTCCTGATCAGGCCTGGCTCCGTCAGCTCTTGTCCTGTCTCAGAGAGCAGAGAGTGGATCGGTCTCCTCTGTCCTTGTCTCTTCTCAAGTCCAAAGAAGAAACTCGATGGAGCATCCATCTCCGTGATGTCTCTCTGGAAGATTTGTCAACAATTAGAACAGAGTTAAAATGGCAATAGGCGCTTTTAGGTAAAATGTGTCTAATAAAAACATTACATAAAACCAAAGAATGGAAAATCTTATACATGTTAACGACCGATTCTGTGCTTAAAAACATAAAAACGATCCAGTCTGGCCAAAGAGATTCTGTTTTCTCTAACGTGGGACCATGTGTACCGTCGGCAGCCTGTGTGCCTCCTTCTCCACACGTTCACCAGGTCACAGGAGGAGACCAGCTGCCTCAAGGCACGCTGGGATACTGGATGAGGCTCTGCAAGGTTGCGATCTAAAACCTTATTCTAAGTGCAGTTAAAATCCCCACCCACGAATAAATAATACGCAGAGTCTCACTTTCAAAGAAGTGTTTCCTCTCTGAACTGGAGCATAGATGTTGATAAAAACCACATTAAAATGTTCAAAACGAGCTTGGACTAAAAGGCACCTCCCCTCCACAACATGTTTGACCTCCAGAGAGGCTGGAGTAAAACCTCCAGAGAACAGGAAGCCCACTCCTCTACTGAGGGTGGTGTTATGGCTTAAAATCAATTCTCCTTCCCATTCTCTGCTCCAGTCTGCCAGGTTTCCAACATCACTGTGTGTTTCTTGTAGAAACAGGACATCAATGTGTTTCAGTTCAGCCATTTCAAACACTACTGCCCTCTTTCGTGTCTACCTAGCACCATTGACATTCAAACTGCCTACTTTAAAAACATCCATAATGATGATGATAAGAACAAGACTAAAAACAATCAATGAAATAAATAAAAATAAAATCTGTCCATTCATCATCAGTAAGAAGCAAGTTGTTTCCTGACTTTACTGATAAGTTTTTTCAGTCTGAACACTTCCTGGTCTGTCAGGTCTGACTCGGCTCTGTGTTTCACAACATATCTAGCTGAGTTATAAAAACCCTGCAAATCGGGGAAGTGCTGTTCTAAGGCTACATTCCTCAACCCTTTGGTCTGTTGTAAAGAATACTTCAGTATATTTGCACTGTACACCTGGGCAGCAGTCTGCTGAGTGTGAGACACGTTGCTGCTGTCAGACACACACCCTTCACTGTCACTGCTGTCATATAGAGCTGCTCTGTTCTCTGCAGCACTCGGTTTACCCACCAGACGTCCAGCTTTACCACTGACCTCAACATTTCTCTTCTTACTGCGCTGCTTAAGAGGAGCAGACACCCACCCATCCTCACAAGCCTCCATCTCTCCATCTCACCTGCTTCACACTGGTCATCAACGACCTCAAACCTTTTACACAGCTCACCTGTTACTTTACCTGCCTCACCCAACTCATCTGCAGTCTCACCTGCCTCTTCCACCAAACCTCTTCTAGTTCACCTGCTATATTGTTTTCCTCACCCACTTCACCAGGAGCCTCACCTGCCTCTTTCCCCACACCTGTTTCACCCACATCCTTGCCCAACTCATCTGCCACTTTACCTGAAATATCACCTGTCACCTCACCCTTACCTGTTGCCTCACCCATTTCACCTACCACCTCCCCCTTCTCACCACTCACCTCTGCTCTTTCCAGCCTGTCTCTGCATCTCTGCAACCTGTTATTTCTCTGCAGCTCCTGCATCTTTTTCTGGCCTCCACTGGCCTCCGCGTTCCGGCCCCCCGCAGCCGCACCCAGGGGGGCCGGAACGTCGCGGCTAGGACAAGCCCTGATTAAATGCCCCTCTTCGCCACACCCAAAACACTTTACAGTAGATGAACTTGCTAATAAAATATAATCAAAATCATCCACACGGACTCTGAAGCGATAATCAAACTCTTCGTCTTTGTTGTTAAGTAGCATGAAGAGCTGTCTGCGGTAAAAAAGAGAAAAACACTCAATTTCGTTCAGCTCCTCCACACACGCTCCACTCCGAGAAGAAGAAGAAGGCGAAGAAGATGAAGAAGAAGACAAAGAAGGAGAAGAAGAAAACCTCCTGTGTCTCTAAATGTGTATTTTGGACGTAATGAAACATGATCTGTCCTCCAGCTGTCAGACCACATGTTACACTTCAGTGACAACAGAGGCTTCGTTAATGTGCTCATTGCTGTAGAGACACCTGCATATGACCCAGGTCACGCCTGTATGTGACCCTTGTCACACCTTCATGTAACCCTTGTCATGCCTGCTTGTAACCTGAGTCATGCCTGCATGTGACCCGAGTCACGCTTGCATGGCTTGAGTCGCGCCTGCATGTGATGCAAGTCACGTCTGCATGTGACCCTTGTCCCACCTGACAAGGGTGTCGGCAGTGCCTGCTTGTGACCCTTGTCACGCCTGACAAGGGTGTCGGCGGTGCCTGCATGTAACCCAGGTCACGCCTGCATGGGACCTGTGTGTGCAGACCTGTTTAATCTTAAATCACTTCCTGCCTTAACATGTGATTCAGATTTTTCTGGTTATGTGTTTGAATTTAAATCTCATAAATGAGACTTTGAGTTAAGTTTTGAATAGTTCTACCTTTGTTAAATAGACAAATGTGTCTCCAAGTATCTGCTGCTGATGGTTTGGTTGAAGTGCATCAGTGATGTGTTTGGTGTCGCCGTCTTGTTCTCAGATGTTGGACTGACTTCCTGCCCTCCCTCTGTCACGTGTCTCCAGCAGCTCTTTGTTCTCAGCTCCTTCAGAGGAAATTCCTTAATTACATATTTAAGGTGTAATAACACAGTTTGTCACCCTGTGATGCAGCGAGCCACTGCAGTTCTCCATATTTCAGAGTGTAAGACGACGTGTGTCAGTGTCAGTTCAGCCGGAGCGATAATGGCTTGTTAGGTGGAGGAAGGAGGAGCTGCTGCCGCCGCTCTCTCTAATCCCTCCTGAAGCTTTGATTAGCCAGAGCACAGGAATAATGGGTGGCATTTTCAGAGGCCTGTCGGGCGGCGGAGGGAAATGATTTAACAGCCTCTCTCCTCCTTCCTTCTCCTCCTCCACCTCCTCCTCCTTTGCCTCATCCCAGTGGTTTTGATCTATTTTTTACTGCCTGTCTCAGTCATTTATCAAGAGCAGAATGGCTAGTAAAGTAATCTGACATTAGCAGCCAGTGACTAATACCTCAGGACAGAGACAGAGAGAGACGAGAGGTTTGTCATTTGAATAAATCATGAACACGTCTCCATTAAAGACGCAGGAAAGGAAAAGACACGTTGGAGTTGGCCTCTGACCCTCAACGCTCGTCCACAAAGCAAACGAGATGACGAGTGGAAGAGAAGAGTTAAACAATGACAACAAAGAGAGACAAGACAAAGACAAAACAAAGACAACACAGACACAGCCAATATAGAGATGAGACAGAGACAAGAGAGAGACAAAACAAGAAAACACAGAGTGAAAACAGAGAGAGACATGACAGAAATGACACAGAGACAAGACAGAAACAACACAGATACAAGACAGAGACAGACAGAGACAATTCAGTGACAATACAGAGACAAGCCAGAAACGACACTGTTGTAAATTCCCTATTATTACTGTGTGTTTTGTGCAGGAACTGTTCAGTGCTGAATTTAGTGTGTTTTACATCAGGCGCCTCGTTGGGCAGCTAAGGGGGTCCTTGACAAAACAATGTTAAGCTATTCACGGCATTCTAGTTCATTCTGCGTTGATGCCTGTCTGTGTTTTGATGAAGGTGGGTTGTAATGATCCGTTAACGATCGTTAATTAGTTATTTGATACGCAAATGAAGTAGCGAATTTCGGCGCTAATATAAGCTAACGTTAACTGTGTAGCAGTGTTTGTATTTCATGTTTAATGTGCTAACAGTCTGGCAACTGTTGACTAAGTGGAAGCTTAGTTCGAGTTAACATGTGCTCATTAAGCTAGCACACCTTCTCATGTCTATTGTGTTTGTCCATTGCAGATGCCAGTACATAGAGTCAATCAGACCAATGTAAAACCCCAGACAGTGTAAACAGCTCTGTGTGATTTGGAGTCAGGCTTCATCATTAAAACCACATTAACTGCCCTCCCGTGTCCGGCCTCGCTCTCTAATCAGAGTGTCTGTGTGGATGAGGTGTTCCAGCGAATCCACCTAAACCAACATACAGTCCTAGCTCTCCCCAATAGACACAGAGACAAGATAGAGATAAGATGGAGACAAGACAGGAACAACACAGAGACAACACATAGATATGACAGGGACAAGACAGAGATGACACAGAGACAAGCTAATGATGAGACAGAGACAAGACAGAGACGACACAGAGATAATTTAGACACAAGATAAAGACAAGACAGTAAAAAAACAGGGACAACTCAGAGACAAGATAGAGATGAAATGGAGACAAGACAAGGACAACACAGAGCCAAGATAGAGATGAGACAGAGACAAGACAGAAATGAGACAGAGCCAAGACAGAGATGACACAGAGACAAGATAGAGAAGAGACGGAGACAAGACAGACAAGAGACGGAGACAAGAGCAGTATGAGACACAGCCTGGCTATTGAAGACCACAAAATTGACTGCCTGCTAGATGCGGGATCTCAGGTAACCACTATCCCCCGGTCATTCTTCCAGACTCACCTGTCCCATCATTCCTTGAAATCGCTGGATGATCTTTTGGATGTAGAGCTGCAAATAGAAGGAGCCAATGGAGAGGCTGTGCCTTACCTTGGGTATGTAGAACTCAACCTGATGTTTCCAGACAAATGTATTGTTCTGGAGGTGGTCTTTAATGCGACCAGGGGTACCAACCAAAACATCGATACCATTACAGATAGCTTCGATCAAGGAACTTGGGAGACCGGCCTCTGGCGAACTCCGTCATATTTCTTTGGAGCCTTTCTACCACGGGGATGGCAAATAAGAAAGTCTTCCCTGTTCCTGTTCAGGCTTGGGCAATTAAGTACTCGCCATCATAAATAGGATTAAATGTCTTCGCCTGAATGTCAAACAGGTAGTTCTTGCACCTAGTACGTTCCAGCGTTTGATGGAGAGATGTATGGGAGGTCTCAACCACAAAGAAGCGCTGGTCTTCATCGACGATCTCATAATCTTCTCGGACACCTTGGGGCAACATGAGTCAAGGTTAATACAGGTCCTCAACAGACTGAAAGAGTGCAAAACAAACAGAAGCAAGAAGATCAAATTTTTTTAATGTATTGATCATAATTTTTTGTATTGAACTCAAGTTGGACTTTGTTAAGGGAGTCAGGGTGTAAGGATCACCCAAGTCTACCTTGATGTATGGATACTGTGGTGATTAACATGTTTCTTGTTTGGTCTTCTGCCATAATTGTAATTGCCATGAGGGGTTCAAACTTATCAGGAGCCTAGGGTAAGAACACAGGTTATTAATATGGACGGTATTATTATGTATTCTATTCTATTAATTTCGTGCCAAATACGATAAATGAGAAACAGGGGAAAGATCACGAGAAGATGACGCATGCGGCAGGTGGAAACCGCCGGAGTTTGGAGGACGCAGCCAGCAGGATTATTCGGTGAATTTCCACAGGAAGAATCCAACAGAAACCAAAAACGGATTAAAAGACAACCGGATTACTGCGTGCCTGCGATCCAGTTGCCAAACGAGCCGGGTGAGCTTTGCGTGGGTTCGCTGCTGGTTTTTTCATTGAGACTTACGGTGGCTCAAGAAAATGAAGTCTGAATAGACAAAGTGGTTCAAAATGAAGGTTAGACGGTTAGAAATCTATATCAATATTTCCCCGCAACTTACAGTAATTTACACATTTTAACTTATTTCATATGTTCAACTGCACCGGACCAACACAAAGGACGTGGAAATTGCATCATTAGGTGATTAGAAGGATAGTAATATATATAAATATCTACTCACAACTATAGAATTTACTGCACTTAATTATTCCCCATGTTCAACCGTTACGATGTAACGCCAGATTTTAATTTACTTCCGTTCTTGTAAATTCCCACAAAAGAGCAGCCAGCTCAGCTGACTGGAGCGTGGAGTAATAAATAGTAGCAGTGAAGAGTCCAAGTGAGGGCTTGCTAGCAGTAGAACGGCCAAGATGGTCATTTTGGCCGTTTTCAAATATGTGCAATAAACTTTGTCTGTATTTTAATTTAGAATAGTTTTTATATAAATTACACAAAAGACAAAGACAATATGATATGTTTTACCTATTTCATCCATAAGCGGTCATATTGACCGCACATCATTTCGCGGGGTTTCATTGTTACATTGTTTGTGCTTCTTTGCAAATTTACTTTAGTTAATTATTATATAGTTGTACTATATCGCCTGGTTGGCACCATGGGCAAACAAAAACGTGAGTCCCCCCTCCAGGAAACAGCGAGCGGAGCTGTTCGACAGTTGCTGAGGTGACGTGACTCTGACTGTGTACCAGGGAAATCCGAGGAAGAATGTCTGCATCCTGAGCACCATGCACACAAGTGTGGGCACCTTTAGTGGGGCGAGGGCAAAACCAGAGTCTGTGATGTAGCCTACTATAACAACACGAAGTACGGCGTGGACGTCCCGGACCAGATGCGAGGGCGCACTCCGTCAAAGGCAGTACGCAAGACGGCCAGTGGCGGTCTTCTATAACATCCTCGACCTGGCTGGGATCAATGCCCGCATCTTGGTCAAGGTGCGCACCAGCAGCAGGAGAGCCCGGAGGAAAGTCCTGCAGCAGTGGACAGAGGAGCTGAGGGCAGAATACATGGAGGGGAAAGGGGCCGCGGCAAATGGAACCAAACGTCAGACACTTGAAATGCCACAAGCCCGTGTGTGGTAACTGTGCGAGGAGAGCGGAGGTAATCTGTGTAGACTGTGACCAGTGATCGGAATTAATCTGCCACAGTGGCTGGTAAACTGATTGAATTCACCCGCCAGCACGCAAATTCACCAGCATTTGGCGGGTGGCAGGTGCTAATTTCCATCTCTGAAAGACAAACAAAACAGGTTATTGCTGGGCTAAGCAGCCAGGTATGGGAAAATGAGAAATTAACAAAACAAGGTAGGATAAAAGAAACTAGACAATTCCCCGCCAGGGAATCGCAAGAGT
This sequence comes from Diplodus sargus, assembly GCA_903131615.1. Taxonomy (NCBI): domain Eukaryota; kingdom Metazoa; phylum Chordata; class Actinopteri; order Spariformes; family Sparidae; genus Diplodus; species Diplodus sargus. The sequence goes on along the minus strand of CAEMYA010000142.1, from coordinate 1,702 downwards.
GGGCTGTGCGCTTTGCCCCGTGACGAACAAAACTTGGACTTTGACCTAGACACACCATTCAAACTTTAAAATGTTGATAAAAGTATGCCAGAGATGTCAATGTTTGTAATCAATTGTAATGTTCGATCTTTTCACCTGTTCTCATTCACTTTGTGTGTGTTTGTGTGCATGTGAGAGAGAGAGAGTGTGTGTGTGTCTTTTTGGCTCTCTGTATTTGTGTGTCTGCGACTTTTTTGACCTCGTCCCATTCATTCCTCATGGGAAAGTTCTCTGTCTGTCTGTGTGTGTGTGTGTGTGTGTGTGTCTGCGTGTTTGTGTGCATGTGAGTGTGTGTATGTGTGTGTGTGCATGTGTGTCTGTCTGTCTGTCACTCTCTCTGTTGGCCCAGCTGATCTCGGTTGCTAGGTGACGGTTGGTGAGGGCCCGTAGCAACGGCCGTCCCAGGCTGATTTGAGAGTGATTTCTGCCTCAAATCTAGGACGTCAAACTAGTGCTATTAAGTCAAAATTATACATGATATCGGCAAATTTTTTTCCACGATCGAGCCATAAAGGCCTTAAAGAAGACACTCATGAAGTTTCGTGGTCCTAGCTTCAGAAATGTGGAAATACGAGCGAGTTAAATAAACGTGCAGTTTGGAAAATCCTCTCCCCGATTTACATTGGAGTAAATAGGACTGTCGAGAGCTACTCTTGTCAGTTCGAGGCAGTTAATTCAAAAACCGTAAATCCTACCGATAAAGTAGACAAATTGGGAGAAAGAAGACAAGTGTGGCTACAACTTTGGAAAATATCACTGTTTTTGAGTGAAATTTGTGGCTCGGAGCATGATGTAAAGAGAAAATATCTGAGGAAATCTCTCACTCTGTCAGTTGGCCCCCTCCACTCTGCTGCACGAACATTCCGCCACACACAATCATTGAAAACCCTGAATTTTTCCAAAATCACTCACCGTCATTCAAGGGTCACAGTTCAAAAACTACACATTGTGGGAAAAAAGTTCAAATACAACTTAAATACACAGGACTTGTGCCTACATTTTAAAGTTTGAATGGTGTTTCTAGGTGAACGTATGCCAGAGCAGGAGATGTTTGAATAATGTCGCAGATTTGCAACTTTTTTGACCTCCTCCTTTTCATTCCTTATGGGAAATTTCTCGCAGTTTTGTATATATTGCGGAAAACTGAATAATAGCATACCGAGTCAGAACGAGCCGCACGTTTTGATATATTTTTTGTTTGTGTGCTACCAACGGTGTGGGACGAGTTAGCGACACAAATTTGGGAGGAGGGGGAATAATAAGTTGTGCGGAGCACAGCCCACTATTGAACATTTTTTCTCATTTTTTTCAATGACTAAAAGGTCCATGGTCGGTCAGGCCACATGCAATAATACTGTAATATTCGAAACAAAATGTCCTTTTCATTCAAAACAACAACAAAAATACGAACTAAAATAAAATGTAATTTCCATTTTGACATAAATTAAAATACATTGTTGAATATTTACTCTTTTTGTTTCAAACATTGTGTCCATCACTTCAAATCAAAATCCACACCACTCTAAGTGAGCAGTCTGTTGCTTTTTGTTGTCATGTCATAGATGTGACAAGAGTCCTGCTTGCAGCTTGATATGACGATTTCAGTGCGTTTATTAGGGTTCTAACCCCGAAGGGGTAGAACCCTTCTAAGATTGTGCCGGTT
>CAEMYA010000141.1:284861-300323 GCA_903131615.1 Diplodus sargus | reverse complement strand
TTAGATGTTTCTAAATATGTCAGTTCTGAACTGAAGAAGCCTCCTGGATGAGAGGTGAAACATCTTCAAGAAACTGACACAAGTCCAGTTGCCTATGATACAGCACTTAGATTTACGATGACCTGGATGACTGAGAACCTTCATCAGTATTAAACAGTAAATTAATATTAATTTTCTGTGTTTTTTGTTTGTGGTTGACTACAGTGAAGAAGTGGAATGTGCTACACCTTCCAACTACAATGAATAGGTTCACATACACACACATGCCTTGATGAGAACAAAGCTGAAAAGATAATATGAAACGAGGAAGGAAGCTGACAGGCTTCACACCTACAGCACCCACTTAACTCTTGCCACCCTTCATGATACAAGACTTCCTGTCTCATTGTGGCGCTTCAGTGACGTCTCAGACTCAGGTTAGATTTCAGACTTACTGAAGTGGTCAGAGAGTTGGTGAAGGGCAGAGAAACTGTAAGACGCTAAGGAGAGAATTTAGTGAGGATCACGATGAGGAAAATGCTCCTTCTCATCATCTGGCTGTCCTCTGGTGAGTACTGAACACATTCGAACAGAGAGTTTAACATTTCCTTCCTGTACTGTTGATATTCTTTAGTATGCTGCTAAATACATTTGACTTTCTGAGACATTTTGAAGATAACCAATTGAATAAAAATGTAATCTCCTGTTTTTATTTTTCTCTGGAAGCAGTCAGATGCCAACAACCAAAGATTCATGTATCAGCCCAGGAGGGAGGACTGGCTGAGATCTCCTGCCCGTATAACTCTGGATATGAAATATATCCTAAATACTTCTATAAAGGTCTTTATGCTCACAGGAAGATTGAGACAGTATGGAACTCTTCCCCTGAAACCTCTGACTGAATGTGTTTTTATTTGTGTTTATGTGTATTCCTGTTTTCAGTTTGAATTATGAGGCCAAATGTTTGAAACTGTTCAATCGAAAGCCGAAAACCTACAAGGTAAAGTGAAACTTCACAAAGGGCCATCTCGTTCCTAAAATGCCATTTCAGCCCCTTGTAGCCCTTCTCACTCAAACACACACCAGGTAGTATCAGATAAGTCCATGAGGGCTCTGGGTTTAGATATTGGGGGACAATGAGACTGGGCCATAAAATCAGATTCCAAAGACATTTAGTCTTTTTTTTCTAATGGCACACTGGCAAAAGTGGCATGGTGTAAATAAATCAATGAAGGCTTTATTTTTGTTGGAAACATGTTACTGGACACCATAATTGTAATCACATTACCAGAATGCCTAAACTATATTACATACATATTTTACATTACCTTTTTAGCATGATACCTGCAATGCTGAGTAAGAGGATAAATAAGCCTTTGATAGGCAGAGAGACTAGATGGGCTGTAGAAGAAAGACTTTCTCTGAAATATAAAAAAAGCATCTTTTGTGTTTGCTATTGCCTGAAACTGTTTTCATAGACCTGCTGTGTGTTTCTTGGAGAGGAGGAGGTGAAGCCTGACAGTCTGTATGTCTACTCTGTCTACTCACTGTACCGCTTACTGTGCAATAAATTCATGGTACAAAATTATTTTTTCTTTCCATTTTGAATTAGTTTGCATGAGACTGAAATCAGCTCCGTTTGGTAAAAAACTCCAGGAATATTACCAGGAGCTGAGGGCCTCTGCCGGGAGGAAAACATATTGCAGTAAGCAACTCCTGCCATTCCTCTGATTTTCTCCTTCGCAACTCGAACACAGAGCCTGATGTCAGTTCAGATTTTTACTCATTACAATCTGAAATCTGTTAATTATGGGGATGACAAAGTTTTGACATACAGGCCATGGAAGACATTCGATGTGACAGCCGAGCAACTGACATGCCACACAAATCTAATGTGACGCTTTGATGATCATTTGTAGATTTACATCTTCAAAGCCCATCACTCACCTTGACTCACATTTTTTGCATGACAGTCCATGTTTTGTGTTTTATGTCGAACAAAATCAAATGAGGCTAGAGACCGAAAAGCACAACAACACAATAAAAATTTATAAAGATAACATTGGATTTAATATTTTAAGTCAAATGAGTTAAACTATCATATTCACAGTATCTCAGTTTATGACCAGTTCAAAGATTCTGCATTAACATGTCTCAACGTCGGCATGTATTCTTGGTGAAATGAGATGAGCAGTGGTGGCAGCTCTTCCTCAAAAACCTCACTGTGGGTCACTGGCATTAGTCAGCTCTGTATGTGTGAACAGAATCACGGAAGTACTTTGCTCTTTTAGACAAAATGTCTTGGTATATAACACTCCCTTAGCAACTTCATGTTTAAGAACTCTACAGTATATCGACAGTTACTAGGAAGATGAGGCAGCAATGAAATAATGCAGGACCATTAGTTCCAGCCAGTCAGCAAAGATAAAAATGTGCTTAGAAATAACACACACACACACACACACACACACACAAAGAAACCTTGTGATAAACTTTTTTTTGTTAATCTCATAATGGCTCCAACCTTTTGACCTTTTATCTTTAACTACTGTAACAGACTTTATCATCTAACTTCAGCACCTTAAAACTTAATTATATACTTACTGATGATAACGTGCATGTGTCCTTATCTATAGTTAACACTAAACCTCTCATTGGCCTTCACATATAGCAGACTTCTGGCTCCTGGAAACGACATAAGTGTTAGCTTTTAGGGCTGCATTACAGTAAAGTCATGTTATTTTCTAAATTTACCAGACTGCCATGATACTGGGCTGGGATAGGTCAGGGCTAGCTGGTGAGAACGCTAACTTCAATAGATGTTTCTAAATATTTCAGTTCTGAACTGAAGAAGCCTCCTGGATGAGAGGTGAAACATCTTCAAGAAACTGACACAAGTCCAGTTGCCTATGATACAGCACTTAGATTTACGATGACCTGGATGACTGAGAACCTTCATCAGCATTAAACAGTAAAATTATTATTTATTTTCTGTGTAATTTTGTTTGTGGTTGACTACAGTGAAGAAGTGGAATGCGTTACACCTTCAAACTCCAATGAATAGGTACACATACACACACATGCCTTGATGAGAACAAAGCTGAAAAGATAATATGAAAAAAGGAAGTAAGCTGACAGGCTTCACACCTACAGCACTAGCTTAACTCTTCCCACCCTTCATGATTGACCTCAAGACTTCCTGTCTCATTGGGGCGCTTCAGTGGCGTCTCTTGAAAAGGATGAAAGCCTTAAATTGATTTCAGACTTACTGAAGTGGTCAGAGAGTCGGTGAAGGGCAGAGAAACTGTAAGATGCTAAGGAAAACAAAAGGTGTGAGAAAATTTAGTGAGGATCACGATGAGGAAAATGCTCCTTCTCATCATCTGGCTGTCCTCTGGTGAGTACTGAACACATTCGAACAGAGAGTTTAACATTTCCTTCCTGTAGTGTTGATATTCTTTAGTATGCTGCTAAATACATTTGACTTTCTGAGACATTTTGAAGATCACTAATCAAATCAATATGTTATCTCCTGTTTTTATTTTTCTCTGGAAGCAGTCAGATGCCAACAACCAAAGATTCATGTATCAGCCCAGGAGGGAGGGCAGGCTGTGATCTCCTGCCCGTATGACTCTGGATATGAAACATATCCTAAATATTTCCATAAAGGTCTTTATACTCACAGGAAGATTGTCATTGAAACTGCTGCTGGAAAAAAAGGAAGCACACAAAACGGGAAATATTTTATTTTTGATGATACCAAACAAAGAAAGCTGCGTGTGACCATCCATAACGTAAACCTTGACGATGTTGGGACATACTGGTGTCTGATAGATACATATACGTATGATCCTCGGACGGAAATTGAGCTCAAAGTCTACAAAGGTATGTCAAAGTTGCCTATTCTCTTTCTATATCTGACTATTTTTCTTAATCATTAATGCACGTGTATTCATTCTGAACACCTATTGTTGTTCTTTGACAGCTCCTGCACCTACTAAACCTCCACTGGTCTCCTCACAGCCTCCTGTTTTAACCACAGTTCAAACCATCACCAAGAACCAGCAACAGCAAGCAGGTTGCATAAACTGTGTGTTACATTGTGATCAGGAACATCTATAGTAATGTATGTGGCTTTCTTTTTCAATATATTCTGATTATCAGTCTGTTCTGGCTTCTTTTACTCAGTGTCAGATCGTTTAAGTACAACACTGTGGCCCACATCACCTGCAGATATATATACAGGTAACACATCACATATACAATTTATTCAGGATTAATCTGGGGTGCATGGTAGTTTGAAAAAAACAAGAATGCATTCTCTTTTTGTTGGGGATTATACGAATTTTCAGCCATTTTGCAGAGGAAAAATAATCCAAGGTAATTTTTGATCAAAAAAGTTTTGATAATGTCGCCATCTGGTGGTGAGTGTCAGGAAAGTAGAATTGTACTTCACCTTTGGAGTTCTTCATATACAGTAAGGTAGGTTAACATTATCTGAAATAAAATGCAAATTTGAAAAAAAAAAAAAAATATGTTAAATGTGTGAAATGTATTTAGATATATAATTTAAATCACTTGTTTCCTTTATAGGGTTTTGGTATCGGATAAATCAGCTAGTATGTTTGAAATAATAAATGCATTGTACAACATTTATATTGCTTTGATGTAAGAATTAGCAGTTGTGATAAATTAAAGCTCAAGAGAGCTTTGAATTTTTGATTTGTTACCTTTACCTCTAGTGTCGCCGCCACCAGGAAACAAGCTGTATTTCCCTGTGGCTCTTGCTGCTGCTGTCCTGCTGCTAATGGTGTTTTACTGTTGGTTGAGGAAACACAGACATGATACAGGATGTGAGTTACCTCAGTATAACTATCTAAAACGTGTATGTCTCTGATGCATTATTATTTACCCAGTAATTCTCCGACTTAACCCTTATTATTGAATTATGGGCTATAACCATTCATCCTGATTACAGTTTGTGAGATGTAATGCTTAATGTGTGTCATTTCCAGCAACGTTTGGAGGTGAGGCAGCCCCGTGGACCAACACATGGAGTACGGTGAGATGTGTGTGTGTGTGTGTGTGTGTGTGTGTGTGTGTGTGTGTGTGTGTGTGTGTGTGTGTGTGTGTGTGTGTGTGCATGCATGGTTATGTTTGAGTTTACGAGACCTTAATTCAACACTGTGTGTCCCCCAGCAGGTTTTATACGTGAAGAGTCAGAACATCTGCAGCATCAGGAGCCTCTACACTGAGGCCGGAGACCCACACATCAGTGAGGACCATCATCTGCTCTACTCCACAGTCTGCTTTAACGCAACTGACCAGTCAAGGCCTTCTCATCCTCAGGTCATCAAACAGCGACACTTGAGCCATGCTCACAAAGGAACTTTCCCCACTGACTAGGAACCTTTGGTGGAAGGTTCCCTCGCAGGCACCAGGGTCCAAATGAAGTTCTGGGGACATTATTCCATCACACAACAAGTACCTGCTAGAGGGGCTCTACTCCAATACTTCAGACACATCATTTCTGATTGGTCAAGTACTCACAGAATCTTCTTACAATTCTGGATAGCTGAAGGTAAGCCACTTCGTCTACTGGGGTGACTAAGCCAGTTCGCTTTGCATTACCTGTGCTTTATTGAATGATGTAGCTCCACATTGATTTTGTTTCACCTTTCTATCTATGTGTGTTTGAAGGAAGATGATATTATATATATATTGGACTGTTGACTAGTTTCATCCTTGTACTTCAACAGTCACAGTGTCTTCATTAATCCCTTCGCTATATTCTTTTGGCAATGTGATTTCAGTTGTTTTTATATGTGGAATTAAAAAAATAAATAAATACCAATGTGTGGAGCATTGTAAATGAAAGTTCTCTCACTTTGTCAGGCCTGTATGTCTGAATAACCTCTACAAAGCTTTACACCGTGTTTGGGAAGCCTCACACCAGGTCTAATTATTCCATTAACTTTGGCTTTCTTACACTCAAATTAAAATGTGCGGGCTATTTGCTCTTGAGTCTTAAGTCACACAAGTCAACCGTTGATGTAATCCGTAAAAAGTTGTCTTCACCGCCAGTTGCAAACATTAACTGTCAACAGCTAATTCGGCAAAGGCTACTAAAGATACGATGTGATGTCACTCAGTGTCTAAGCTGTATTGTGGGTAATGTAGGAGCCAGGATTTGAAAAGTAGTCCACCGGTGTAGCGTTGGACTCATCATGGACAGTTTAGGAATAAATGATTAAAACTGATATAGCAGACCCATAAATATAACGTTTATTATTCCACGCATTCTTCTTTCTTTTCAAAACCTGCCCTCTACATTACCCACAAAGGCTTTGCCACTGAGTGACATCACCGGATGAAATTTATCAGATTACATGCAGCTTCCTCTGGAGCCACAAAGGGCTTTAAACTACTTTCAGCATTACACATCCACTTTCCCCAATCTGACTTTCTAATATTTCAATCCATTCGCTTTTCAAAAACGACTTCCTGTGGGGAGACCTGTATGCAACTAAAAACAAATAAAGCAAAAAAATAAGGCGTGAAATTTCAAATCAGGACAAAAACATGGAGATGTGTTTCTGGATGAGGTGCCCATACATAGGCGGTACAGAAGATGGCGCTGGAGTCCAGCTTTTCTGCTGCCTCTGTCCAAGGAGAAGTGGATGAGTCACTCCTCAGATGAAGCCCTTCATGGTAACTTTGGGGAAGCATTATGCAACAGCCATCATCACACTCGCATACAAACAAGCATACACATACACACACACGCAGATGAAACACAAAATAATGGCTCATACACACGCCCTTGAACACATGCATAGTTTAATACACATTGCACTGGAGCAGACAGACAGGGAACATGATGCCACTGTGAGAACGAAATGGCCCAGACGAGGCCCGGAGGAACACACTGTGGCCCTCATACGTAAACAGTTATGACGAGAAACAAACACTTGTCAGCGCGACATTACCGGGAATAAGACTGTCTGCAAGTGGGCCTGGCAGACAGAGAGCGAGAAGTGGACGGGAACTGTTGTGTAAGAAATCATTCAAATGTCAGTCACAGTACACTTGTTTGCAAGGAAGGTTCACTTCTGTCAAGTACTGATTTCATGCAGAGAAGAGACAGAGTATAAGAAAAGAAACATTTCTCAAAACATTTGCATTAGAAATTGTTGATTGTCCCACAGTGCTAAGACTCAATGCTTGGTTGGTTGGATGGTAAGACTTGAAGAATGTGCATGTTTATCCACATAATGCTGTATGTGGATGTAACCAAAGGCAACATAACAGAACAACAGTGAATCAACAGCAGCCTTTATTTCTTCTCCTTTGAAGCCAATGTTAAGATTAAAATATCAGTGTCACACAGTCGTGAGTCTAACTGGGACATTTGAATTAAGCAAAACCAAAATAATTTCTCCTAGTCCTACCTCTTTATACCTCTTTTTTCTCTTAATCGTTTGTTTTCCTTTTGTTGTTGTTTCTTTTATTTGTTGTTATTATTTTATAGATATTTATTCATTTTTATGTATAAATATGGTTTTTTTTAATGTGCAATGGACAAAAATAATTTATACGGAAGATATTAAAGGTGATATTGCATTTTTTTACAAAAATTATAATGATGACTATTACTAAAACATGTGCTCAAATGTAAAAAAAATATAACATATAATTCATAAAAATGTATTATGTGAATCAAATGATACATCGAAACAACATGAGAACATATAACTTTTAAAATAATATAATCCAAAGCGATGTCGATCAGAATCAGAACACATGGCAAGACTGTCAGCACTGCAGATAAAGAACAAAACACAAGGTGGATGGGAATTGTTTTCGCTTATGTTTCATAAAAGAGACACCAGTGATGGTCACTGCTGTTGATGACGGGATGTACAGATGATTCAGAGGCTGACATCTTCCCTCTTTCTCTTTTATGGTGACAAATCCCACTCAGGTCTCTCTCTCACACACACACACACACACACTCACAGAGAGAGAGAGAGAGAGAGAGACAATTAGCTCACACCCAAACTGAAAAACTGAAAACTTGCAGAAATAAAGGATTTCTTACATTTTTGGAGGCACTGTTCCTCTTGAGGTTGGCCATAAAGTTTCCAAATAAGACGTTGACCAATGCCTACTCAAACAAAGTTGCTGCTCGCATGACGACTGAGGATATGAGTCATTGTAAGACTGCTGCAACACCAACATGTGGCACGGTCTGGCTCTGACAGCTAAATAAGATTAATTATTTTTTAACCCAACAGATGAGAATATATTAGCAAAATGTCCTCTTTTGGTCAGGAGACACTTTTGGTCTGGTTGAATTTCACCCACGTCCCCTTTTAGTGTAAACATGACGTGGATGGACTCTGCATGGGGACGGAAACACAGCTGACTAAATGATGATGGAACGCCGCAGTCGATTTCCCCATTCCCTGGGCCAAAAACCCTCACATAGCAGATTTATGTCTATCTCCAACTCATTACGCTTGGAAATCACCAGACCAGCTTTCTCTGGTTCTCAATAAGACCCTCAGTCGGAGCACGTGTGTTTGTGTACGTGTGTGTTCATGTGTACATCTGCAAACTTCTTTGCTCTGTCATTTTACGACACAAACTCTGATTATTATTTAATTTATTGACTCTTTTTTTCATTTCAAGAAACAAGAGACATTTCCTCCGTACTGATGGAATTTCATATTTGGTGTCAGACATGTTTGTTTCCTTCTATCCAATAAATGTACTGATGGAAAGAATATTCATCATATTTCATGGTGATATTGATGCGTTACCTTGTGTTCGTGTCTTTTCTAAATGTTCAAATGATATGAAGGAGTATCACAAACAACAAATGCAATCGTAAATCATGTAATAGTCTCTCATCGGCCGATTTCTTTCACTTGCTTTTAAGGAAATGAAAAATTGTGACTGTTCAACTGAACAACTGGTGAGGCTGGATTTTTGGCCGAAGGATGGAGCAGGATTGCCATGCAGTGGTGTTCATCAGCCCTGATCCCCTTCACGTTCCTCCTCCCAGCCTCCCGTGCCTCCTCCCTCCTCCCCCTCCTCTCTCACGTGGATGCGGCGAGAGCAGCATGAGGGGAAACGAAAAAAGAGGCTCATCTGTTCTTTAGTGGGGCAGCTGTGCAGCCTCGCCGTCCCCTCTTTCTTCCATCCCTTCTCACCTGTTCTGTGCACCTCTGCAATTTTTACCTCTCTGCGCTGTGTCACGCTGTTCCACGTCAGTTGACTTCTTTTCATCTTCGTGCTTTTTTTTTAAGTTGCGTTCAAGGTCGCAGGCGTACACTCTGAGTGTCCTTGCAGAGCTCTCGTGGCCAGAGTTTTATTTCATCTCAAAGATAAATTGTTTCTCAATAAAACCGCCGTCCAATGATAGATCCAGCTGTACGGTCTGCTGCTGGTCAAAATTGAGGCCCTTACTGAATTGAATTTGCAGAAGTTGCTGAAACATGTGATTTAGCAGAAGCGAAGGCTACAATAAAACCAAATTCTGTGATTATGACAGTTGGACACTGTCACCATGATGACCATAAAGAGGACTAAATGCTATTCTTCTTCAGCAGATGTTCATGAGCAGAGCAATGTTTTTAGTATAATCTTTTACATCAAACCTCAAGAAAAAGTCATTTTTGTCTCCATCATATGCTATTTCATGCTTGTTTAGTGACAGTATTACACTTTGTTTATTTACAGATTAAATGAACAATATATAACATGTTAAGTAGATCACTTGTGTTCAAGTGCTAATATATTGATATATTTATATTTCCATAAATTTCTGATTTGTCTTTCCATGTCATCATCCCAATGAACATACCAACAATAATCCCGGTTCTCCTCCAGTCCAGAAGGGATTGCCTATGTTATTCAATCCCTTTCCTGTAAACTCCATCTCTCTCTCGCTCTGAGTATTAAAGTCCTCCACACTGCCAAAAATAGCCACGGGTTATCCTTTGGGAACTACAACAGAGCTGTGCTGTACTAATATGTATGTGTGTATGTGTGTGTGTGTGTGTGTGTGTGTGTGTGTGTGAGAGAGAGAGGGGGTGCGTGTGTGTACATCATTCCATACGAGGACAAAGCTGTGTTCGTTAGCTGTGTGTGTGTGTGTTATTCCTTCATAATTCATGTTTCAACAGGATGCTCCCCCTGCTCGCTTCCTCCACTGCTGACGGCCCGGCACTTTAGTTTGGCACATTTCCACAAGTTAACCCTCCGAGGTTAAGAGAGAAACGACTGCAACCATTAAACCTATCACTCCACATCGATTCATGTAATCATTCTCATGTATCTATAGGTGTGTGTGTGTGTGTGTGTGTGTGTGTGTGTGTGAGCGTGTGTGTGAGCGTGTGTGTGTGTGTGAGCGTGTGTGTGTGTGTGTGCATGCATAACTTGCATAGGACATAAAAATGTTGCTTGATCAGCAGAGTCAGACAGAGGCCCTGACATGAAAAAAACAACCAGGGCAGCAGAAAGAGAGAAAGAAAAATATGGGATGCCTATCCCAGATGGTGGAGCGAGAGGGAGACAGAGAGAGAGAGAGAGAGAAAGAGAGAGAGAGAGAGAGAGAGAGAGAGAGAGAGAGAGAGAGAGAGATTGGAGCAACAGAAAACAAAACAGCAATACCTCTCTCTAAACACAGACCAAAGATCCCTAAAATGGCTGAGAGTCACAGTGCAGGTCACAGATTAACTATGGAGGCGCAAAGTACAGGAGACAGAAAGAGACATAAACAGACTAAATGTTGATTATGTTCAGGTCGACCTTTGACCCATTTAAGAATTTAAAATGCACTTCTTGTTTTTACATTAAAACCTAATGATACAATGATAGTTATGATAAGTACTGTAAGTTATGATATTAACTGTGACAATATGTGCATGCAAACCTACTGTTAAGTTGACCAATTAAATAATTCTAAAGTGTGTACAAAGATAATAACACAGAGTGCCGCGGGAACAGTGTGCAGCTTGAGTTTGGAACTGTTAAAACTACATCTTAAAGGCCTTGCCTGAGTCAAATTCACCTACTACATTATATGGTGTCAAGCAGCCGGTCCCTCCGACTATAATTTGGGTTTTGACCGGTGTTTGTGTTGCTTACATTTTGTTTTCTGTGCTACATCCCCCACATCATCTCTCACTAATGCCTGCTTCAAGGACACTGCTGATGTTTGTTAACAGTTGTCCCTGCACTGTTTGGTTTAATGTAACTTATCCTGTCTTTCAGCTGGCGGCGGACACAAGCTTATGTAATACACAAATGAACAGTAAAAGAAGACTGTCTATATACTGTCTCTATGATTAATGTCACGTTGGTTAATAGGCTCTCGGCTGGACTAAAACCATGTCCACTGTGACACTCTCTGAAATCCCCATAGAACATACCAAAGTCTAAGTCTGGACACACTTCATTAGGTTTGTGATATTTTGGAGATCGCACAAGGAGTGGGAGACCTGAATAATCAGACTGAGGAGAGAATGGCAGACAGACTGACTGACTGACAGAGAGACAGACAGAGAATACACAGAGGTCAGTGTGGCCGCCAGCTGTTTGAGATGAATACTCCATTATATAGAGCAGAGGGCGGCAGATGGCTAGTCAGCACACTGATACACACACACGCAGAGTCATTTTTGGAAAGGGTGGAGAGGACACTCACATGACTGAAAAAACAATGTGATGATTGATGATGCAGTACTTTTGTCAGTCAGTCATATTCTAAGGTAAATATATATCTGTTAGACATATCCTTTGCTTAATTATTTAATGTGCTTAAAATTAATGTTTTATTTTTTTATTTTTTTTGAGTTTTCTACCTCTGGTAGGACTAAAATCCTCAAGTGGTCAGCACGAAATTGAGTTTTTCCACATTTAAGCTTCTATTGAGTCGATAGAAGAAGAAATAGGGGGTTAGTATGATCCCCATTCAATAAGAGTGAAATCATCGCATATTTGACTAACGTGTGTTTTCTCAAAAATTAAGCGAACTCCTCAGCAAAGCCAGAAGAGATGGACACCACTTTAAGGTGGAACATGTGAAGTGATTTCATGTGAGTGTCCAAAGAAATGAATGAGACTTTATCTTGGAGAATAACCGTTTACACTGAAAGGTAAGAACGTTTACTTGAGCTCCCAACGCAAACTTGCATTTAGAGAGAAAAGATCAAATCTGACTCACACATACACACAAAGACGTTAGTTGATGAAAACACACTCAACCTTAAATGCCCTCTGACACAAATACCAACAGGGGCCACACACACACACACACACACACACACACACAAACACTGATCGGGTCGGTTATAAGTTCGTGATGGTCGCCCACTGACAGAGCAGTCGCATTATGCAACAGAAAGCATTCAACAAACAACTTTCACCTACACTGTGTAGAGTTACTGTGTAACTCTGCCTTATATGCAGAACATAGGCTCCCCTGAACCTTTTATATACGTATGAATTAGTCTGCTGTGTTGGTGGGTGGGTTCACACAAAAACATCTCAACATGAATATGTTTACTTTGAACGTTTGCTGAGGATGTTGTGTGTTGTTGACACCAGCTGGCCCCACATTCACCCAGCCAGAACATGCCAGCTTACTGAGGAGCTGTGGGTTATCTTGACCCGAGCTGACATGACCGACCCATCCTTCATTAACATTCACAACTTTGTTCCCTGGCAGTCTGGAAATTCAAAGCAGCCTTTCTTCTGGTCTGACACAGGGATACACGGTGACCCATTCCATTTGAAGAAACTCAAAGACAAAGACAGAAGATAACACTAATGTCATTAAAAATGCAGCTTCACTGACTGCTTTTGAAGTCGAGAGTGGATTAATGGGGGTGTAGCCATGAGAAGGCAGGGCCACGACAGCAACCTCACACAACAATAAGCATCATTAAGAGGCCATGAATAAATAATGAAATCCTCTCACCTCGATGGAACAATTGAAGGTGAGTTGGTGATTAATTGTGCACGTGGTTTAAATGGCTTCTTATGCTCTTAGTCAGAGTTACTTACTTCCAGTAGTGAATGTTTCTTCAGTGATTCATTGTCATGGTACTTGCAGGTACACATTCTAATTGTTTTTGCATTCAATATGTAGTGTTTTAATGTTGACCAAGTCCGAGGGAGCCCAATCTGAACCTGACAGGTGTTTTGTTTTTTACATCCAAACCTGACTCCATCTCATAATTGTAAGACAAAGCACTGAGTTTGGATCACCCTGTTTGTCACGCCAATGTGAATGTTTGCCAACTGGAAAGGAACAAATAACCTCTGTGTTGCATTCTCTGACATCCGACGGGTTAAGGTTGAGTATGTGCACTCTGATTCTGAAAGCAGTCAAAAAATCAAATGCTCTGACCTAATAAAAGGGGGGGAAATCCTGTATCCATAGCTGTTGCATGCCTCTAAAGCCCATCCAGTCGTTTCATGCGGCCCTTATTAACAGATTTTTAAAAAATCAACCTACCCGTTTGTCTGTCTGAGACATGAGATGAGGTCAGCTAGCTACGTGGATACAATTTGCGTTGACAATAATGTGCTGCACTAAGTACACAGCCCCTGAGCCTGTTGTTCAGCAGCTAGCAGACTCCTTTACCTGTCTACATTAGCACAAAGCACACAGCCCCTGAGCCAAGCTAACCCAGTTAGCACAAAGCACACACCTACAGCAGTAAAGAGAAACTTTGGCACCTTGTTGCAATTCTGACTGAGGCAAGTTTGGCTGCTTTATCTGCTTTTGTTTATATGTCATTTAAGAGAGTTCATTAATGTATTTGTCAGACAAAAAAGTGAAGAGAGCTTGATGAACATAGTGGACTGTGCCACTCACACACATCTTCCATCTGGCCAATGAGAGCAATGGGGCAGTAGGTGGAAAGGAGGATAGGATTTTTTGGGTTGGATTCTTCGCAAATTAGTCGTGCTCTTGCTGATTCCTCCATTCTCCCCAACCCCAGCTTTAATGCAGAATTTGACGGGTGTATTATGTGTAAAACCGTCTATTCATATTAAACCTTTTACGCAGCAGATAATCTTGGCGTGTAATGGCGGGAAAAGCGCAGGTAATTAAAATAAAATAACAAGGGCTGCATCCCATTTAGTCTTGCTAGTTTGAGGGCTCTGCTATTGTGCATGGTGGGGCTTCATGAGAACACAAACGGAACAGAGACAATGTTAATGATATTAGTTCCAGCTGGGCCTTTCCTTCAGTTAAAATGGTCTATTATTATTTAAACCAATCCACTGCTATTATACATTTTGATATGTAAACCTCTAATCATCCTAAGTTCATACTTTTTTATAAGAAAGTCTACAAACACTAAACAATTATCTGCACGCTTGGACCTGTGATCAGGCACTAACCCACAACACATGACTTTCCCAGAGACTTTGCACTTTGACACATCGCTGAAGGGAAGAGGATGTTTTGCTGATGTCAACTCAGCCTGCGATAAAATAAAAAACAGCATGTGAGTGAGTGTTCAAGGAAGGGGGTGATGTGTGGCACCGTGTCCACAGAAGTCCGTGACAAATAGTTGAACACATCAATATCTTTTTGAAGTGTGTCCATAGGTCATGCTGAACTCTTAATACGTCTTCTTGAGTACTTTGAGGGCTAGAGGGTCACAGCTAAAAGCACACAGCAGTTACTCACAATAATAAGCACAGTCTTTTTGTGTCTTTGGCGCATTCAGGTGTTGATGTGGAGAATACACTAAATGTACTCAGAGGACAATACGTCACATTAAAACAGTTTCAGCAAAAGAACGTATGCATTAGTTAAATCTAATGTTCTGTAGAATGTAGCGTGTCTATAAAAAATTGTGTTTTCCTAGAAGACATGCCAAACAAGATTGTCTTCCAAGTAGAAGTCTCATCGGTTTTATCTTGAAAACCATCCCTGAACTGAAGAATGCATGCAGGAGGAGAAGTTCTGTACATCCTAAACCAGAGGTTAGCAGTTAGGCTCAGCCATCGGACAGTGTTTCTCAGCATTGTGCACGGGAGGCCAATACGGGTTTATAGGTGTAATGGAGAAAGGCCTCTATTTATATTGTCTGTTTAAATGTTGAGTGTTATGCTCGTAGCAGCTAACATAACCTTGAACCAAGAGCCTCAGAGATGAGAAGCTGGCTACAGAGGTCTGCTCACTTCTTGCTAATTCCACAAATGGAGATTTTTTTAACTTTTCAAATTTGTAGTCGTCAGCCCCAATTAACGCTGACTCAAGTGGCATCACTCGAGGCAATTTAGCAGATTTTGCATGGCTTCCACCGGAGCCACAAGCAGGTTTATACAACGTTGTTTTTTGTTTCTTTTTTACAGATTTTTCCTTTTAAGCTAAGCTAATGTCAAAGCTCCACTTTTTTTTGTAAGAAGGGGGACAGAATATAAGAAACAAATCTCATCATATAAATA
>CAEMYA010000141.1:182863-278782 GCA_903131615.1 Diplodus sargus | reverse complement strand
TTTTACAAATATCAGCAAAGTATATTGATAGATACATAAAATTAAATTACAATACACTGAATCACCATCTTCCATGCTCTCTCCAGGTAAGAGGCTAGTCTAAATGTCGCATTATGTAAACAGCAGCTTAATCTCTGTGCATCCATAGGTACAAGGTCAATCCTCGTTTTATGATGCTAAACAAAATGCAGCTCAGCTTAAAGATCATACTTAATGACGATGAAGTTCATGTCATGATATGGAGGCAGAAAATCGGGTTTTTTTGAGTGAGCCACTAAATGTGATGGTCCGCTGACTTTTTCGATCCTTTCAGGTTAAAGGGGATCTGTGTAACTTCTGGCTTGTGGAAGAAGCCGAATGAATGTTTATGTTGGTGGACTTTCTCTGCTCTGTCTGCTCTCTGTTAGCGGAGTGAAGAAAGGCCGAGAAGAGGAACTTGTTTCGATCGTCTGACCCGAGTTGTTTAAAAACAAATCCATAGTCCAGCAGAATTAAACAGCTCAAGTAAATCGTCCACAGGCTGGGAAGGTCTCATTTTTCACGTCATGTTACAGTCTGCTCACATATGGCCAATACGATACGTGATTAATGCAAGTGGATTTGTCCAAATTCTTACAAAGAGCTCCTTCAAGCTGACTTGGGTAAACTCTAAAGCATGGGACGAAAGAACACAATGTTTGATCTCTAGATATTACAATGTTGTTTAATGTTCTATCTTGTGATCGAGTTACATACGCACAACAAGACCATGAAGCAGTTTTAATAGTTAATTACTTTTGTCGATTCCTGCACTGGGTGAAAATCGGACATCAGCTGTAGAGGGGAGCGACACGTGAAACTCCCTCAAGGACGATAAATATAGAGCTGTAGCTCTGCTAGCAAACGCTCTGTCAGCTCAGGACACTTACATGTCTTTTCAAGCTTCTTTCACTGTCTCCGATTCAAACAGCTGCAAACACTTAATGTTACTGTGGCTCGCTAGTAAACATCAGCATAGGCCAGCTAACATAAAGCCGCGGCCTGTAATTCAGTGCAAAGAAGACGAAGACTGGTGACGATTACGGATACGTTTTTAGTGTACTCGGTGGGAGAAGAGAGGAAAATGTCTAACGTATCATTTGCTAGACTTCAGGAGGTCAGCGAGCAACGACAGACACAAGTTCCCACACATCATGTGCCACCGCTGAGGGCGACGAGGGCCAAATGCTTTTATTGTTATTTGAAATCACATAGTTGTGTTTACAGTGATTTATAAAAGAGGATAAATCATATTTTTCTTAGGTCTCGGGGGCTGTGTCTCCACTGTCTCCCATGTGATTTCCACCTGTCAGTCTACCTCAGTGTTTTAACATTCCCACATAACATACATAATGTGATTGTACAACAGTTCTGACGGTGGAAGACCGTGATGGCTCACACTGTTGGCTCGTGGCTCACCACCTACCACCTTCCAAACAGTGAAATTACACTCCGTTCTCAACAAATTCTCCTGTCGGAATTCACAATCCAGTTCTTTTTTTCCGCATTTCTCTTTAAATATCCATGAGATGTTTCTGTTCTCTACAGGGCATGCTGCCCACCTGCTCGAACATGCTCTATCTGTGTGCTGGTGGACATTTTGAACGCTCCGATCTACTGTTTCATAACCTTGTAGGCACAACTCCAAGAAATCCGAAGAGTGTTTTAACATCCTAAGTGGGTTACAGTCTAGTGATCCCATCAGTCCCAAGCATGTAAGCTACCTCACACTGTGCCAGCCATAACAAACCATTGTTCTCCAGCCAGAGGGAATAACCGCACCTGACAGCTTACTACACATTATCACGGAGACGTGAACTGCAGGATTTTTTGGTGAATTTTCATCACAACCGGTTTTGATATCACATTTCCCCCCCAACCCTTCAGTATGATTTGATGAAAAATGAACTATGGTTCCTATCTCCAACTTTTGTCCTGGACTGCTCAGAGGTGAACCTCGTATTTGTGCACGATATTTCGAATCAGTCATGTGCTTTTGGTGAAATTTCATGCTCGCAGTTAAGTGTCCTCAAATGTCCTGGAAGAAGACAATCATTGCCTGTTAGCTGCTCTGAAACTGGCAGTGACCTCTGACCCTCTGAAAGGACAGGAGCTAGAAATAGACAAAAGCTGCTTCCCTCTCCGAGAATTGGCGGATTAATACAGTGTTTTGTGTTCCTTTTCTATAAACCCAT
Source organism: Diplodus sargus (assembly GCA_903131615.1). Classification (NCBI taxonomy): domain Eukaryota; kingdom Metazoa; phylum Chordata; class Actinopteri; order Spariformes; family Sparidae; genus Diplodus; species Diplodus sargus. The sequence continues at coordinate 276,569 of CAEMYA010000141.1, read as the reverse complement.
TCATTTGTTTATTACGCCAATACAGAATTGTTGAATACAAAAAAAAGACAAAAATTGCTTTTTACTGTAATTGTATCACTTTTTATAATCTTTTTAAATGTGTCATTGAGGAAAAAATGTAATCAATGGCTTTGTTAAACCAATCATTTACCTGATTGGATTTAACCACAGAGGAAGTCTATGATTGTTCTAAGAAACTTCAAATTTGATAATAAATAGTCTGCCCTTTATTAAACAATGCACATATTTTCATTTAGAATCACTAAAAAGGCCATAAACTCACACTTTCTAATACCACTATCATATGTAGCTGTTTCTACATCAGTCTTTGTTTTCATCAGAATGATTAAACACCTTGAAATTGACAGCAGCTCAGATTTCCCATACTTACCATGAATTCTTCAGATGAAAGATGAGCTTTTGTGTGATTCAGTCATCTTTGATGACTATCATCCATCTTTATCCCTGCAGACACTTTCAGAGCGTCTTTGATGGACTGTATGACTAATTACTCTGATTAAGTATCCAGTTTTAACGGGCCCCCATACTGGGACAGCTCACTGTAGCCCCGTCCACAATGGAGGAAAATAAGGTTTTTAGATGTCCAACGATTACCTTTTCCTCCAGTTTTTGTTTCATTTTGTTTCAGTCAACAGAGCAGGGCAGGACTTATCGTAGCAAACACAGTTAAAAGCTAAAAACATTCGCTTCATTACAAAAGCAAAATCAGCTGAAACTTGCTAATCATTTGTTGCAGTTAGTATGCTATACATGGATCCGACCATGTCTGCTTCAGGCTGTTTGAGACAATAAATACAATTTATGTTTTCTGGGTAAATCGCAAGCAGAACATGTAGAATACTGCAATAGAACAGAAGCAATGGGATCTGTTATTTGGCAAAGAACTCTCTAACCCTACCTTTTTTCCACGACTTGGTATCTACAGATTTAAATGGGAAAGGAAAAGAGCGATTTAGCTGTCCACCATCACCTGTGTTATATTTAAACTAATTGCCCCCTTAAGCAAAGAGAACAGACAGTGGAGGCGCATAATCACTGCCAGATGGTTGTCAGGTCCCCCTGTACATTTTTAAGTCTGGACTGTGCACGAGGCTCATCTAGCTTCCCTCAAACATCAACAAAAGATAACCAGGAAACAAATAGGATTAGTGTTGGGGTGAAGAGCGGCACTTTATTCTGAGGATTTGTTGAGAGAGCAGTTGAAAAGTTCACGATGGTGTTCGTGTGAGGTCAGCTATTGGTTTGTGTGCTTTTTCATTTTTTGTGAAGGCATTGCTCCTCACGATGCACGATCCATGTGAGGATGTGTGATCATCAGCACGTGTTGTGAAACTGCTCAACAAAATGGGTGTTTGTGGAACAGTTGTTCCCTCTCCCTTTTAACTCCCACTTCAGCACTATTAAGGGATAATGCCTGCTATAAGAAGGTCTTTATCAGACCGCCTTTCAGCTGTTTAACAGTGGTCGAATGTATCTAAATACATTTACTCAAGTACTGTGCAAAGCTGAGGTACTTGTGCACTAATTGTATCTGTCAGCTTCAGTTACTAGTCACTTTCCAAACTTAGACTTTTGCACACAAAACATTCGTAAAACAGTGACTGTGAAGACATATCTCAATCTCACTATTCAAGAATGTTTACAAACCAATCAGTTTATCAGTGGATAAAATAATCAGCAGACTGATCCATACTGCAGTCCTGTACAAAATAGTTCAAAGTGACCTCCACCTCAATCAACTACAACAGGAAAATTCTGTTTTGATATTCGTGCCCGAGCAGTAATAATGAAATGATATACTGTAGTGTACACAATCAGAGGGGACATTTTACTGTCCTGATACTTGACATAAACATACTTTTATGTAACACTGGTAACACTCTAAAATGTATCTTTTGTTAATAAATGGCAAATATAGAGTAGATTCAAATGTTCAGATTTTCAGATTCAGATTTAAAAGAGCATTTCAAACCATATTCATTTGTGTTTAATGAGCTATAATTGTACCATTTATTACTGACAGTAACATTAAAGTGTTACTGCAAAATTTCAACTGCATGACTTCTACTTGTAAAGTATTTTTAACTGTATGGCACTGGTGTTTTTGCAAAGGAAATTACCTGTATACTTCCTCCACCACTGCTGTTTATCTGGTATGCATGTCAGCCATGCAGCCAGAGAAACATAACCCAGCCAGACGTCGTGGTCTGATTACTAGTTTAGTGTTAACAGTTGCTTGTTAGACAGTAAAGTGATCCAGTTCCCCAGTGGCCATGCTCCATATACTGTCATTGTTCAGCTCAGTGTGGCGGAAGGTTCACACAATCACAGAGCAGACAGCAAGACAGTGCATTTTAACTTCATGCAGGAAAACACACTCACACTGCAATGATGGGGTTTTTTTTGTGTGTGTTAGAATGTCTTTATGTTAAAAGTAGTCATGTGAGCACCATAGACTTCTGTAAACTGAGGTTCATTATTTCATCAAAGAGACATTTTTTGAAACTTTTAATTTTCAAATTGAAGTACATGAATGGTCAGGAGTGACAACTACCCCCCTATTCTCAGCAATTTACTTCAATTTACTTTTACTTTAATTTAATGTTTTCTGGCAACGGAAGAAATACAATAGAATTGTACTTTGAATGATTTCAAAAGATAATTTCAGGTAGGAAATCTAATCATTATCCCCATTTTTTTAACGATTCTTCAATCAACTGATTGATTAACATCAATCAGCCACGCTCTGTCCCTTTGGCCTTCACAACAAATGTTAGTCACTGACGGAAATGTTCAACCTGCCAGGGAACTGGCAGAGATGTGAAATGGAAATGTTGGTGTACTACAAGTGGCCCGCTGTCCATTGCTGGCTGTGGTCTGAGTCTCGGTGACAGCAGCAAAAGCAAATGAAGCAACAGCAAGCGAACCTCCATCCATCCATTTTCTTAAGCTGCCTGTCCTGTTCAGGGACATTGAAACCTGGAACCTTCCCCAGTACACATCGGGGTAAGAGTTGGAGTACAACCTCTAACCTGCCACAGAGCTAGCACACATATACAGAGAGATAACCACATTTACCCTCTCACCTACATAGCAATGCATTACAGGAAGAGGAGACTTGTGTCAGCAGGGGTTTGAGTCCAGAGAGGTTTGCGGGACACGTTGGAGAGACAAGACTGACAGAGTGTTTCCATTTCTAGTCTGAAATCCCACATGTCATTTAACAGATTACTCTGCAGATTCATAGCATTTTCAATTTAAACAGAAACTGTGTTATGTGGTTTCCATAAGACTACCTCACATTTTTCTCTTGACAAAAATTAAACCAGTTACAATTTGAAGCTGCAATTCTAGGGCTTTTAGATGCAAAGCTCCTTATCTCTTATAAATACCTAATGTCTATTGTCTATTAGTATATTTGTTCAACTTTAAAGTATATACATACAAAAATCTCCAACTTTACAATTTACAGCAATATTTTTTACTGTTCTTTTATCTTCAAATTTTATTTCCATTATTTCTTATTCACTGTTCCCTGTTATCCAATGTTCATTCAGTGTTAATGATGATTTGTCTTATAGGTTAGCCTGCTTTAGGTAGCTATAGTCCTAGCATAAAAATAGCCCGTGTAGTAGCCTAATTGAATATTTTCCCTGCACTCATCTTGAGCTTGGCAGTAATTGAAAAGCAGCACCGTGCATTGAGGAGGCGCCGAGGTGTCGCTGGCCCTTTAAGAGATGTTTTGACTCCGCACGTGCTTGCCTTATATGGCGCAGCATCAAACGGTGACCGTTAGTTACCTCTGCCGCCGCTCCGCTGCGCAGCGAGCAGCCGTATAAAGCCCTGCTGGAGGAAAAAACTGTTTTGTCAGACACTGAGACTCAGAGGAACGGAGGACAGCAACAGTAGAGGAGTACAGTTTTCTTACCCGTTATAACTTGTTTTGGAGAACGGAATTCACTTTATGAAAAGGGAAAGAGTGGATAATCACACATTCAGGATTGGTTGGTGAGTTTGGAGTTTTTTCTTTTATTGTCAGGGAGTTTGGGGGGGGATGTGAGTTCCTTTGTTGGATCAACAAAGAGATGTATCCCACTGTAACTGTTAAATCACAATTTTATATTAACATTTCTACATTTGTTGTCAGCTTAATTTTCTTTTTTGACTTTAAGAGTAATCCAAGGCCACAATCTTTTTTTTTTCTTGAATGCTTATTGCTGCTCGATAATTGTTTGCCGAGTTTTTTCCATTGTAACGTCGCTAAATTAAACAAGAGTTGCAATGCGTTGAATGGACGTTTGTTCGTGAGAGACAATGCCGTTGTTTGGCTTAAATGACATGTATCCCATTTGCTGTTGTTTTACTCTTTCGTGATATGGTATATCATCATCTTTTCGACCGTGAGACGAGGACCAGCGTTAAGCTAGCTACAGCAAACACAGAGCTTCCTGTGGTGTATTTTCAAAATAAAAGCCTATGTGTGGCAGCGTTTTAATTTCATATCAAATATCGTCTCTACAGAGGAATTGGACAAATGTAAAGCAAATGTCGGCTTAAGCTATCAGCGAGCTTCATTCTAAATCCCCACAGTTGTTTTTTAAGGCTACAAAAGGGCATATTTTGTGTTCCTAAAGGCCACCACTTTTGAGTCACATTTGCTGCAGCTTAATGCTGAAAGCACCTTTACCTTACCTGTAGTCTCATTTTAGCTAACTTGACGCAGCTGTGGACCAGCATCGCGCAGCTTAGTGACCGACAGTAACCTTATTTCAGGAGAACAATGAAACTTAAGTACATAAGTCAGTCAAACGACGATTAACTCTCCCAGTCTGTCCTAATGTTTACATTGAGTCACAGAGTGAAAGATGTCCCTGTATGACAATTAACCGAATCTTGTTTTTAATTCCTGTCTCTTTTTTATTATTTTATTTTTTTCTCTCTCATTGTGTTGTCAGCACTGTAAAGCACTATTTTAGTGCTTTTCGTGAATGTACATGCGTGCAGCGATGGTGCAGCGTCGATGAAATGCATTTGCTTTCTGTTTTCATTCGTGGTTTGAGGAAGCAAAAATGTGTCTTGCAGAGCATCGACGGTCTTAAATCGCATCTTTTCGTAAAAGCGCAAATGAATATTTGCAAATCTTCATTTAGAGTAGTTTTTGTCAGATTTTCTTAATGATTTGTCAAGTGTGTTCGGAAGAGAATGAAGACAATGGAGTCGAGAGGAAAAACAAATCCTGTATGAGTGCGTTATAACACGTGAGCGAGGATTGATGGTAAACAAGTATTAAAAATGAGATTTTTTTGCGCCACTAGAGGCGCCCTGGCTCTGCACCATTTGGCTGCTCAGCCTCTCTCCTGTGTGCATACGCTGTTGTTTGAACCTCCGTGTTTGACAAAATCAGACAGTTCTCGGAGGATAAACTCGACCGAAGAGCGAAAAACGACCGAAGCGATGATTGTGTAATCGGCCCACAGAAAGCTGAAGGGGAACAAAGCTAATGCAAGTTAATGAAATCAAGTCATGTGATTGGCAATAAACATGTAAACATGTTGCTTGAAAAGATATAAATCCTCAAATGGAGGTGCAAGGTTTAAAGAGACACAATTTCTTTTAGTTTTTTTTATCGTTCAGTAGTCAAAAATTGGGATATAATTAGGAGGAAAGAAGGGAAAAATCCATCCCATCCATTCACTGTGTGCCAAATGTGACGAAGGTGTAAATTGTATACACTGTTGTCCACCCACACACTCACACACAGAAGAGAGCAGAGCACAACATGATGTATGGTGTTTTTTAGCGCATTATTTCATAGGATGTGTGCAGTAGGGTAGTGGAAGACATTTCAGAGAATATTTGAAATCTTCTGTAAAAGAAAAGAAAATGTTCATCGACCTTACTGTCTAAGAAATAGAAGCATTAATGTAGATTCCAGGGTTGTTGAAGAGTTTGATATTGTGTCCATATTGTGTAGTCGGCTTATCTTCTTTTCCCATCAATCAAATGTTCACTCATGTGGTCGGTGAACATCTGTTTGTTCTTATTGTGTCTCTTTCAGTAAGTCTGCAGCAGGTATTTTACATTGTTTGTCGATGAAACAGTTAAATGTGTGCCGTGAGTGCTGCATTTAAATCAAGTGACTCACAGAGAGAAAACAGATGTACCCGTAGGCCAGCAGATATTGTACCTGGGTCACTGCGTTGTGTGTTGATCCCAAAGTTCCTGTTAGTTTTTTATTGCGACATTTCATACATTCCCGTGGATTTGCTTAATACCGCCAGTCGCATGTAACTGGAAAATGTGTGCAATGCCGCTGAGTTACTGGCAGAGAAAGTAAAATGTCGTAAACATCTGTGTTGTCTTTGTGGCCATCCCCCCTTGAAATGATTTAGTGCTGGAAGGCCGATATTCTGGCAGTGATGCTGTGATTTTGTTTCAGCCTCTTAGTAAGTGGATACCGCTGACTAGTTAGATGTGATTAATGTGTCATTATGATTAGAGAAAATGTGGTGTAAAACCACAGAAAACTGGATTAATGACGACTTGAAGATTATGTTAGATCATCACTCTCTACTTGTGATGTGGCTGACATCCACTTACCTTTGTTCTGTATAAAGGACATTTTGTCTTTGGCTTTGTCTTTCAGATATCAACTCTTCCATAACAAACCACAAAAATAACAGCTATAACACACTGTACTGTACCTGTACCCATCCTAATTTGCTCTTTATGAACATGAAGTTGTTAAATATTCGTCATTATACAAAGTCTCTTTTTTAGATTGCATTATTGCCACAAAGCCAATCTTTATTTTCCTCAAATGCTATAAACCATGACGATCTTACTGAAGGATTTAAGGGTCTCAGTCTTGAGTGGCTGACCTGATTTTAATTCTTGATGTCTCTGTTCCTGTCTCAGAAGAACACAGGATTGCAAACAAACTTATTTTTTTCCCCTTAAATTTGACAAAGCAATCTCTGCGAACTAAAACAAAATCACAGAACTGCCAGAAATATTTTGTGTACTTTGGTCTTCACCTCCAAGTATTTCGTCCAAATGATGGTCCGATCCAAGCATGTTGTAACATGAGTCAATGGACTTTTGAATCCACAAATAGAATAAACAAACAGGCATGAAATAGTGTGCGCAACACACAGGTTTTCATACAGGCTGAATTAAGTTGATCTGATCTACTCGACACTGGGCTTCACCGTTGAGTATATCAGTTTATTTACTTATTGACTATTTATTACTTTGAACAAACCCACTATTACTGTTTAATCAGTGAGTTGTTTGATTTAGATTGAACAATGGGGACAGCACGGAACCAAAGTGATCAAATTTACTGTTGTGTGAGATACTGAGGTGTTAACAGGATGAAAATAGTGATGACAAAGGGATTTTTGACTACTTTCACCACATGAAAACTGCCCACCACCCACTCATCCTCCCAGTTCAACTGGAGCTTGACCTTTGGACGGATGAGTCTACATCAGGCGGACCTGAATCTCCAGTGGTTAGCAGCCTTTCTCAGTCATCAGCTAACTTCCATTTGCTGAGTGTTGCTGTACTTTTGGCTGTGCTGTCTTTCAGAGTGAAACAGTTCCAATAGGTGAATCTTTTGTCAGCAGTCCTTCTTTATATATATATTATAATACTATTACGCAGCCAGGTAATGTTTGTTGTGCTCCTGTTTGATTTTTTTCCATGAGGATTTTTGTTTTTGTGTTTGTTTGTTTTTTAAAGAAAAGTTGTCTTTCTGACTCTACATTGCTGTTTACACCCTATTTTGGCATAATCGCCTGGGTGTTAAAGCCATATTTGGCACAGTTGCGTGCACTTGGTGATGGTATTCTTCTGTAACAACTTTCTGTTCTGTTTCCACTTCGGTTTTGTGCATATGGTTGCTGGATATACAGTCTTTGATTAATATGTAGTCTTTTTACAGAGCGAGTAAGGTATTATTTCTTGACTGTGTGAGCAGTAGTTTTATCTGTTGTACATTTTCACAGTGATTGATTCTCTCTCTTGGTCTTTTTGGGTTGACAGTGAGGAGCAGGAGAGGGCTCATTGAGGTTGGGAAGACGTCGACATGGCAGTCTCCACTCAACTGGGTTTACTGCTTTGGAAGAACTTCACCTACCGACGGAGACAGACTGTAAGTATGAGTGCTTCGAATTACTGTCTCATAGTCCACAGTGCAGTCCACAGCAAAATATCTATCCAGCTATTATTTTAATTTTTAATTGTTTTCTATTCACTTAAAAATATATGTTTTCCATTCCTAATGATCCTACCTAGCACTTAGGGTTGCACAAGTAATCAAAATATTATCAAAATTGCAATATTATCAAATGAAATCTCCCAAATTACAGAGGTTACAAATATTTGATAAGGGTAGAATATATAAAGAGCAGCATTATTATGAAGTACTGTAGTGCTGCAGAGATGCCGTGATCTACAAATTTTCTTCGGATTTAAGAAAACATTGTGGTTTGGTACGCCCCTAACAAATGCCACGAAATCATGATTTGAATATTTATAATGATAATTATAATAACATCAGTGAAAAGGAGAATTGTAGTGTAAAAATAACCATTCCCACTCACTGTGAATCATATTGCAGTTGTACTATCAAAACAATCACAATGTACATTTTTGTACCATATTGTGCAGCCCTATTGGCACATATATTAAAGTAACAAGTACTTAGAGAAGTATTATTTATATTTGCTGCTAAACAGAATGATTAATGTATGTTTTATTTCTTTGTGTGAACTGTCCTAATAATACAAGCAAGGCAGAAGGTGGAGGTGGAAGACATTTTCAGTCATACTAACAAAGACTAAAAAACAAAATGGAGGGGTGTGTTTCCTTTAGGATAATTTCCCCTGAATACTTTGTTTCAGGCACATTTTTGGTGGATTGGCAGAGTTGATTTTTCCAGCATCACATGACTAGCCACGAGGGTGTTACAAAGGCTTTTTAGAAGTTTCTTTTTATGGTTCCAGTACATATGTAGCTCACAACAATGGAAATGATGTAATTCTCCTTCGAGCAGTTCGGACTGAAAAGCATTATAGTTTACAGATTACAGTGAGTCAGTCAACGATGTGATGATGACACATTTATATGTCAAGTCCATTGTCCAGTTACCATCTTGTGCTGGTTGATGCCCACACACTCAAAGTTATGTAAATCAAATTCAGTTCCAAGCCGGAGCACAGTGTACCCTTTATACGTGACGAGGCTCATCTGCACACAATTAAGCCATTTGACCGTCAAGCAGAAACCTTTCCTCAAAGTGACAGCAAGAGCTGCTTGACAATCAGTCTAATTACTTCCAACAGAGGGATGCAGTGCATTTTCTAAGGCAGTGTCTTTATTCTTTATCCTCACACAGCATGTCTGCCATGCTGGTTAAGGCTGAGACACAGGCAGCTGAAGTAGAGGGGCCATATGGTACAGATGGACAAACTCATAGTCCACTAAACCCCGCAGATCTATCTCTCTGTCTCGCTCTGTCCCCCCTTATTAACCCATATACTCTTCCCAGACTCATGGTGGGATTACTGTTTACAAAAGACAACAGCTGACAACCCCCTCCTCACACACATACACACACATCATTTCTAAAGCATTAAAGATTACCTTATTTGAACTGAAAAATATGCAAAAACTGCAAAACTTGTCACTGTTTTTGGGTGATTAACATGTTTTGTTTCATGAGTTTTTATTCATTCTTCCTGTATTTGCTTGATTAACATCTGTCATCATCCTTTTTTGTCTTCCTTTCTTAGATCCAGCTGCTGATTGAGATCATCTGGCCCCTTTTCATCTTCTTCATCCTGATCTCAGTCAGAATACATTACCCACCCTATGAGCAACATGAATGTAAGCAGACAGGGAGAGACTGTGGGAGGGGGGGTCACTTTATCAAAGCTTTTTTTTGAGTCTTTCAGATTTCAACCATATGAAGTTTAAGATAATTACATTTGCAGATGCTGCAAAAGAAAAATAAGTTATGATTTTTCATGCTAAGGATTATCAGTGTTATTTTATATTCACCTCAAACACTGTTCTACAGAAACTGTCTGTTTTTATAGGGTGTTTGACTCATAGTTCCTGGTAAGATCAACATGTCCCTCATCCAAGGTTTCTGTGTAATCCTCATATAAGGATCTTTTGGATTTGTCAATATTTGTCTGCACTGTGTGAACATGTCACAGGACCTTTAACTCCTGGAAAAGGGAATTGCAATCTAATTCGTCAGCAGAACTGGTTTCACAACTTCTACCACGTTTCAACTCAATAAGATTATCACTGGTTGAAAGCACTTTTAGGAAGGAGAACAGCTACCTGCAAAAGAGTTTCCAATTGAGGTAGTTGTTGAAATCCTACTGGTATCGTTATGTGTAGTTTATTCAGTTGGGTTTGACACCTTGAATGGAAGAGGTGGAAGACATAAAATTGGTGTTACTTAGATGCACCTGCTTTTGGACAAATCAAGTGTCAAGTATAATCATTATGAGTTGGCATGTAAGGGTTTTGTTTACCACCAAACCAGATCCCTTATTTGGAGCGAAAGCAAATGACAGTGAATCACAAGACAGTTCTTACACAGTTAACCCATTAAACCCCCCAAAACCTCCTGACCCCCCCATACTTATCTTTCAATATAATAGCTCGTTAACCTCAGTAGATTGCAGTAGTAGCAGTAAAGTCAGAAGATAAGAGGACAAACCATTGTAAAGATAATGTCAGTGCTTTGTAAAGCTGATTCCAAAGGCAGTGGCAGTGGTTTATCTGTTGTAGTCTGCATTGGTTATAATAAGTTATAAATCCTGTCAATGTCATAACACACATCTTTTGGAAAGCTCCCAGTTCTGCAAATGTTCAACACATTTAGCAATAGCTTAACCAATAGCTTAGATGTTGGTTTAACAGAGAGGTAATTATTTTCATAAAAGGTCATACAATTTCAGGGTTTAGGGTTTGTTGTTGAGTCAAACAATTGAATATCTAGTAACTGAGACAGTGCTCTGCACAAGGCGGGATTGATAGATTAGCAAAAATAAGTATCTAACTGATTATCACTTTTCTCCAGAGAGGCCCAGTCATGTCATTTTCTGTTTTTACTGATATTTAAGTCCAAATCTAAAAGTAATCATAATAAGTATATGCTGTCCCTTTCCTTTCCAGGCCATTTCCCCAACAAGGCCATGCCCTCAGCAGGTACCCTTCCCTGGGTACAAGGCATCATCTGTAATGCAAACAACCCCTGCTTTCGTAATCCTACGCCTGGCGAGAGTCCCGGGGTAGTGGGAAACTTCAATGACTCTATGTAAGTAACATGACTCTCGTACTGATTAAGAAAGTAGTAGTTTAATCTTTTAATGAAAGCACTAATTCAACTCTTTCTACAAATGAGTTTTGGGTAATTTTGTATTCATGTTCTCCAATCTTGTTTATTAACATTGAGAGCTCATCTTAGGTCATAAATTCTCAAGAGATGTGTCTAATTTAGTCTCCTTTTCTCCCTGCGAACAACACCAGAATCTCCCGTCTGTTCATTGATGTCAAGAAGATCCTGCTGTACACCCAGAATGACAAAAGCTACGAGGGCTACAAAGGCCTGTTGAGGGCCCTTGGGAAGCTGCAGAAGAACACTGCTCGTAAGGAACATACCTTTCATGTCTGTTATGTAAATTTCTTGAACGACCAACTGATTGATCAGTTCAGTCACCCACCCATTCACATTGATCACCCAGTCATCCGTTTTCTTGCTCATATAAACAGAATGGAACACTCCTACACAACTGCTTATGCAATGACTCACACCTGCAGTTTATTCACACGTTGCTGGTAATGCTTCTGAGCTTCAGCTTGGGAAATATTTGTTTTTAATCACAACATGCTATTCCACCCTAAAAAGCAAGATGTATAATATGTAAGCTTGACAAGTATATTTTATCCCATTACTGGAAACATGTAAAATGTGTTATTTTTTAGTTTTTCAAATATTCCAAAACATTGTTTACAATCAGTCGCACCTAAGAGCCCCAACTTTTGCCAAAATTTAGATTTTAACAAGTTATTCATTGAAACATACTAATGTGCGCTGTAGCTATAATCTTTTTAGACTTGGAGTAAAAAGAAAGATTGAGGCATGACACTCAAAAATCCCAATGTGAATGAAGCTTAAATCATTGCAGATCAAAAAATTAAAAAGATCACTTTTCAATGTAGCAGGTGAAACAGTTGAAGTCTTCAGAGCAGTGTAGAGAGTGTGACGTCCCCCTTCCTTATCACTGCCTGCCAGCCATGGTGGGCCCAGCTCCCAAAGGCCTTTGGGCGTTATGCCCCGCCTGTATTACGTGCCAGTAGTGGTATAAGACAGGAAAAACAGAAAATTGTGCTCCACCCTGGCAATCGTTGTACCATCACTGTAGGAACAGATCACAGATGTGATAAGGTCAAGCTGTTCTGCTGTCAAATTTTTTTTGTCAATCGATTTAATAATCATCTTTAAATTTAAGAGCTAGAGGAAGAGATTGATCATCATGACCCTGGCTGTCATGAGCAGAGAAAGGTCATCTTTCTTAAATAACATCTTGGTGTTGACTCAACTGTGCTGAGTTGCTTTAAAAGCAACCTGCAAATAGGAAAGAGGGCTGTGTTGAACTCTGCACCTACTTTACTTTACTTGAGCAGAAGTCACACAAACACATCGAGATTTTTTTCATTTGGATTCAGCTGCTGATATGTAGTTTCCATAAAAAAGGGGTTTGGTTGGTTTCACATCAGATCCCAATATGGGTAAATTGAGCAGAGTGCACCATCAGAAATTATGCAACAAAGCAGAACAATCAAGCTTCTTGTTGTTTTGGCTGCCGTCTGCTCTGTTAGCCCAGAGGTACAGTATATTATGCAATGGCCCTGCAAAGCATAGCATGGCCTGTAAAAAGGAGAGATTACATGTCAGTGCAAATGGAAAAAAAAGTGTTCATTTCTAATTTGAAGAACCCTCCTCTGTTTTTGGTTCATTCCTGTCCATCTTGTTAGAAGTATAGCCCAGTAATAGATTTTCACCTTAACTACTCACATTGGTTTATTATATTTCGACCGGAATGAGCAGAGCCAGGGCTCTGCATTGATTTTTGTTTCCTTTTTGGCTCATTTGTTATTTTAAACTTCAGTGCATAAGTGCACTTCATCACAATTGATTTAGAAAAGCACAGCGGTCTGAGAGTGCTCAATCCCATATTCCACACTGAACAGTATTCAATCCACGCGAGAGAATGCAATGATGTCACACTGTACCATCATGTAGGATGCAGGAGAAGGTAAACAGTGTTGCTAAAGCAGAGTGATGATGATAACAGCACAGATCAAAGAGCTGATGGTGGAGCCCCTCACGTGGCAGTTAATAATTCAGCAACTGGCGGGGTCAGCGAATGAGATTTACGCTGACAGTGAAGGGGAAACTGTTAGGGGCCAGGGAGAAGAATTAGCTTTTTTCCTGATAGGATCCCTGTAGGATATGTATATTTATATAATCAGATCTAATGCATTTCCATTAGAGATGCAATGCAGGATCACATGGCAGATAGATAGAAGGTAGAAATTGAAGCACTGAGTCATGCAACATTTTTTAGATGAGAAAGATTCTCTAAGTACCAAACAGATAAATTCATTCTGATCATCAGTCTCAAGTTTTTCATATGCCACAGGCATTTTTCTTATCTTCCTACCTGTCTTGGCAAAAGCGAAGCTGCAAGTGGATTTGCATAATAGAGGAGAACTTCTTACACTTTTAGCCTTTCACCGCCATCATATTTTATCTGGTCAGCTGCTTTAAAAGACTCATTTGACTCAAAGGAGTGAGGTGTCTGAGATTAAGGCTACTGAATTTACCCGTGCTGCCATTTTCTGGAATGTACAAAGTATTCCAGCTTGCATACACATGCACACACGCACACGCCCACACACACACACACACAGATTTTTTACCCCTCTCTTTGAAAGACTTTAACTGTAACCTACCTGAGCAGTAAAACCAGCTCCTGTACCGAAAGGAGGGGAATGGATTTGGGAATATGTGGTTCAACAGATCACAGCCTGCTCGTGGACCAGTTTGACTGGTGATGACACTGGTTACTAAGGGCGTGATATTGACTGATTTCAGACATGATAGGCACCACCAGGAGCATGTACAGACTTGTAAGTGTAAATGTAGGGTTCACCCTTGAATATCTGGCTCCAACATAGGAAAAGCACACATAAACAAATAGGTCAAGGTTACTTACTTGTTACATAGTTCCTGATAACTCAGAGGATTAAGAGCATTTAAGCAGTGCAATTTAGGACAAACACACAAAGTTAAGATAGCAAAAGGAAGTAAAAATACATATACAAACACGCAAACACCTTTGCTGACTAAACAATCCTGCTAGATTTTCCATTTCAACAAGTTTGCTCCATCAAGTCTTGTCCTCATGGACCTTTGGATGCAATGCACCATGGGAGCTGGGACTTCCTACTGGGACACTGATTAGACCTTATTAGCACTCCCTGGTTGTTCACTTCTGAGAGTTAAGAGCACACACGAGCATCTGCAGGCACAGGTGCATGATTCATACACACACACACACGCGCGCGCACAGAGGCCCATGGAGAGCAGGAATGGTAATATATGTAACAGTGACACCACACATGTGCCCACTCGACACACAGAAACACACTGTTCTCTTTCACTTCCTCCCAAGGGATGTTCAGTTCAGTCGAAGCAAAGTATTTCCTGTATGTGTGTGTGTGTGTAGGGGGGGCATCTGATAGCTATAAACGATTTAAAGTACAAAAAGATTTACTGGAGATGAAGGGTGAACTAGAGGAAAGGGAAGCAGGAAGACATTTTAAAATACATAATTTTTTTTAAAGCTGCCGACAGACTTTGTAAAAAAAATAATCTTGACAATCGTGGGCAGTAGACACAGTAATCAGTTAAATTTGATGCATCAAGCCATGGTAACATAAAAGTATGCAGTTACACAACAGATACATTAACAGATGTTAATAACCAAAATAACGGTCTGCTGAGCAGAAGCAGCCCAAGGGCAACAGGAGCTATTCCTGTTCTCTCTGCATGATTCCTTGCAAGTAGTTTAAGCCAGAGTCAAGTGGGGAGATAAATGGGTAAAAAGCCACACAGGGTACAGAAAACTAGGTGAAAGGTCGAGATGGCAAAATCTGAGAGCGAGGAGAAAGGAAGACCCGTATCTGGACTAAAGTGAAACACCCTGTAGTAACCCCGCTTAAGAACAAAACCCAGAGCTGAGGAGAAGTGAGCTGTGTGTGTGTGTGTGTGTGTGTGTGTGTGTGTGTGTGTGTGTGTGTGTGTGTGTGTGTGTGTGTGTGTGAGCGCGTGCGCACAACCACACAGCTGACTCAGGCCAGTTTCAGAAATGGTTTTGACCTTTTTGGAATGCAGCAAAAGTACAAGAAGTTCTCACGATGCAGACAGCACAGTGTGTGTCTGTGTTTGTAAAGCATTCAAATATATCATTTGATTTGGAAACAATCCTTTAATTACGTGATGTATATTCATGAGCTCAGTCCACTAATCCGTGGTATATTACATGTTGTTGGCACAGAGCATTAAAATCATAGAACTCTTGCACTGGGGGGTTTCCACTGGTTATAATTTCTGTAATGTTAAGGAATTGTAAGAGGGGTACTGAAGACAAGGAAAATCTGGGAATTTTCTTGTCAGAATAGTGAGGAAAGTTAATAGTCACATTGTAGGATGTATTTTATGGCTTGTTTCACATGATGAAAAAGTGGTTTCCAGCCCAACTTTATTGTGGAAAATAGATTAAATTTTACTGTATGTCAAGCTGTGAACACTGTTCGCACTTGGGTGAGTCAATGCTTCCCTGTTTTTTCTAGGTTTCAAGCTGAAGGACTTTTTGCGAGATGATGAGACCCTTTCCCACTTCCTTCACCACAATGCCTCACTTCCTCATCACGCGCTGAAGCAGATCGTGGAGGCTGACGTCAATCTGGAAAAGGTTGAGTATCATACTTGTAGCCCCGCAGAACCAAAGCAGACAACAGCACAGTATTGTTTTGTGTTTAAAGTTGTTTAGTGTAGGCCTTTTTCACATATGATAATCACACTCCCCCACAGTGCTTGTGCATGAATCCGATGACCTTGGCTTGACAGTGTCTGTTGGCCATAGGACTCTGCTGTGGCACAGCTAAGCCCTTAATACCCAGCAGAAAGATCACTGTGGGTGGGGGATATAGAAGCTGTTGGGCACCAAAAGACCCTGTCTGCCTCTACCTTATGTGTTTCTTTCCCTCAAGAAGAAAATCAAGTTCTTCTTCTTGTTATCTCCTCTGCTCTGTCTCTCTTTTCTTTCTCTTCTTTTCATGACGACGTGATGATCCATCCCCCCACCTCAATGTCACACACATACATTGACTGAGCCAGCTACCCACCTCAACAACAGCTCCCAACCCAGCCCACCACATCATCCCCGCTATACAATTGGATGGCTGGTGTCACATGCCCGCCTCCCCTCCCTCTCCCCGTGCCCCCATTTCTCCTCACGTGCAGACACAGAGGCTCAAAGACAAATTTGCAGTAAACCATCTGATTTGGTTCCAGCCCATCAGTCTCTCCCAGACATGTATTGATCAGAGAGGATGACTATCCATTAGTCCAGGAAGGATGGTCGGAACATTATTTAAGGAGAGGAGAGAAAATCAACGGAAGCTTGTATGGAATAACAGCAGTGGGATACATGAAAGCAAAAATATCTTAAGGGAAAAAATATGTTTGGATTTCTCTGGGACGATTAGTATGATTCCCAATCCTCCAAACTCACTGCTGTAAGCCCTGATGTTTTTCCCAATGAAAAGATTATCCAAGTGTGTGTATGTGTGTGTTTACAATTTGTAGTCCTACAGACATGATGGCATAACACAGACTGGTCAAGGACATTTAGATGATAAGTTAGTGTGCTCCCCGTCTTTGTCTCTCACTCACTCACTCACACACCCACACACACACACACACACACACACACACACACACACACACACACACACAGAGCTTCTGTCCAGGGACATAGGGTATAGCATTCTGTTAGTTCGCTTGCACGTGCACAACTGTGCTTCCTCTTCACTGTCTTTAACCCTTTGCAAAATGACAAAGTGAGTTTTATTTTTATTACGTGTTTTGTTAAAAGCATTCCAGAAGATGTCCTTGGCTAGCCCCAGCTCTAACATTGATAACATTTCTCTCCCTCGGCAATATCTTTCTGCGAAAATCATTGTTTTGTTCTCATGGTCAGGATGTAACTGTTTCTAAGCTGATACATGACAATCTTTACAGAGTTGAGAACCCCACCAAGGGACCTCTGTGAAGAAACAGTGTTACTCACCATACACTTTCCTTAGAAGAGAAATAGAAATTATTTATTGGATAATCTATAAACATTTATGGCAGGACCCGACCGTTCTTTTGTTTTATGTTTTAAAGTCTAACAAGAAGATCAGTCCCTTTTTTTAACCCAGTCAATCAAACTGGATATTTTTCTCTTGTCTATCCTCTCATGGCATGTAGTACACATGTGTATTCCTATTTTTCCATTTTTTCTGATCCACTGTCTTTGTTCTCTGCGCAGGTGCTGACTAAAGGTTTCGGCTTCCATCTCAGAGACCTCTGTAACTCCACACCCCTGGAGGAGTTTGTTCACATTGCCGACCGCAACGTCTCCCAACTGACTCAGGAAATTATCTGCAAGTCCTCTAGTGATTGGTTAAACAAGGCGCAAAGCCACTTCCTCTCCAATTTGGACTTCCTCAAACCAATTCGGGTAAGTTCATCCATTGAGTCAAACACATTGACCAGTTGTAGTTTCAACATCCCAATGAAAAATAATAGTCAAATACTTATAACAACATTCGTCCTATTTTTTTTATAGTTTTGGCCGTGTACCTTGTTGGTGATGACATTTTACTCACTAACGTTAAACCTGAGATTTATCAATCTGTTGGCCTCCCACACAGTCAGGTTGACCATTCAGTTTCACAATTGTGCTGACATGTTTCATCA
Organism: Diplodus sargus; assembly: GCA_903131615.1. Taxonomy (NCBI): domain Eukaryota; kingdom Metazoa; phylum Chordata; class Actinopteri; order Spariformes; family Sparidae; genus Diplodus; species Diplodus sargus. The sequence goes on along the minus strand of CAEMYA010000141.1, from coordinate 258,424 downwards.
GAACTCTGGATATTGTCCTCTTGACCAGGATGACAAACACTTCCCGTTTTCACTGGAACAGACGTTATAACATCTTTGACCCCAAAAAAATGAAAAAAACTGCAATCAACTGGGGCTCATACTATATTGTTTTAGAATAACAGATTTTCTCCTCTGTTTTCTAAGTAGAATCGCTGAGAGGTTTCGCTATTTATTTACTTTTTAACAACTTGGGTATTTACAGAATATGTGATATCATGGACAAGTGCACACACAGATATAAAGGCAGATCCACATCTACATGGTGGATGTCTTCCTCTTCACTTCAGAGACTTGTTGTAACTGTCCTTGGAGTCATTTTACTGTGATTGCTAAATGGGAGCCATTGAAAGTGACACTAACATTATGTGACAGGAGTATTCACTGGTTGTATAGGTCTGGCATGAAATCGCCAATCAGAGTCGGACAACCGTGTTCACCCATTTGAAGTAAATCCCTGATCCCTTGTCTTTTGTGCTTACCATGAAAATTTCCCCTTGTTTTCTTCTACTCATTTTCCCTCCTTCTCATTGCCTCTGTTCCCTGTCAGCGTCACCTCTCCTCAAACTTATCCTCCCCAACAGCCTGCCCCCTTCCCATAAAACCCGTGACAACATTGTGAGTCACGATGGTTATGGATGGCAAAAGGTGATACAAACATTGTGCGCTGTAGTTCTGATTATAGAGGAAGGAACAGACAAAGGAAGAAAAACAGAGTGTGTCTTTAACAACAAGTCAAGTCAGCACTGCTCTACATCCCAGAGCCTCACTGTGTTTGCTGCACTGTTATAAGAGATTAGAAAAGCTGCTTATGTGTCTCTTACTATGAGAATGAAATCATTGTCTTGCTCACTATGGACCTGATTCACCTCAAAACACTTGTTCTCCATGCAAAACTCCAGATTTTGATAAACTTTGAAGTATGAATGGAAAATTCCTCTCTAAAAGTAACAAAATTAGGTTTAAACTGAGAGCAAGAACTCAGCTTTCTCCCAAAAGTTACTCTGTGTGGGTGCATGTGTGCGTAAGACAGCGACCAATAGACATCGTTTTGGTAAATAGAAAACGAGGCAGACAAGTGAGCAAACGAGAGCGTGAACATACTAGAAAGCTACATTATCTCTCTCTCTTCCTCGACGGCTGTTCTGTCTTCAGCGACACCTGTGCTTTATCGAGTGTCAGGCGTTCCAGCAGCTGACAGCATAGTGTGACAGATGAGAACACACACACACACACACACACACACACACACACACACACACACACACACACACACACACACACACACACACACACACAGCAGTTTGAGTGACAGCAACACAGGAGGTCAAAGCCTGACCTGTTGTTCTTTCTCGGCTCCCCTCTTCACTCACCTTTGACCCCAGTGTTTTTCCACATCCTTCTCCCCACTTCTCCTTTACCACAACTTTTATTTCCCCTCTTACCCTTCTCTGCCTCTGTGATGAGCCTTTTCCTTCTACTTGCCATATGAGAGGAAAACATACGAAGGAAAACTAAAGAGAAGTGTCATAATTAATACTAAATGAATAGGTAGGAAGACACATGTTAATACAATATGACTAGGAGATCTGTTTGTATTTTGAGAACTTTTTGAAAGCACCTTCTCCTCCTTCTTTCCCTGAACATCAATTTAGTTTTATTACCAGTTTCAATTTCTTTTTACAAGATGTCTTAAATATGCACACACAAAAGAACAGTGTAAAGTCTCTGCAATTTAGTAAAGATGCCCTTTCTCTCAAACAGAAGGATGTGAGGTCCGACCCCAAAGTCGTTCAGGAAGTCTCCGCTGCCACCGATTATCTTCTGGAGAACCTGGGAGCACTGGCCGTGGAGGCAAGTACACCACACACACACACACACACACACACACACACACACACACACACACACACACACACACACACACACACCGAGAACAAACCCACGCATGTTACAACAGATACAAACAGGACGACTGAAATATTTGTTTCCAAAGTTCAGACTTCAGTAGTAATGTTTGTAGATAAAATCAATTTTTTACCAAGAGTCCACTTTCTGCAAAGTTATTTAGGGTATGATAAACACAGGTCGCTCGTAGTAATAATGTCAACTTTGGAAAGTTAGGTCAGGGACATTTTTTCACAAACAGTGATTTCTAATAATTCAAAGCACACTGATAAAAAGACAAAAATAAGTTAACAAGTGAGTTGAAATGAGTAAAACGGGTCCTGAAGTTCAACAAGCTGTCGTGTGGTGGTATGGGTTTGGTTTTTCAACATTCAGGAATGTTAATTAAGGAATTTTAGCTTTGATTTCCCATTTGAAGCTAGATTTCACCTCACCTTAACAAACTACAGTATAAATCATAAAATCTCTACCAGAAAAGGTTTCTTTCTCAAGCTTCAATGAGAGCAAAGAGGCTGTATGAGATGTCCCTGTAGGTGGTGGGCCGAGAGCCTTACTCAGCTAACAACCAGGTGTCTTCGCTGCTTCACATGCACACAAACACATGCACAATCTCGCTTTCTCACTCTCTCGCACTGGCATGCTGACCTCAGCTAATGTTACCCAGTCTGAGCAGGTGGAATGTAGTAAGAAAGGAAAGAAGCAGCAGTTTGTGGTGCGAAACGCACGCACAACACAACACAACACAGGCCACTTTATCTCAGACTGCTGCTGAGTTCGCTAAACACATACCCAGCTGAATGTGTACAAGTGTGTTTGTATGTGTGTGTGTGTGTGTGTAGATTTACAGGTGTGATTGTTCTTCCTGTCTAAACAGCTGTAAAAACTAAAACAGCTCTATTGTGTGAGAGGGCATTGATTAACAAACATCCAAAGTGGAAGAATATCAACCTGTAAAATTCTTGCATAACTTCCTCCCAGGTTCCACCACAATTTTGTTTGTGTCTGAAACGCTCTTGACGATCTTTTGTTCTCCTGTGGAGACCTTATGTTTATTTTAGGCCACTGGTACTTCAGGTATGATGTAAACACACCGTGGTATGTTCACTGAAAGAGCATCTGTTTAATCTGATTATTCTTTTGTGAACAGAAATCATTCCTCCTCAGGATGTATTACTTTGTTAGAAGCAGATTATGTGGGTTTGCTCAGTTGGTTGGTAGACGGCTGGCAGAGTGGATAAATGCACTCATGTAACCTCTCCTCCCGAACCAGTAATCATCTGTAGCCTGTGTTTCAATCCAGGGTTTATCACTGTTGGAAGGCAAAAAGAACCGCAGCGATAATGCATTTTCAAATGTCTTCTCAGGAGTCAAGAAAAAAAAGTTTATTTTAACATTTGCAGCCAATATCTGCCAATATCAGTGAATTCGTAAAAGTCCATCTTTGTTGCACTTTGACCGACATTTTTTAAGAAAGTCATGTTTTGTTTAACTTACACTGTATATAAAGAACTGACCGATTGCCCTCACTGCTCTCACAAAGATCCTTAAAAAATGTTCATAATCTTCATCATCAGAATAAAGTAACCTGTGAGCAATAGAATATCCTTTACTTATTCCTTATTCATAGTTGATCAATCTTGTCCAGCAGCCATCCACATTCTTGATTTACAGCCATTAAATCCTATTTGGTTGATGTGCTCTCTTTAACCCTTTTCTCTGTTTGTAAGTGGATTACCTTGTTTAGCTCTGGAGGCTGGCAGTACACCGATTTAAACTCTAATAATCTGAACTCCCACTCATTCCTAAGCTATTACAACAACATATACTAAAGCCTGCATTATTATAAGTGGTAATAAAGGGGAAAAAGGGTCATTTGTTTCCTTTCCTGACAAGCCCACCGAACAAATACTTTTGAATATTTAATTCTAATTTATAATCAACATGCTTCCAGGAAACATTAGTGACACTTATCGTCTTTGTATTGTTTGTCGTAAGTAGCTCAAGCGGTTGCTAAGCAAAGAGGCAGGGAGGGAGTGAATAATCTGTAGTAACCTCTCTGTTTCAAAGCCTGTTCACTGTCATTGAGAAAACTACAACCTGATATCTAGACGGAAAACGATTACAGTCTCTAAATTTAACTGACCGTCTTCTGTGGTCAGAGTACAAAGATGTTGCATTTTCACCCGATCAGAATCAAAACATTTTGATTATATATTAAGACTTCTTTTATGTAACGCAGATGCTCATTAGCAATATAATAAGTCTTTTTGCTTGTTTACAGCAGGAATCATAATATTCGGGGCACAACCTGGTTTGGATTTAGTTAAAGACTACGATTTCATATTAACAAGTTATTTATGATTAGACGCTGAGCTGTCCTGGTCTAAATACCTGTGTACCACAGCGTGAATTTGAACTTTAGTAACCTCAAGCAGGCTCTGCTACGAGGTTACTCTGGGACGATCCTCGTCTGCTGCCTGCCCGTCTGTGTGTGTGTGTGTGTCTCAATGTTTGCGTGTGTGTGCTTCCACCTAGTCATCCAAGTTAACATGGGCATCATCCCTCGAGGGAAATGACACATATACTCAGTCACCCAAAACTCGTTTTCAGCAAAGCCAAATGAAACCTCGTGGCAGACAGTGTTGTTTACACGCAGACAAAAAAAGCCCCTACTTAATAAGATGTGTTTTGTGACCTCGGAACAGAGGAAATACATGGTTTTTGAGGTTTCTGTCAGCCATCGCTCTGTTGGCTGCAGGTGTGAAGAGATGAAGACACACATTTACAAGTACATATGTAACACATACATGCACTGCTTTTTAATATGTTAACACACATCGACAGCCATGAAAACCACCCACACAAAGACCCAGATATGCACCCAGTCCAACACACACACACACAGTTCTTTGCGTGTGCAGGAAAGCATGTGACTGTTTGATGTGGCAGTAGGCTGATCTGCAGAGCAGCTGCGTACAGAACGTGCATCTATGATCTGAGATGCAGCAGCTCTCTCAGTCGCACTGTGTCTGTCTTATTTGTTCTGATACAGCGATGCATGACACACCAGGATCTCCTGTTGAGCTTCTGAACTTCTCATTTGTGTGTTAGTGCATGCATGTGTGTTTATACGTCAGTGAGTGTGTACTCAACAGTTGTCAGTATAATAGTGCTCTGCTTGTGGAGCCTGCGGAGGTTTGCCTATAAGGAGGACGACCGAAAGTAACCTCTCTTTGTTCTCACACCTCCCTCTCCTGCCTTCTCTGCTGCAAGCTCATATGATTTTCTTTCTCTTTCTTTCTTTCTTTCTTTCTTTCTTTCTTTCTTTCTTTCTTTCTTTCTCTATCTATCTATCTATCTATCTATCTATCTATCTATCTATCTATCTATCTATCTATCTTTGACCTCCTCAAATATTCACCTCAGAAAAACTGTGATTTCCTCAGCCTTCGTCCCTCACGCACCAGCCAAAGTATAACCTCCTGCATTCCAATCTTTAGTCACAAAAGCTCCCTTTTTCTTCCACCCTTTATTTGCACTTGCATGAGAATGAAAAACACCCCTACTTTCATTCCTTCCGTATCACGAGATGGTGACATAATTGTATGCGCATTTGATTAGTTTGGAGACATTAACTGGGTACTTGTGGCGACTTGTCTCTTGACCCTTAGTAACCTCCGGCTGAACCACAATGAACTCCCTGCTCCCTTCAGACTGATGTAACACCAACTTGATGGTAGTGGTTGATAGAATATCAAGGACAGTTTCTCTGAAGAATAAAGGAATATGACAATGGAAGACTTTGATAAGGAACAAAGGAAAAAAAGTTCAAAGTCACAATTTGGCTTTTACCTTTTATTTCTCTTTTAGTCATTGCCGAAGAATTCTGAACTATGATATGACTGTTAATAAAGTTGAGGAGCAGCAATACCAGTACACTGACGTGATAACAGAGCAACAGTACTACCCTGCCCCCAAGCCTACAGCATTGACATTATTTTGATTTGAACACAGTGTGGAGGTAAAACTATTAACACCAGTGACAATATTTACATTCTAAGTAACTCCAGTAATATACAATGTTGTATTTGCTTTTTATGCAAGAAACGGTGTGTTAACATCCAAGCAACACACCAAAGTACATCTAATGTGTTATCTGACCTGTCCTCTGGAGAGAAATGCAAAACCACACACACACACACACACACACACACACACGCACACACAGAGGGGGGAAGATAGGACTGGGGCCAGCAGTTAAATTTATCTTAGTCATGCAGACGGCTAAGTGGTAAGCGTCTCCACCCCGCAATGCAACACTTGACTTCCATGTCTTCAACACCACGCATAGTGCAGATGATAACCTTTGATAACTTCAAACATGCAGTGTCACACAAAAAAAGTGTATATAAGCTCCACCGTTATGAAAAATGATCACCTTAAATGAAGACGATGATAGAAAATAAGAAGATGAATTATTTTCACTGCTCACAGTTATTTATCGTATACGAGGCAGTTGGGAAAAATTAAAGAGCGCAGCTATTCTTAATCCATGTACTTCAAATCACCTACAAGCATGACAGTAAGACACCTCTAGCAGCCACAAAATGTCACTGTTTTAACAATTATCCACGTGTCTCCCCCTCTCTCCAGCTTTCCAATATGAATAGTTGGAAGGATATGCGTAAGGAGATCCTGTATCTGACTGCAAATGCCACAGGCTCCCCAAACCAGATGTACCAGGCTGTGTCACGAATCGTCTGTGGACACCCCGAGGGAGGCGGCCTCAAAATCAAGTCTCTCAACTGGTATGAAGACAACAACTACAAGGCCCTGTTCGGAAACCATGGCAACGACAGCGACAGCGAACCTCTCTCCGCTTATGACAACTCTTCCAGTACGTGTCTAAAGTAACTGGAAACAACCTTTTATTTTTCTTGTCAGACAAGGTTCAATATTGAGAATGTCTCTGTGTTTTATCTCTAGCTCCCTATTGTAACAACATGATGCGGAGCCTCGAGTCCAGCCCCATTTCCAGGATGATCTGGAGAGCTCTGAAGCCTCTGCTCATGGGGAAGATTCTGTACACCCCAGATACTCCAGCCACACAGAGAATCATCCATGAGGTACAGCGACAGGCCTCTCTAATCTCTATTCCCTCATCAGAGTCGTAAATAAAGTTCAATAAATGAGACTGAGTGCATTTGTGTGTGTCGCAGGTTAATAAGACCTTCCAGGAGCTTGGCGTGCTGAGGGACCTCGGTGGAATGTGGGAGGAGATGAGGCCCAAAGTTTGGAACTTCATGGAGAATAGCGAGGAAATGGACTTAGTCAGGGTGAGTGTCTACCACAAGAACAGACGTCATAGCGTCTCTGTGTTCTTCCTGTTTACATGAAGGCTATAAAGAGAGTAATCTCTGCATCTCTGTTGGAAGTGTAATTGTGTGTCCATTGTGAGCACCCAGACTACTTCAGGATGGGTCTACAAGGTTTGACTGCCCCCGAATGTTGCAAAGTTGGTTACAAGATGATAAAAGTTTTTGTAACTATGGAGAAAGAGAAGTCAAAGAGGAATACATTTTTTAAACGTAACATGAGAGATATACAGACAGATCATTCATCTGAAAGGGGCAGAGCATTTCAGTAAACTATAAAACTAAATTATTTAAAACAAATCATGGTGGTCAGAGTGGTAATAAAATTTGGGTCTGGCAGCAGTCAAGAAAAACAATAATTTTTCCTCCTGATTACTTAAAACATGCAGACAAAGTGTTGGCTGTCTTGCACACTAGACTACTTGTTCTGTCTAGGTTAATGGTTATAAAAATACAGTCAATCTGCCTTTAATTGTAATACCATCATGTTCATAAGGAAAAAGTCTATCAGATGCCTTGTCGTTCACAACATGGCTCTTTTTCTTCCACTTTTCTTATGTAAACTGCATAAGCACCACTTCCACCTAGTGGTGAAAGGTGTTACTGTAAAATAAACCTCAGACTAGAGATATTTGCTGAGCACATTTACTTTATATAAAGAGTCCTGTTCTCAGTGTAACGATTAAAAGCATTTTGAAGACATGAAAAGGGAAAACAAATATTTTTTGTTACTGTAATGAACAATTCTTAAAGGCTAATAAATATATTTTTGCAGGTGCCATATGAATACCCATTTATTGGGAATAGTTTTAAACATTTAAAGCTCTGTTTAGTTTTATATTGTTCCACTAACACTGTGCTGTGGTATACAGTATTTTGTTATTTGGCTGTCTCTGCTATTTCAGCCACTGTCTGCCATGAAATAGTTTTCTCAGTCTGGGTTCTAGGAAAATGGCTTAGGACAGAGATAATTGAGCATAGATAATACTCTGAGAAGAGCCTTGAATAGGGATCTCAGGAAATGTATTGACAGTAAAATAGATCACAAGGAGACACAAACATACACACACACAGGTTGCATCAGGAAAAAGGTCTCAAAACTAAAGGCTAAAGGCAGAGAGTGATTATTCAACAATTATTTTTCACTGTTCTTTGACATACATTTTAAAGCAAGAGAAAGAAGGTTAATAAGGATTGTATGGTCTTATGACAGTAAGACTCTGAACCGCTTGTAAATGTCAGGTTCTTTATTTTATTATTTTAGGTTGAATTCTTTTCTACCACAACTCTATAATAAAAATAAAAACCTTTCTTTTTCTCAGACCCTGCTCCAGAATAATGCCAGTGCCTCATTCTTGAACGGCCAGCTCAGTGGGACTGAGTGGCATGTGTCAGATGTGTCGGCCTTCCTTTCCAAGGCCTCGGAGGACAAGAGATCTGCCGGATCCGCCTATACCTGGAGAGAAGTCTTCAACGAAACCGACCAGGCCATTCAGACTATCTCACGCTTCATGGAGGTTAGTGTGTTGAACACATGACTAAGGATAGAAAAATCTGTACTCTCAAAATGTGAGCAATCAGATGTATAAATCAGGTCATTTTTTCTAGGAAACACAATAAATCAAACCAATTTTTTACTGTCATGGAAAATTATTTAGTGCTTGGTATAATGTTTTTACATGGCAATTATGTAACTGTGTAGCTGTCCTTGTTTTCAGTAACACAGTAAACACGTTTCTTTACAGATCTTAAATTGTGTCTGTACAATAGGTGTTATCCAATATCTTCCATTTAGGACAAGATGCAAAGAAAAGTGGGGAAATAGGTTAAATGCCACTTGTCCAAATAGGTCATCACATTACAAAATCTTCTGGTGCCTTAAATGTTTTTTTAATGCAATTTGAGCTCAGTTTAGCTCCTGGCACGGTTATTTAAAGCCTTAGAAATCAAATGTTCTTTCCACTTCCTCCCCTCATCAAATTGAATTATTTGCCTTGCTGAGTGTTTCACTGCTTCCTGCCTTTGCGTAGCGGGTCAGTGTGCCAGAGCCAAGCCTCGGAGATAAAATACCACTTCTAGACCCCTGCAAAATGTTAATCAGTGTTCATGGCACTGTGAATGGTCAATCTGGATTGAGAGGTCTACAAAGTAACTATTAAGGTTCAGCAGTAAATGTGAACTAATGGCCTTGTGATTTACCACTGACATATAATAATTAGATTAGCTAAATAAATAATGATGTTTTTCATTCCACACACTGATGATTAAACTGATCATTTTTATGGGTTTAAATCAACCTCTTGACCTTAATGACTCTTTTTAGTCTTCTCATCCCTCATGCCGTTATAGATAATGTAATAACATGGAAAAAAAGTACTAATCATTTAGAAAGAAAGAATTTATGAACCTCAACTTGAGTTCAACGTCAAACAAACACCAAGTAAACACCATGACATTCCTTTCCTTGACCCACTGCCCCGCTGACTGTGTCTTACCCATTAAAGAGGTCATATAATGTGTGTAAAAAGACTTTCCTCACACTAAAAACTATGTCAAGGCCTTCCGCGACCATATAAGCCTGTTGTGGCTACAGCATTAGCGGTTTCTGTGTTTTCATTATGCTTTCTGAACTCAATGGCTTCTCACACAGTGTGGAGAGATGAGGTACAAGTCAGCTTATGTCAGTTATGTGCAGTATAAGAGAGGCTTATCTACAGGATGTGTAACAACTGTGGTTACTTTATCTCTAAACTCAGTAATAGAGTTTGTGTAATAGATGTAGCGGTCGTATTTTTATGATATGAGTTAAAGCGTTGATCAGTTTGTTTGCTTCTGTTTAAGATTTAAGAGATTAAAAAATGCTCCATTTCAGAACAACTTCTCTCAGGGAAAGATGTTCTTACAGGGTTTTTTGTTAACTAGGTGACACAGAGCTTCAGACACCATTTAAACATCACAACAACTCACGCAAATTCAACTTTACTCCTTGTCAGACTCTCAGACTAAAATATATCTATTTTTTGTTTGCAGTGTGTGAACCTGGACAAACTGGAGCCAGTAGCGAATGAGGAGAGACTGGTCAACAAGTCCATGGGTCTTCTGAACAACCAAAAGTTCTGGGCTGGAATTGTGTTTCCTGACATCGCCCATGGCAACAGCGCTGACTTGCCTCCTAACGTCAACTATAAGATCCGCATGGACATCGATAATGTGGAGAGGACAAACAAGATTAAAGACGGGTAAGAGGCTTTTTCCAACTAATATTCAACCTCAGCTCCTTTGCAGTTTAAGTATGTTCTTACTGATTTTCATCTTCCTTTGCAGATATTGGGATCCCGGTCCCAGGGCAGATCCCTTTGAGGACCTTCGCTACATCTGGGGTGGATTTTCTTACCTGCAGGATGTCATCGAACAAGGAATCATCAGAGCTGTCACAGGCACCAAGGAGAAGACAGGCATCTACATTCAGCAGATGCCCTATCCCTGCTATGTTGATGACATGTAAGTGACCTTGAAAAGTAAAAAACAAATTGCGCATTACTTTAGAAGTTACTTAACCAGTTCCGTTTTTTGTTTTTTTTTCAGTTTCCTGCGGGTGATGAGTCGCTCAATGCCTCTCTTCATGACATTGGCGTGGATGTACTCAGTGGCCATCATCATAAAGGGTGTAGTGTATGAGAAGGAGGCTCGGCTAAAGGAGACCATGAGGATCATGGGACTGAACAACGGCATCCTGTGGCTCAGCTGGTTCATCAGCAGTTTAATCCCACTCCTGATCAGTGCCGGCTTGTTGGTGATGTTACTGAAGGTTGGTTTTGCCACAGACACACACACACAAACACACACACACACACACACACACACACACGTGCATACACATTGTCATCATGCAGGAATGTCAGTAAATTGCAGAAAACAAGTGAAGTAACTCACATTCATCATTGCTGATGTTTATACTCAACATTTAACTCAATAGTCAAAGTTTTCCATGATCACAACACTTCTTTGTCTAAATATGTCATCAATTTGTGGAAAACAAGTGATATCATCCTGCTGTAACCAGAAAACAATTTAATTCTCTGTCTTTTTCATTATTTTCCCTTCCTCCCTTCCCAGATGGGAAACCTGCTGCCCTACAGTGACCCAGGGGTGGTGTTTCTTTTCCTGGGATCCTTCGGCGTAGTGACGATCATGCAGTGTTTCCTCATCAGCACCCTGTTCTCTCGCGCCAACTTGGCAGCTGCCTGCGGTGGCATTATATACTTCACCCTCTACCTACCCTATGTCTTGTGTGTCGCCTGGCAAGACTACGTGGGCTTTGGAGCAAAAGTTGTAGTGGTGAGTGGAAGAAACTGAATTATATACAAGTCAATACAGACATGAATAGTCAGTTTTTGTGTTGGTGTTAGTAACACAGTAAGGTTAGTAAGTGTAAGGTTAGTAAGTGCAAGGTTATTGAAATTTCACCCTCGTATGTACTTTCAAATTAAAATAGATCATTGAGAAAGGTCCCTATTATTGTGTCAAATGGACCTCCATGTTCCAAAAAATCATGTGCATGCTTTCTAGAATTATTATCTTTCTCTAGCTTATCACTGGCTTCTCTGTTGTCCTCCCAGAGTCTCCTGTCTCCTGTGGCTTTTGGTTTTGGCTGCGAGTACTTTGCCCTGTTCGAGGAGCAGGGGGTCGGTATCCAGTGGTCGAACCTGCTGGCCAGCCCTCTGGAGGATGACAGCTACAACCTGACCACCTCTATTTCCCTCATGCTGTTTGACGCCGTGCTCTACGGAATAATGACCTGGTACATCGAAGCTGTTTTCCCTGGTGAGTCATGAATAAAGTTTTTGGTATTTTTTTACCTTAAATCAATGATTTTACAGTTCAATAGTTGGTTGTGGTTGTTATAGTGAACGGGACTGAAATTAAAAACATTTACTGTTCAATTACAGGTCAGTACGGGATCCCCAGGCCTTGGTATTTCCCTTTCACTAGGACATACTGGTGTGGAGAAAAAGAGAACAATAACCTCTCCACCCCTCTATCAAAGAAGGGCAATGCTGACGGTACAAATCATAACCATCAATACATTACATATTTACATGTACATATTTACTTGTCTTTGTTTTTTGTATCTTTACAAATATGAATTGTAATTAACGTTGTAATTCAAGCGTCGTTCTCCTTATTCTTTATTTTATCCACAGCTGTATGTATTGAGGAGGAACCGGGCCACATCGAGCCGGGTGTTTACATCGAGAATCTGGTGAAGGTCTACAGCCACGGAAACAAACTGGCTGTAGACGGGCTGTCCCTGAGGTTCTATAATGGACAGATAACCTCCTTCCTCGGACACAATGGAGCTGGCAAGACCACAACAATGTAAGATAATGCACAAATTACTTGCAGTGCGTCTAAAATACACCTAATCAGAAATCTACTCTGTTGAGATGGTGACTGTCGTGTCCCTGCTGCGTTTCTGATAGGTCAATCCTGACAGGACTATTTCCACCCACCTCTGGCACAGCCTACATCCTCGGCAAGGACATCCGCACTGAACTGAGCACCATCCGGCAGAATCTGGGTGTCTGTCCCCAGCACAACGTACTTTTCAGCATGTACGTATACAGTCTAGATCTCAGTGTCAGAATGTGTTTATACCAAGAATTGAATTCTATTCAAATTTGTTCCCGCTAACGTTTTGGCAATTATGTGATTTGTTGTAAACCAGGCTGACAGTGGAAGAACACATCTGGTTTTACGGCCGTATGAAGGGCCTGCCGGAGGAGAAGGTGAAGGCTGAGATGGAACAAATTGTGAATGATGTCGGATTGCCACACAAACGAACATCTCGCACCAGCACACTGTCTGGTCAGTTTGAATATTTTGCTGTTTTTATATTTTTCCTTTTAGTGGCTTAACAAGTAATATTTTAATTGAAGGGGAGTTTCCATTAAGAGAGTAATTAGATAGTAAAATGTATAATTCTGACGTTTTCTTCCTGTTGTCTTTGTAGGAGGGATGCAGAGAAAGCTGTCAGTGGCCCTGGCTTTTGTTGGAGGCTCAAAGGTTGTAATCCTGGATGAACCTACTGCTGGAGTCGATCCCTATGCTCGCAGGGGCATCTGGGACCTGCTGCTTAAATACAGACAAGGTAAATACAACTGATAGTTGACTCTTGGTCATGTAATAGTTATTTTTTATATATGATGTATTTAATTCTGCTGAATGTGTTTGTTCCTCGGTCAGGCCGCACCATCATCCTGTCCACTCACCACATGGACGAGGCTGACATCCTGGGTGACCGCATCGCCATCATTTCCCACGGCAAGCTGTGCTGCGTAGGCTCCTCGCTCTTCCTGAAGACCCAACTTGGCACTGGCTACTATCTGACCCTGGTCAAGAGAGACTACGATCTGACACTTCAGTCCTGCAGGAATTCTGCCAGCACCGTCTCTTACAGCAAGAAGAACGAGAAGGTAAGAGAGACATCAAGAGGAACAGGCATTTTTTAAAGATGCAAGAAAAGGAGTCGAACTTCTGTGTTTTATTGAGTCTTTCTTTTACTTAACTTACTCTCTTTATCTGTACCTCAGGAGGACAGTGTTTCACAGAGCAGTTCTGATGCTGGTCTGGGCAGCGAGCCAGAAAGTGAAACCACCACCATCGGTAAGAACTGACACTCAATTGGCTACTTCCAAGCTAGAAAAGCTTATTCTTGTCAAATTAACCAACCTATCATTCTTTCTGCTGGTTTCTTCCCTCCAGATGTGTCCCTTATCTCCAACGTGATATTCAAGCATGTCTCTGAGGCTCGCCTCGTTGAGGACCTTGGCCACGAGCTCACTTACGTCTTGCCCTATCAGTCAGCTAAAGACGGAGCCTTTGTGGAGCTCTTCCACGAGCTGGATGACCGCCTCACCGACCTGGGAATATCCAGCTATGGAATATCTGATACCACCCTGGAGGAGGTGAGGAGCAGCACAGAGTTTACACACCCTTATGTCTGGCATTTAATTCTCTGCTTGATTTGTTGTTTGAATGAGTCTGCCAATGTTTTAATCGTATCTCTTCCAACTTTGTAGATTTTCCTGAAAGTGGCTGAGGACAGTGGAGTGGATGCTGTTGAGCTATCAGGTGAGATTTGCACCTTTATTTGAGAATTAACAGAATAAATGGAAAGTTATGGTTTAAACAAAACGGAAGATTTGAAACCCAATTAATAGTTTATGTTAACATTTCCTTCCTCCTGTGGCTGCAGATGGAGTCGTGCCAACGAGAATTCGTCGCCATCACGCATTTGGAGACCACCAAAGCTGCCTGAAGCCCTTCACTGAGGACGACTTTGACTTTAACGACTCTGAAGGTGACCCAGGTAGAACTGCATTACCTATCATGCAGTGCAATGATAGCGTCATTTGTATTGCTATCATTGCTGATACTCTTTGTTGTACCAAAAATATATATAGAAAATGATGACAGATATGTCACATCTCACAAAAAGTGCAGTTTCAGGAGAAAAGAAGATTTATATTGCAAAACATAGATACTTGGTGCTCTGTGTCAGAAAAATTGCAATTGCAGGCATTCTATAAACTTACAAAATCAGAACACAGACTTCATTTTGCAAGTTTGCTCACTTGTATCACCATCTCTGTGTGCAGAATCCCGGGAGACCGACTGGCTCAGTGGAACAGATGGCAAAGGTTCGTACCAGGTCAAAGGCTGGAGTCTGAAGAGACAGCAGTTTGTTGCACTCCTCTGGAAACGCTTCCTCTACGCTCGGCGCTCAAGAAAAGGCTTCTTTGCTCAGGTATACTGATGCTGATTACATACACACAAAACTTTAAATAGACAAGCCAGTGTGGGTCTTTCTGCTTTACATCAACACAATTTTAATGCATTTTCATGATGTTGTTTTTTCAGATTGTTCTTCCGGCCGTGTTTGTGTGTATTGCCCTGGTGTTCAGTCTGATTGTTCCTCCATTTGGAAAGTACCCAAGTCTGGCTTTGGATCCTGGCATGTATGGAGAACAGTTCACCTTCATGAGGTGAGATATTGGATTGACTTTCTTTTCATTAATTTATCTTGAACTTTTGTACAAACAAAAACATTTCCAGCACCTTTTAACCTTGAATTCACCTCAATCACATTCTGTACTTCTGTCAAGAAAATGTTCATTTCCATTTTATTTCCATTACATAAGTGCACAACCCATTAACGATGTAAAGGTTACCTAACTGCATTAATGTCTGCATGTTACCTAACTGATGTATTTTTAAACTCAGCGGCTTAGCAATGAAAGAGTGCTGAACTGCATTTAGCACAGTTGTACTATTTTGCAGCTATTGTGAAGTAACTGAAACTCACATACTGGTGGTATGACAAATTGACGATGAAGCCATTTTTAGCCTATTATTAGTAGTGTTCAGCTTATTGTCTATGTATACTTAAAGACAATTCAAGAAATGCTGTTTTTCTCACATTTATGGAATATCAGTATGTGTTAATAAAGGCAACTTGTTCTCTTTTGATATGTAGTAATGACTTACCTGAGGACCCTCACACCAACAAACTACTGGAAGCCCTGACAGAAAAACCGGGATTTGGAACACGCTGCATGGAGGGAGAACCCATACCGTAAGTTTAGAGAAGAAAAGTGAATACACATTTGAACAGATCATATTATTGGTTCTCTACACATATGCATAACATTTTGATTTGAAATTAAATTGAAAGTTATCTTTTTCTGTGTTCCAGAGACATTCCCTGTACGACAGTTGAGGATGAGTGGTCAGTCCCGCAAGTCTCTCAAAGTCTGAAGGACGTGTTCGACAAAGGCAACTGGTCCATGGAGAATCCCTCTCCCCTGTGTGAGTGCAGCTGTGGAGGACGTAAGAGGATGCTTCCAGAGTGTCCCGCTGGTGCCGGCGGGCTTCCACCACCACAGGTCAGTGACACCAAACAATTAGATAGTCAACACTTAAGTGTCAAATTCAAGTGAAGATCATATAACCACTACCACCAATTACCACTACCAACCTTTCTTCCTGCTAACATACAAAGATGAAAGTGAACTGATACAATGAAAAGCAAATGGTAATTAGGTGTTTTGTGTATTCAGATGAAGATCAGTGAGACAGACACTCTTCAGAATCTGACTGGCAGAAACATCTCGGACTATCTGGTTAAAACCTACGCTCAGATCATTGGAAAGAGGTAAAACACTAATCTTACACACACTGATATTTGTGCGAGTTCATTGCTTTATAACTCATACGATGATGTGTTGAACATTGAATCATTTCATGTTGTTTCTTCTCTTACAGCCTGAAGAACAAGATTTGGGTCAATGAGTTCAGGTAGGTTATCAGTCATGATCCATCATGAGCAGATTTGTCAATGATATTGAGCCGAGCGGTTCGCTGCTGTGTCCTGTGCTGAGATTCAAACGGTTGTTCTCCATGCAGATACGGTGGATTCTCGTTAGGCGCCAGGAGTTCTCAGCTTTTGTCCCACACGGATGAAATCGATGAAGCGATTGCTGAGCTGAGGAGACGCTTCCGTCTGGAGAGAGTAAGCGATGCCATTACAGTATTATTTTACTGCGCTCATACACAAGAAAAGCTCAATAATGTGGTTGGTTGTACTACTTTGGTTTCAATTAGTGCTGTACACAGTGACTCATTTTGATGTTTCTATGATTTGAGCTGTAGTGGAACTATATTTGTATTAATGCAGGTTCAAACAGTGTCAGTTTACCCAGTCTACCCAGTTCACATGTGCTAAAGAAGATTCTCTCCCTCTCCTATCTTTCTCTCTCTCTGCCTCACCCACCCTCCAGGGAACTGCAGCAGATCGTTTCTTTCACAGTCTCTCCACTTTCATCCAAGGACTGGACACCAAGAATAACGTCAAGGTTAGCACACTCACGCACACACACTGGTTATACAACGGCACGTGGCGCTGCAGGTCACCGTTAAGCTTTCCTCACCAAATTCTCAAACAATGCAGCTGTTATACCCATGTAAACACGCTTCACTCATTTCAGTGATATTGTCTAATTTGATTGTATAATATTTGCATTTGTTGCCCATTTGTTTTTCTTTTTTATTCATTAATTGTGTGTTTCTTAGTTTGATGACCAACTTTTAATGTTCCACATACAATTTCTCATTTTAGTCATGAGGGTCATACTTTTTTCCAGACCCACATACTGAAGGAGCTTTAATTTTTCAAAAAGTAAGAGCCTGGAAAGATATAAGACAGAACATCTGAAATGGGAGTCAGAGCTGAAGGGAAAATATATATTTACACAAGACACACTGTAATCTTTACTTCCCTCCGAGACTTGCAGCATTCAGCTCATCGCCAAGCTACTAATTTACTCCTAGCCTGCGCTGTATGTCCTCTGAGGCTACAGAAACTAAATGTCTTTCTCTCTGTCTCTCTCCAGATCTGGTTCAACAACAAGGGCTGGCACAGCATTGGTTCTTTCCTCAATGTGATGAACAACGGCATCCTGCGGGCAAGTCTGAAAGGCGGCAAAGACCCAACAAAGTTTGGCATCACTGCCCACAATCACCCGCTCAACCTCACCAAGGAGCAGCTGTCACAAGTGGCACTGTGAGTATTACTGTTGTTACAGAGAGGCGCATAAACAGTTCTAACATTTCGTTGACCTTTTCTGAGAGACTTCACTTCTCATTACTTCCTTTGATCTGTTCTCCCTCCCTCAGGATGACGACATCAGTGGATGTGCTGGTTTCCATCTGCGTGATCTTCGCCATGTCCTTTGTCCCCGCAAGCTTTGTAGTCTTCCTCATCCAGGAGAGAGTGAACAAGGCCAAACACATGCAGTTCATCAGCGGAGTGCAGCCTTTCCTTTACTGGCTGGCCAACTTTGTCTGGGATATGGTAAAACATTTCAGATGATCTTGGCCTCTGTTTTAACTAGATTAGAAATGATGGATTAGGATGTATTAAAGTTATCTAATTGTATTATCTTAAAATGTACCAAAGCTTCTTTTTAACCTCCTCTCCTTCATTTCTTACAGTGTAACTACATCGTCCCAGCCACACTGGTCATCATCATCTTCGTGTGTTTCCAACAAGACGCCTACGTCTCTTCCACCAATCTGCCTGTGCTGGCCCTGCTGCTGCTGCTCTACGGGTACATCTTGACACACACTCAACTTGTTTGACTCTTCCTTTCATTTATTTTCTCTATGTCTCTGACCCCTTCTCTTCTAAAATTATCTCTGTATCTCTTCACAGATGGTCCATCACCCCTCTGATGTACCCAGCCTCGTTCTTCTTCAAGATCCCCAGCACGGCCTACGTGGTCCTGACCAGCGTAAACATACTGATAGGAATCAATGGCAGCGTGTCCACATTTGTTCTGGAGCTGTTTGGAAGCAATGTAAATAAGTTATTTTTGTTCAGGTAGAAGGGGGTGCTTTTGAATGCGAACTAAGAAGTAATTGAGATTGAATGCTTTACCCCTCATACTTAAGAATTGTCTTTGCTCCCGTTTAAGGAAATCGGTGGTATCAACGACATCCTGAAGAACGTGTTCCTCATCTTCCCTCACTTTTGTCTGGGTAGAGGACTGATTGACATGGTGAAGAATCAGGCGATGGCTGACGCTTTGGAGAGATTTGGTAATTTCAGCAGACTTCTCCTACAAATGTATCCTAATTTTTTGTCAAGGAAGCAAAAATACATTTTCTAGATGTGTTTAAAATGTCTGATCTGTGGTTCTGCTTGTGTCTCTGAAGGTGAGAACCGGTTCCGCTCCCCTCTGGCCTGGGACATGGTGGGAAAGAACCTGTTTGCGATGGCCATAGAGGGCGTGATCTTCTTTGTCATCACTGTCCTCATTCAGTACCGCTTTTGCATCAAGGCGAGGTGAGTGAAGCCTTCGAGACACGTGTGATCCTTCGACTTAATTGAGAAGAAAACAACCCCTAGAATTTTCCTCATGACACAGTATCCATTAGTAAAATGTCATAAGTCAAATAAGGGGATTAGGATTTGAACCCCTCTGGGTGAAGGATTCAACTAAACCCTGTGTTGAATGTGACCCTTCCTCCCTCTCTGTCCATCCAGGTCGTCCACCAGTCATCTGAAACCTATCGGAGAAGAAGACGAGGACGTGGCCAGAGAGCGACAGAGGATCCTGAGCGGAGCAGGACAGTCAGACATCCTGGAGCTCAGACAGCTCACCAAGATTTACAAGCGTAAACAGAAGCCGGCGGTGGACCGGCTGTGTGTTGGCATCCCCCCTGGAGAGGTACGGGACAGAAAATATTACACCAGGCTGCCTTTCATTATACAGATAAAAAGTTTGTCTGTCATTGTTGTGTTCGTAACAGGATGATAAAGTTAAATTAATATCATGTCTCTCCTCTCCTTCAGTGCTTCGGTTTGCTGGGTGTGAATGGCGCAGGCAAAACCAGCACCTTTAAAATGCTGACTGGAGACTCTTTGGTTACCAGTGGAGAGGCTTACCTGGCTGGCAAAAGGTAAAATGGCTCAAAATATCCAATCATTTGTATTTAAATTCATAAAGCATTCTAGTATATTCAGCAAGTTCAGCCAGTCCGTCAAGAGGTAGTGAGCACCATAATATATTCTTGGCATCAGTGATACTTGAAATAAATGTTGAACCACGGCATAATGCGATGTTGAGATAATGTAAAGTTTACATCATTATCATATTAAAGTTTATTGAACTTCTTCAACAAGCTGGTTTACACTGGAACTCAAATAATCTTTTTTTTAAATGTTTTGCTTTCTGTGAAACTAAACACTCTTGAACTGTCTCCAGTGTGAACACAGAGATAGACGAGGTTCATCAGAACATGGGCTACTGTCCTCAGTTTGATGCCATCAACGACCTGCTGACCGGAAGAGAACACCTCGAGTTTTACGCCATCCTGAGGGGCGTTCCTGAGAAGGAAGTCTGTGAGGTCAGTAACACACACAGGAACACATCTACATGGACCAACTGTATTTACAATGACATATGAATTTGGTCATTTAGATATACAATATGCTCATCCTTTTGTTATTGCAGTCTGCAGAGGCATTGTATAGAATATTGGTCTATTCAAATAAACGGATCATTAATCCTCAGTATTGATTCAAAAGAAGATGGTTGACACTAACTCACAAATCTTACCCCGTCCACCAGGTGGCAGAGTGGGGCATCCGGAAGCTTGGCTTGGTCAAATATGTGGACAAGTCAGCGGGCAGCTATAGTGGAGGAAACATGAGGAAACTGTCCACCGCCATTGCTCTCATCGGAGGACCACCTGTAGTGTTTCTGGTAGGTGGAACATGTTTAAACGTACATAAATACTTGAGAATCATTCTAGCATACAGCATCAGCATGGTCATTGTAGCAGAAGCTAAATATCTGATGTTTCCCATTGACAGGATGAACCGACAACAGGCATGGACCCTAAAGCTCGCCGTGCTCTGTGGAACGCAATACTTAGCATCATCAAAGAGGGACGATCTGTAGTCCTGACCTCACACAGGTTAGACTACATCTGTTCAATCAACTGAACCATATAATTCTATACCATTATGTCAGTGACTATAGTTTGTTGTGTGTAAGTCTGAGATGACTGAGCTCACATGGTGTGTTCATGTGTTTTTTGCAGCATGGAAGAGTGTGAAGCACTTTGCACAAGAATGGCCATCATGGTCAATGGCAGGTTCCGCTGCTTGGGCAGTGTGCAACATCTCAAAAACAGGTGAGAAATCACGCCACAATCACATATAGCATATAGGCTCACGCACAAGAGAAATGAGAACGATCATCACTTAAACAGATTCGATGAATGAAATGTGCTTCGTCATGCTCCTACCAGGTTTGGTGATGGCTACACCATCATCCTGCGGGTGGCTGGCCCTGACCCAGACCTCCGGCCGGTGATGGAGTTCATCGAGCGGGAGCTGCCGGGCAGCACACTGAAGGAGAAACACCGCAACATGCTGCAGTACCAGCTGCCCTCCTCCCTCACCTCCCTCGCCCGCATCTTCTCCCTGCTCTCTACGAACAAGGAGACGCTCAGCATAGAGGACTACTCCGTCTCCCAGACAACTCTAGACCAAGTGAGCAAGTCTCAAGACTCAGGCTGCAACTAGATTATCAGTGTGTTTACGCTAAATCTAAATCCTTCCTCCTCTTCTCTTCCTTCCTGCAGGTGTTTGTAAATTTCGCCAAGGACCAAAGTGATGAGGACCATTTGAAAGACGTCCATCTGAACAAGCGGGACGCTGTGGTAGTGGACATTTCCCCGCTGAACTCTTTCCTCACGGACAACAAGACCAGGGAGAGCTGCGTCTGATTCCAAAACATACCATCAGTGGGTGCTGCTAAGCTTCACCCACCCTCCCCCAACGCACAAAATATGGACCACTAACCAGCTGGGGGAGACAGACTATGTTCAATTTTGTTTTTTTTTTCTATTTTTTAGTATTTTTTAATTGTTATCATTTCTCAGTGGACCTGCACGTCAGCGCACAGCCTCTTGAAAAGGCAGAGACTGCAGGTATCGTGACAGACACTGAAACAATGACAACTCAATGCAAATCAATGCAAGAAATATATATAAATATATTTAAGATGAGAAGAAATTCCTGTGAGGGTTGGAGACTGGTGCTTCTCCTTCACTAAGATGGCCAGAGAGACAGAAAGAAACACTTGAAGCGACAGCAGGATGATGATGCGATGTCAGACTTGAAAGCCTGTAGACCTGCTACTCACTCAGTGGACGCGGCATCTGGGATGATAGAAGGAAATATCTCTAGTAGAAACATCCCCTGTCCTGAAAGTAGTGAGCAGCAGTCAGGGGGCGCTTGTACGTGTGCTACTCTGTATTGTAACAACAGAAAAAGGTTCTGATCATTCACTGCCAACTGCTAGATGGACTGACTACTTTTTTATCAGGGTCAAACCTCTCTGTCGCTCTTCGTTACCAAGCGCAGTCGTTTTCTAATGCAAAAGGAGCATTTACAATCCAGTTAATTTAAGTCACAAACGTGCAGTCATGCAACATGATTATTCTGACTAATTTGATTTTTTAAGATAATTTAATTCTAATAGACGAAGCTAACCTCTTTGGAGTTTTTTTTTTCTTTCTCCCATTTCGTTTGGATAACAATTAAGATTGATAACCCAGTTGTCTTTTATATTTGTTGTTCTCGGTGTCCTTGACATTGTCCAGCACAGTGCCTATACTGTATCATGGTGGAGAGAGAAATCCGAGCACTCCATTTGAAAACAACAACAATGTATGTAGGCTGCTAAGGAATGTATAAGACGGATTCCAACATGCGTCGAAGCACAAAACATCAGCTCTTAGTGAAGATGATGACTGAAACTTGACTGTCTTTTTTTTTCTTTTCTTTAAGAAATTGTGTCCTTCATTGTCAAAAAAAAAAAAAAAAAAAAGTTGTGGTTGCTCGATGTCTGTACATGACGCAGCCTACTATACTTGGTTGTTTTACTTGTCCTGTCCTCTTTAAATGGAACGGAAGGCCAATCAGAACGGACGCAGGAGAACCGTCACAAACTGGCAGATGTGACTTCGACAGAAAGCTGAAGATTGCAGACAATGTTGGACTGGTGTTTTTGAAAGTTCATTGGAAATATATACTGCATGCTTTCGAATTGGCCACACACCTGGACTATCGGCACTTCTGTGTGTGTGTGTGTGTGCCAGAGCATGCCGTCAGATCAGCTTGTAAAGGACTGGAGAAGACGGAATCGTGCTTCATTATTGTTGTCGGTTTACCACCAAATAGCGTATACGTGGAGTTCAGATTCTGTTGTAAAAAAAAAAAAAATGTGGAAATCTGTGTCAAAATGTAACTTGATGAGCGACATGGAAATGTTCCTGTGGGTAAAACTGTAGCTCCAGTATGCAGAGAAAACAGGTTCACAGCTACTCTGCTTGTATAAGGTCTAAAGATGGCGACTTTTCTTGTGATGCGTGCTTTTATACATGCGCTGTGTGAGGCCACGATGGAAGTGTTTGAGACCTGAGCCATCACCGATGTGGATATTATGTACAGTGGCAGCAGTATCTTGTGATGTCAAGTGAAAAAAAAAATGTTACCAGTGGAATGAACAAACAATAACTGTGCCAAATGGAGCTGAAAATGTCTTTGATCAACCAGCATAATCTCAAGGAGGTTTTTTGAAGTTTTAAGTTGTGCTTTTGTTTCAGTTCTTTTCTCCATCAGCTCACAGAAATCCTCCTCTGTTGTCGGGAACAAAAAGCACATTTCATGTCCAATTTGTTCTCCCTCACTCAGTCTCCGTCAGACTGCAAGTTTTTGCTATTTCCTAGTGATGATGCCAAACTCCAATCGTTCAGTTTTGTCCACATTGATAAGCTGCAGCACTGACTGTATCGTCAGTAACTCACATTTTAGACTTTCCAGTGTTAGTCCAAAGGCCAGACTGCACATAAAACAGGGACCACGTCTACCAGAGTTGTGCTTGTAATGCTTTATATTCCAAAAAAAAAAGAAAGAAAATAATATCCAGGGTTTAATCTAATGGCCGATTGTCATTAAGGGTGCTCTGTGTCATATAAAATCATGGAATGGGTTTCCGTCATCTCGGGGATCTAATCACTGCTGTGGGTCTTCAGACTCACCCTCAGCTAAATGTGAGCACTTTATAGCCTGTAGTGTCAGAGACGTAGAAGCAAGAGATTTGGCAAATAAGACATTTAAAATCAAATGTCTGCACTGGGACACAGATATAATTCAGACGAAACGAAGCTACAACACTGCGTCAAAACATTTTTTTTTGACACTTGAAAAAGAGGACGGAAGCTTACATGATTGTGAGAAATGAGTGAAAAGCGGTAGTGAGATAAAGAGAAACGCAGGACAGTAAGATGGTGATATTTCTCTTCTCGTGCTCAATATTATTATTTGTTTACATTTTTAAGTATTAAACAGCTGTTTGGGTCTGTTACTCATTGTGTATAGTTACTCTTTGCATTA
The DNA here is from genome assembly GCA_903131615.1 of Diplodus sargus. Taxonomy (NCBI): domain Eukaryota; kingdom Metazoa; phylum Chordata; class Actinopteri; order Spariformes; family Sparidae; genus Diplodus; species Diplodus sargus. The sequence continues at coordinate 234,088 of CAEMYA010000141.1, read as the reverse complement.
AAAAATTAAAAAATCATACATTTTGGAAAAAAAAAACGACTCCTGAGTTGATTGTGTTTGTGTTTGTGTTGCTGCGGCGGTGTGACTGCAGCTCGCTCTGGTTTGACAGATAGAAGTTTGGAGCTAATGAACTGAACAATGGATGTGTTTACAGTCTGTGTGGGCGTGTGTGTTAATGCTCGCTATAAGTTTCTAGAGCATGCATGTGTTTTTGTGTGTCACCTGCTGTGCTCCCACGCACACACACGCGCACACACACGCCCCGCACACAAAGTCTGTTGGCAGCAAACACACGCACAGAGGTTTCAGTCAGTCTGTGTTATTCATCCACCGACATGATGACTGGAAGAGCTGTTTTTCTGGGACTTCTGCTCATCTGCGTGGCTGCAGGTAACACAAGAAAAACACGCTCAGTTTGAGGCATTTTATACATTTATTGTAAAGTGGCCGTTATAGATCAAGATTAAGGAGTAGAGAGCAATTTTTAACAGTTTCTCTACATGTTGTGCCTTTGAGGATTTCATGTTGGTGGAGTAACAACATCGTGTCAGAGGAGATTTCAGTTTTTTGACAGTGAGCAAAAGAAAAAGACACACTGATGTTGAAGTGAAACACAATTATATAAAACTTGTTTACATGTTTATTATAAGCATTGTACCTTTAAATGAATGTATTTCATATTACATAGTAGGCACTAGAGGTGTACAATGTGTAAAAAAAGAAAAAAGAATCATATGATGTCATTTTGACAGATGTTATGATTGTGATTTGATTTGCATTAGTGGGGAAACTAGTAAAAATCATGACACAAAACAAATATGTCCTTAATATCTGGAAAACAAGGTTTGTGCAGCCCTCATAGGCAATCATATAGTCTCGGCAGTAAAGTTTGCATAAAGATATTTTTGTCTCTGGATCAGGCGGCTTGCTGACTCACTTACTCATATACAGGAGTTTATGACGTATGGAGTCAATTATTGTCAACATGTACGGTTTTATCAGTCGTCTGCTCTCTTTATAGATGCTGAGAAGAAATCTGGACTCCTGAGGAAGGTGCTGCATCTTGACTCATTGCTCTGTGTGTGTGTGTGTGTGTGTGTGTGTGTGTGTGTGTGTGTGTGCGCGCGCATTCATATAAGAGGGTGTTTTGACCATGATTAAAGGGGATCCTAAGTGTGTAATTCAAGTAACTTTAAACATGTACTGTGGTGAATGAGCTGTCTTCTCAGGTGATCACAGGCGAGTTGCTTTATGTCCTCGCAGCCTTCCTGTCCTGAGATGGAGGAGATCGTGGCGTGCCCCCTGAACCTCTCTCCGGTGTGCGGCAGCGATGGGAACACCTACCCAAACGAGTGTACCCTGTGTGTCCAGAGACAGTGAGTACACACAGCTGCTGCACACTCACAGCATTCACGCACGAGGTCACATGAAGTCAACTTTATGGAGGCTGAAAACACCGAGTCGCCCCCCGGTGGTGAAACAGCAGAGCGTAAACAGCAGCTGATTCAAATGACTGGACACTTTCCAGTTAAGCCTATTATTCATGTCCTGGTCTGGAAATGAGCAGGGGGATCGCTCGTCATTGCTAGAAAACGCTGGTCACGTCACTGGTGAGCAAATCAGGAAAAGGCACTAAATTTCATGAGATCTTGCAGCATTGCGTACAAACCCTTTTTAAAACACAAAGAAGCTTAATAACAGGAAACGTTTGTTTTCTGTTTTGGACTTTTATGTAAAGAAATAACTGTCCTCTCTGTTCCTGTCTGTCTGTTTTCTGATATTCTGTCTCTCATCCCTGCACACAATTTAGTGTATTCAAATACTAGTGTTAAATAATCTTTACTGCCATGTGTTTTACATTATTGCCAAAAAAAAACAAGAGAATTTGTTAGATGATAACAACAGATACATTTTAAACATGCAGACTGTAAATCACTGAGAAACATTGCTGTAGAGCCTGTTTCTTTCAGTTCATAGCAGCGGTTTATATTTCGCAGTGATGGAATGTAACTAAGTACATTTACTCAAGCACCAGAATTAAGCACAGTGTTGAAGCATTTGTACTTTTCTTGGGCATTTAAATCATCTGCTACTTTATAGTTCCACTTCACTACATTTAAAGGCAAATGCTACATTTATTTGATTTTGAATGTTTTTATTTTATCAGCAATCTAACTTTTTTTTTTTTAAAAACAACACACGATGATTCCAACAATCCGAAAAATGCTTAATATTGGATTTAATAATGGACTATGTTGATAAACTAAGTACAGAGCATACGCCCTACATAGATGTAAATATGTATAATTCACTTTTATGTTTTATTTTTTCAAGTACATTTTGCAAGGGTGACTTTCACTTTCAAAGTAATATTCTAACACAATAATGTTACTCTTACTCAGCTATGACTTTTGGCTGTGCGACACTGATATTTTGCTGCTAATCCTTCCCGCTGACTTTTCTCCCCAGTTTTCTTTTCTCCTCTCTCTGAGGGTCAGGGAAACTGAGAAACACAGGATATATTATGTTCAAAGATAACCTCTCTCAGATTTATATACCACTATAATAAGAAGAGAGATTCTGTCACAACTTCTCTTTTATGGCAAAATAGAACACAGCCGGGCCTCCCTGGTTCTACAGCCACGACCTGCCCATTTATTCTACACACTGACAACATTTTCCTTCGTTTTTTATCAGTCATGGTTGTCAGGTACTCCACGCCACCATGTACTATCTGTTTAAGGTCGACAGTTTGAACTAGAATTCATATTTTCTTTGTGATTTGGTGGTTTCATCACAATATGTATTATGATTTTCACTGACTTTGATTCAAAGCTGGAATAATACAAGCTGAGCAAAACAGAATGGATAACAACGGTGACGTGCTCTGATCCTCTCTGCAGAACGACCAAGGTGGACATTTTGATCGCCAAAGAGGAGAGCTGCTGACCCGCCGGTACCGGGAGATGATGTCACCACCAAGGTGCCCAGCCGGGATCTGATTATCGACCCAACGTCGGATCCCAGCTCGCCTAAATGTCTGTGTCATCACGATGAGTAATAAACGTCAATAACAGTCAACAACCGTCTGACATTTCCTTTTATTTAGTTCACTAAAATCCAAATCTAAGTCAAAACTGATGCTACAGATTAATTAAATCTAGAGAATGCATTGGAGGTAATAAAAAAGGAAAGTAAGTAAAGAAAGTGTTTTTTAGGCAACATAATCTGAAGGCATTCCTTTGTATTGTGGAGGCAGGAGGTGAATGATCGGATGGTTATCTGTGTTGGGAGCCAATATTTACCCATCTTAGACTGAGTAACACGGCGGTCGATAAAGTTCAGGCGTGTGTGTGTGCGTGTGTGTGTGTGTGTGTGTGTGTGTGTGTGTGCATGTGTGTGCATGCGTGCGTGTGTGTGTCATGAAGATGACAGGAGCACAGAGCGACACGCTGGGACAGTGGACATGGAACAAAAGAGAGAAATAAAGTGTTGTATACTGAGGTCAAAGGTCAACTGTGTGAGTCACATGATTGAAACCAGGAAACAGAGAAGTGGTATGACTCCAGTTGCTTCCTCGGTCTCTACAGCAGAGCAGAGACAGAGCCTCTAAGACTGCAGCGACCGGACGATGATAGGAACCCGAGTGGAACCTGGGTAAGTACAGACTGTGGATACTCTGCTCGCTGCTGCTGACGTTACGGTGCGGCTCTTTACTTTTTTACTGTCAGCTGACAGTTTAATGTGTCGCAGACTTCACGAGCAGGTTTGAGCCAAGGCAGAGCGACAGTGAACCTGAACCTGAGCTGATGCTGATCGATGCATTAGGACCTCTGAGCCGTGACGTTTTCATGATTCTTGATCAGTTTAGTCCAGTCACTCCCATTCATTTCTTCCTACTTTCACTTTGTTCCCCTTGTTTCCATCCTGCCCTGTGTCCCCACAGTATAGATCAGTCAAATCAAACTATTACATCCTGTCTGTATTGTTACTGTGTCTCCAGGGTCGACAGTGGAGTTCAGGACTGTAAGAATGGCATCTCTATGGATCTCTTCCTGCACGTTTCACTCATACCAGCAGTGAGTTGTCCATCGATTTAACCTGCGATATGAAAACCACGTATACCCAGATTGTCAACCTGTCTGGAGCAAAGAATAACAGCTTTGAGACACTTTATTTGTCAGGTAGTCAAACGGGTTTAAAATGGTTTATAGTTAAAGAAAAAAGTTTCATTTTCTGATCAATAAATGAGTGCTCCCTCAGTTTTAAAATATACAACGAAGATATTTCATTTTTCACATGACAACAAGGAAAACGGACATTTATCAGTGTGTGCTCATGATGTATGCGTTTTTTTTAACAGTTTATAGTAAGGGCAGAATCATATCCTTAACTAATGATTAACTAACGCATGACTCATCGTGATTTTAACAGATCCAGGATGTAAACACTTGCTTTTCAAACATATATGCGTGAATACTGTGACATGAACAGACGTTAATGAAATCCAACTTTCTTGAAGCATTTCAGCCCATGTATGAAATATATCTCTGAATCAACATTCTTTAATGATCTCCTCCTGTTGTAGCAACTAGATCATTTGTTAATGTTGAGCTACAGGACTTTATGATGCATCCTGTATCAGTTTATACATCAAATCATTTAGGTCATGCGTAAGTTAGTCATTACTTAAGTTTATGATGTGTACCCTTGTTATGAAGGTGATGTTACATAAAGTGATGTTTGAGAAACGCCATTTGAAGTTTCTGTGTTCTCGATGTACTCACATAACAGAGAGTGTCTAGAAATATAATTACACTACACAGTGAAAAAGAGAATTATCAGAGCTATCTTGGAAAAATGTTACATTTGGTAATGCACAAATAAATTGAGTTTTTTAAAAATATATATTTTTTAGGGTAAATTATGTCATTAAAACTTGGTAATTTCGTCCGAAAAACAAAAAGTTTACTAACTAACTTTTAGTTACTCATTAATCTTATTTAAGTTAACATGATAGATTAACACCATTTACACCCAAGTTGGGGCAACAATTCTCTTCTTTCAGTGCCAGATCTGAAACACAGCACCGTTGTTACTACCACTCCTGCTGTGAATGAGTTTGAAGATACAGCAGCATGATCTGAAACTGCTTTGATAGGACACTTGCCAAGCTGGTGATGCAAAGTGTTAAGTTCAGATATGAGACCTACATTTTACAAAGTCAGCCGTGTGATCTAGTGGATCACTCTGCCACCTCGGACACACGGTATCCATCAGCTTGTTGGCGACTGGAGGATGCATCTGCTGAGGCCTGCGCAAGTTAAAATCTCCCGCCTGCGATTCTGAAAACCTAAAGAAACTAGCTCGCCTGCCATGAATAAAACAAACCCAGGCCCATCCCCCCGTCGCAAAGTCAACAGAAAGCCAGCAGCTGCAGGGATGCAAACAAAGCATTGTTGAAGATTGCATTGATTTTCTCGTCCTGCAGGTGTTTATCACGGGGATACTCTCCTTCCTCCAGAAAAGAGCCAAAACGCTGGGCATCGACCGCAGACTGCCCTTCCTGGGGGGACGTTTTGCCATTGTGATGTAAGTCAGCAGCAGCAATGAGTGTCAGGATAAAAAGTGACAGCGGTATGAATAGGTTTCCTTGTTGTCATAGGCAACGGTCTGGATTATCTCACATCTATCCTCCTCTTGCTCTCATGTATCAGGCTACTTTAAGCAGCCGTGTGCTTTTGGTTGTGTTCATAGTGTTTGTCATGACTGTGTCCCAGTCCTTTAGACACTATAGGCAGCCTGAGTAATCGGTGGTCCTATGGGTTTGCATTCGGCGCCGTGTCCTCCAGCGTCCTGCTGCTCTTCTCTGAAGGTTACGTCCCCTTCCCGGTCCCAACCTGGGCCAGAGGTACTCCCACTGCTGAGCACTGCGATCCAGGCTCCGTATTCAAACCCTGCAGGTACAACGCCTAATCATGTTGACTGACGTGCTGTTTCCCTGGTTCTTCTCCTTCAGCTATAATGTTTCTGATCGGAGCACTGGAGGTGGGCCTGGTCTATTTCCCCTTCTTTGCCTGTCTGTCCACGCCTTGCAGAGCAGCTGGGGCAGTGCTGGGAATACTGTACTCTCTGTGCTGGTAAATATTTATCCTCACAATGTGGATTAGAACAACAAAAGGTTTATTTCAACAGTAAAATGACGGTCACACAAAATGATAAAGAAACACTTTCACAATATATAGACTGTGCTGTAGATGGACAGATGAGTGGGTTTATTTTGTGTATCTGTGCTTTTTTTTGTAGGATCACTATTACAGTCTGGGATACATTCACCTGTCCCAGCGGTAAGGTAGGTGAGTACTAAACTCATCACAGTGCATTGATGCTTGTTGCCTTGTGGCTTGTGACCGAGTTACCAGCCTCCTCTGTCCAGATGATTGTTTCTGCCTGCAGCTTAAATGAATGAGGCTCTGTATGAAGACTTGCCTGTGGTTACTTTGCTGGATATCATGGGGAAAATAAACAAATGGGATGACTTTGCGTGTGATTTTAAAGATTCTGGGCAAACACCAGAAGATTATCGTCCAGTGGCCCTGCATCCTCTCCCTCATCTTCCTCTTGGGGCGATTTATCTACATACTGGTTAAAGCTGTTCGGATACGTCTGGAACTGGAACCAGAGGTCAGCGTGCACACTGCGTGAAATGACTGAAATGTTTATTGCTGTTTTTTTCCCCCTCTTTTATTCATCATATTTTTGCTTTAATTTGTTTCCATCTTTATCGTGTTTTATTGCCTGACTAACCTTTTGTCAGGATTCACCTAGAATATCAATATCAATATCAAATATTTTGAAAATACATACATCTTGAATTGAAGGTACAGGAGTATATGGAACTAAAATCTACAATTACATACTAACCTTAAATAATCCAGTTTTAGAATGATAAAACAAATAAATCTTGAATCTTTTCCCCTCAATGATAAACTGGATCCTCTGCCAGGACCCTGAGGAGCTGATTGAGGAGCACCAGGTGCAGCATGTTAAGAGCCTGCTGAGGAAAACACCTGCACACAGGTAGAGTTTCACTCCTGTCCGCTGTTTAGGGAACCGCTTTTTCTGCACGTGTTAAGCTGTTTGCAAAAAAACGTTTAACTTTTGACAGATTTACCAGATTTCAGATTGCCCTTGAAGGCAGCAACAGACAGTCATGCAGACACACACCCACGATCAGGTATGACCCTCCTTTCTGTGCTGCAGCAAGCCCGTCAGCTGGTTCCAGAGAAGAGTGTATGAGTGGGACCCCCACTTCAAGTTCCCCAACAGGATCATCGGCACTGCCATTATATCCCTCATAGGCCTGTATACGGTATGATGTGACAGCCCTTTCATTCAGCCGAACCAAATGTATCATCCAAACTCTTTGTTCTGGAAAATGATGACTCTACAAATGTGTCTTTATATCATTTCTACAGGTGACCCTGACCGACTACAGCGTCAGTAATGTGGTTTTTGACCGAGTAGAGACGTGGAAGGAGACATTAGAATATCTGGTGACTTCTTGTAATGAGACTGAAGCTCTGGGAGCCATGATCCCACAGCTGGAGGAATTCATCGACGTGGCTAGGAGTGAGTTGGTCCGCGTGATTCATGTTTCTTGTGGAAAGTTCTGTCCGGCTGTGAACACTACTCATGAGAATGAGCCAAAAAATCAACTCCTCACTGACAAATCAAACAAATCACAATTTTTGGAATATGTTTTTGGAACATGAAGTGATGGTTGTTTACTTATGATCCCCAAAGCTGCGTGCAACAAGTCGAGCCTTGTTGTGATTTCTTTTATTCCAGAGTCTTGGCTAGCTACAACCATCTTTGCCAGTCTCAACTCGGTAGCCTACACCCTCCACGTCTTGGCATGTTACAGGTAAGAAAAAGGTTTAACTAAAAACCGTCGATTTCAAAACAGCCAGTTATAATAAGACCTGACATAGACGAGCGTCGTTGTGTAACTGTCCACACAGAAAACACTTGAAGAGACTGTGGAGAGGGCAGAAGGGCTTTCTTCCTGAGAAGTTTCACAACCCGAGCTCAGCTGTCAGTGTAGTAAGTAATGTGCGCACACACACACACACACACACACACACACACACACACACACACACACACACACACACACACATTTAGCAAATGGCAGTGAATGTAGTGCAAAACAGATTTCACTTGTTTCACTCAAAATCAGCGCTTACCAGTGTGAGATCTGCCCTAATAGAACTGTGCTGATAGGCCAAAATGTGTGTGTTCGTCACAGTGTATGATCTTCTGTGTGGTCCTCATATTGAGGAACCATAAGGCCGCTGCACCCCGCCAGCTTTGCCAAAACACTCCATAATTATCACAAATGGGGTTCTAGGCTCTCAGGCATCTTGATGGGGCTTCCTCGCTAATTGTGTGCGCAGACACAGGCTCTCGCATACACATCTGCAAGTCAGATCTATTCAAATGTGTGAGCATGTATTTGAATGTTTGATTCTGTAAAGGACACGCACACACTTTTGCTCAATAGGCTTTAAGGATTGCACAACCAAAGTTTTCTCGTTAAATGTTCACAGGCTTCCATCACAAGATACTCTGGTTGGCAAATAGCGTTCACATTGTGGGGTAAGTTACTCATCTGCTTAAAAAACATGAATATGGGACGTGTTTGTGCTTTTAACACAAAATCAAGCAACTGAACAGATGGATGTTAGATGTACCCAGAATGGTGTCAGGGAAAGATGAAGAGAGAAAGGATCCATTAACAGGAAGCTTTAGGCAGAAACTAACCTCTCAATGAACAAGCCTATTGGTTTAGGATTTAATTCAATGGTCTCAGTCTGTAAAAGGTGTTTCTCAACCCCAAGCTTCTCTGAAAGAATGACAGAGGAGGGCTTTAGCATCACATTATGGTCAAGGTAGCTCTGCGTTTACTTTTCCACGCTAACAAGTGAGAAAAACACAACATATAAGTACTTATGTTGAAAACTTTGTCGGAAACGTAGAGGAAAAATTCAGAAATATAGCTACATTTTGCATTTAGAACCAACACATCTGCAGAGGATGCCATATCCACTGGCCTCCACTCAGTCATCACACCCCTTGAAAATAACAGCTAGATCAAGACCACAAATGATTATCAAAACTCCAGAAACCCACAAAACCTAAGAAACCTTTAACTGTAACATACTGCTAAATGTGTTTGCAGAAAAAAAACATTTTACACAACTAAATGTTGGCCATGTTAAAATCTTGCTAGGAATGATGCATGGATGGATTTGCACAATTGTTTTTTGTTCCCATCACACAGAATAGTCTTGAGAGCGTAATAGAAGAAAAAAAAGCAAAAACAAAAGTTATAGAGCAACAGTCATGAGTAAAACATTACGTAACATGGATATAGAAAGATCACATAAGATATTTAGGATGTCTCCTCTGTATTTCTCCTTCAGGCTACCTGATTGTCCATTTTGTCCACTTCCTGTTTGCCCTGCTGTTCGTCTATGCTCTGGTTCTTCCTATAAAGCATGGCAGGGTACACAGCATGCTCAGGAACCTGGCAATTACAGTGTAAGGCTGCTTTCCTCGTGGTTGCGGATATATAATTGGCGGTTTGATAACCAAGTGGTTGATTGATTTTCATTTCTCTTGTGTCTCTCAGCCTGACCATCGCCCTGGTGATCGGCCTGGTGATTCTCCAGGTAGTTCTGGTTCAGATCTTCTTCCTCCAGGACAAAATATCTCCCACTGATAAAGAAAAACCTCTGGCTCTAAACAACAGGTGGGTGGCCTATATCTACATCTTATGTAAGTGATAAAACTATCACACTGAAACAAAGGTCCAACATCAGCAAACAGTGACTGTTGAAAAGGAGAAGTGCTGGTGATAAGGCCAAATGAGATATTGAAGTCATAAAACATTCACTTTCTCTCTTACTTAATAGAGTCAAGTAGCTTCAATGACTCGCCGAAACCAGCTGATACAGAATACATCTATGATGGTGTTTTACAGTGTTAGCAATCCCCTTAAGAGTAACAAGTGAATATATTTTCATAGTATACCTCCTCTGTACAGTAACCTGCAGTCACAGTTTCTATTCCTCCTCTCCAGGAAGGCGTTCCACTGCTTCAATTACTTCTTCTTTTTCTACAATGTGGTGATGGGGATCGGCAACTGCATATTGAGGTTGCTGAGCAGCATTCTGACGGGAACGTGGCTGGTGTCACGCATAGACCGGACCATAATGCAGAGAGGATATGAAGGCATGGATGCCGGTAAGCTCAACTTCAGCTAATATGCATGTGAGACAAAATGAAATATTGTTTAAAGGATATATTTCAAGACTTACCACCATAAAACACCACAGCTAAACCTGATTTTGTTGTCAGTACTTTTAGTGAAACTGGTATTAACCTGCTAGCAACCACATCTTCCAGCAGATGGCAACATTTCACAGTGTACCAGCGGATTTGCTGTGTGTCTTAAAGGGTAACTCCACCAATTTTACACATTAAAGCGTATTAATAGGTCTTGTTTCATGTCACTCAGTGGTTTAGTTGCATGGTGGGCAATGTAGGCCATATCTTGAAAAGGAAACAGAACGTGTGGAATGAAACAGCTGATTTCTCTGGTTCTGCTGTATCGATCTTGATCATTTTTTGAAACTCTCCATAATGACCCCAACCTTGTTAGATGAGTGCAGTACTAGGCCGGATGACTACATTACCCACAATGCAACTTAGCCACTGAGTTACATCACTGGAGGTGATTTATCAGATTGTATGTGGGTTTCTCTCAAGCCACAAAAGACTTTATACTATTTCAACGTACGCAGCAGTACTCTCTGTAAGCTCATTTAAATGTGTAAAATTGGTGAATTGACCCTTAAAAACAACAAATAAAGTAATAGTGTGAATAACAATGTAGATATGTATGTCTTTTTTATTATTATAAATGCCGTAGGTGTTATCTCCTATGTATAGTATGTGGATCTAACAGTAGGTCTGTGTCTTGCATGTTCCAGGCTACAGCACCTGGGTTGGGATGATCTTCGCTGACCACTATCATAACAATCCAGTCATGGTGTGTTTCTGCCAGCTGCTGGTGTCCAACACGCTGGAGAGACAGGCTGCATCTTCATATTCAACATTCAGCAACACGCCATCTGGTCAGTGTGTGTGTGTGTGTGTGTGTGTGTGTGACTGTGGGTGGATGGGTGGGTGGGTTTGTGGGTGTGTGTAGAGCTCTTACATGAACAGCCATCCACTGACAATGACTACTGCATTTTTATAATTTGCATGTTTAACTTCTAATTTCTATTCAGAATCCCCTGGGAATAGTCAGGCCAGGAGGCGTTGGAGGCTGCTTTACACCTTACTGCGGAACCCTCGTCTGATCCTGCTCAGAAAACACCACATCTCCTTATCTTCATCACAAGGGACATCATCATCTCCACACTCAGACGCAGTGTTGAAGGCTTGGGTCATGGCCTCTCAAACACAGAGTCGCCAAGCAGAGTCACAGTCACCACCGGAGTTTGATGTCATACCCACAGAAGACTGTTAGAGAAACATTTTCTTGGATTTTGATGGGGGTTTTTTTGTTTTGTTTTTAAATATGCCGTTTTTTAGAGGATTTCCATGTTGTACTAGGGACACTGTTGTGTTTTCAAAAGGTCCTTTTCAAAGACCAAATAAAAAATTGTAGAATACCAACTGAGTAAGAAGAATTAGTCACCATTAGATCAGGACAGAGGGAGCATTTATCATTTGTAATTCACACCACTGGGCTTGATTTATAGTAATTTTGAGAGACTGTACAATGGCAAGCAAATGCTTTGAGTTTGAAATAAAAAAAGTGTGACAGTTATATTGGTGTGATTCATTGTTTGGTATAAGTGGGCCTATGATGCTCTTAATGGTTGATAAAGAGTTGGATGAGGAGTCGGTATATGTATCTATTGTTTATTTATTAATTCATTAAGAACTATGTATTTATTTGACAATACCTATTTTTTGTTATTTTGATGTGATTTTGATTTGTTTGTTTTAAAAATGAAAAGTTAAGTCTCACTTTCCATGCAGTAGGTGGCGGTAATGCAACATTTCGGATGCAAACCATCCTTAAACCAACAAATAAGAACGTCGACGCTGACTTTAACCTTTTCAACGGTCTAAAAAGCTTTTAGCTATTAAACAAAAAGTAAGTAATTCAACGACCTTTTCTAGAAGATTTACAAGTTGGTTGATCAACTACAACGTGGTGTCAGTTGTTCAGTTCAATAGATACGTTTTAGGCACATTTAAAGTCAGCATTGGCAGTGACCTTTTGAACTTGTGTGGGCGTGTGCGTGATTTTAAACGCTGCGGTAGAAGAGCCTAGCAGTTTGGCTAAAGTTAGCAGTCTAAAATTACAGGTAAGGCAAACATGGAAACATCTTTATGTTTAATAACTGTAAGCTATCTCGCAAATGTTTTGTTCTAGTTGGTCAATTTTGGGCCAAAATAAACTATATTTTATGGCTAGGTGCTAGCTGCACATGGACTGTTAGCTGTTAGCTAACGCCCACGTTGACCCACACCCGATCAGATTAGCGATAGCCAGAGGGCGGACAGGCCTATTATTACCTCCGTGGAGGCCGAGTCCGAAAATGAATGTCCAAGGTTAGTTAGTGACACCATCTTGAAATGACATGGAAACCAGACGCCACAAACTTTGGCTTGTGGTTGTAGACACATTGAGGGGGTGCAATGTCTGTTTTTATTTATAGTGCGCGAATTTGTTGTATGAGTATCTTGATCAGCTGCTACACTTCAAATCTTAAATGTTGGCTTTCACAAATAACAACAAAAGTAATCAGGAATGTATTAACAAAGTGTCTAAACATGAACGTTTTGTCCACATTGGAATTATTTTTGGAGGAGAAATTAAGGACAAATCTTGCATCTATCCCTTAAACTCCATGATTAAACAATTGGCTCATAACTACAGACAGTATAATTTGTCAGGTTTGACTATCACAGCTTGCATTTTGCCATTAATGTTGCAGGCTCTTTCTCTAATGCCCTCTCATGCTTTCAAATGTTCCTAACTATGGTTATAAACTGATGAAATGGACTCTCAAACTGTTAAGTACTATACCTCCATAAACTCCCAAACCATGTTGAAGCCCTTTACTGGTACTGTGACTTCTGTTTCATGTTGTCCCCAAAAGTTAGAAGGAACATAGCACTTACTGAGCATAGCTTTCTCCAAATGATAATGACGCAATGCTCTGGAGACAGTTTTCAGGGCCTTGGTATACAGCAACATCGCCTTTTGATTGATCCTTTAGATGATGCTGGCTGTGCAGTTCAAACCACACTGACTTACATTTTCTGTGCTGTTTTTGTTTGTGTGTATTCACCAGCATGTCGGACACCGAGTCCATCAAAAAAATGCTGCGGTCTGTGCTCCAGTCCAGCAAGAGTGGCGTGTCTATTAGTAGCCTCCAGTCAGAATACAGAGGTCTGTGCGGAGAGTTCATCCCGCTGAAGAAGCTGGGCTACTCAAAACTAGAGGACTACCTCAGAAGCATCCCCTCTGTGGTCCGCCTGGAGTACTACATGGGTGAGGTGAGGGCTGTTCTTTTTTTAATATATACTTGTATGGTTTGACCGAGTTGTGATTTTTTACTTTGTCTGACATGGTGCGATTGACTAGCATGAACACAGAATTGAGAATCTCAAATAAAAAGTTTGTTCTTCCTAAGATTTAGCTAAATCGTCAGAAGTCTGAATTTTACTGTAACAATAAATCTGCTTCGTAGGTTAAATGCTTTGCTGCAGTGTGTCAAGAGACAGCCCACATTGCTGAGTTGGTCGCCAGACAGAAGACCTCTAAGAAATCTGGCCGCTCCCAAGTGGTCAATTGCAGGATGAGGTTCAAACCCTCCAACCCGTACATGCTCAATGGTAGGAGAAACACTCACAGCTTTGTTTCTTACATCAGGACCCTGTCTCTGCAAAAGCCTGCGTATTAAGAGAGTAGCGAGACATTTTGAACGCCTTTGCCTATAACCCACCACAGTTTGTTTCACTCTTGCCTAACCTCACATTGCTTTTAGTGAGGCCAAGGACTTCTCTTCGCCAACCCTCGTCTGCTGATGCCTCTAATTGGATAGCTAACTATTCTCGGCCCCACAGAGTCAACTACAGAGGCTGCAGTGCCTCAGGAGACTACAGGTGAGTAAAATCTGCTGTAGCTGCTATTAGTGTTATTCTTCCAGGGTTCCCGCGGGGTCTTAAAAAGTCTAAAATTCTGAACCTTAAATTTAAGGCCTTAAAACGTCTTAAAAACGGCCACATTTTCATTCGAGGTCTTAAATTTCATTTAGTCAGGTCTAAAAAGTGTTTTACCCTCGTTCATCCCCAGAGACGCTGGCCGCAGGACTTTGGATCGGTGTGTAGTTTCTGGGGGATATTCGTGTTGGAATGTACGTGCAGTGTTGCCAACTTGGCGACTTTCTCGCTAGATTTAGAGACTTTTCAGATCCTCTTAGCGACTTTATTTCTAAAAAGCGACTAGCAAAACATTAGGCTACTTATTCAGATCATCAGGGGAAATGCGAGAAATATATTATATTGTAATTCACATGCTGCTCAGAGTGATCGCAGTCCGTGGCTCCTCTGCAGGCGGCAGGCCAGTGTGTGTGTGGGGGGGCTTGCTGGGGCAGCAGGAGAGGACGCTGCGCCTGCGGGTGGGTTTGAGACCAGATAGCTGCCGTTTACTCTGTTTTGATCTGTTAATTCTCTGACTTCTTATTCTTTCGCGGTTACACTGGTACTTTACCGGTGATAACCTCAAGCTGCTGAGTCTAGATGAGTCTAGGATGTTCCTCTATCTTGTAAAAATGCACATTGTTCATTTGATCTTCTCCTTTTACTGTTTTTACTTCAGATATATTTGTCCCTGTAGTGATCACATAGAGTTTGTGATTATTTGGTTAAGATTTCTCTATCAAACTTTTGTATATATGGCTTAAAATAATCTCCCCCTCACTCCAACAGACACAACCAGTGAGCATTATGCAAATGAGCACGTGATTATGTCATCAATATGTAAATGAGTTTATGACGTATGTCTGTGTGTGTGCTGCTTCTTTTTCTTGCATTTGTAAGTCACAGTGCGCTTTTTAATTAGTATGAAATTAAATATATTCTATTTGAAGGCAAGTTTGTTTTAGCCTGTTTTTTCTGTTAATGACTGAATACATTGTAATAAAGTGATTTTTTCAGAATTAATTTGATTTTGAATTTTTTTGGGTAATGCGTCATGAAGGGCTTCCATTTTAATTTTTATGGTCTTAAAATGTCTTAAAAAGGTCTTAAATCTGACTTACTGGAACCTGCAAGAACCCTGTCTTCATTTGTAACCCTTTTTTCTTGCATGTCAGTTTTTCTAATGCTAAATTGTGTTTCATCTTTTGTCCCTGCTTTAACTTCTAACTCTGCCACTTTTCGCACATTAAGGTGTGTTTATAGGTCTTGGGGAGCAGCACTGCATATATGAAAAGTAATATAATGCCTTTTGTGGCTCCAGAGGAACTTGCATGTATTTGAGAAATTTCATCAAGTGATTTCACTTAGTGCCTTAAATGTTTAATGAACAGTTCAATAACAAATGAACAAAATCATGTAGCAGAATCAGAGATATCATCTATTTTATTCCACACTTTCCTCTTCCGTTTTCAAAACCTGGCTTTTACATTACCCTAAAATGCAACATAGCCACTAAGTGACATCACTGGCAATATATCAGATTACTCACTACCAGTTATCACACTTTAAAGTGTTAAATTGGCTGAGTTCCCCTTTGAGTGAATAAAAAACTTAATTAACCAATGTTGCGGCTTTTGTTTTCCTGATACATCAGGCAGTCGGACCCAAGGTTGAGCTCCAATACCCCTGTTGTGCATAGAGCACCTGCTTCTCAAACACCTGTAAAACAGTGTGCCATACCTGAAAGGTAAACATACACATGCAGGCAAACCTAATGCAGCTAACCTGGTTCTCCTATATACTGTGTAATTTTGGGCAGATATACATATTTTGAGTTTACAAATCCTAACTACATACATATACAGTTTAGTTTGCTATCACAACTTTTTAAGAGTATGTAATGTTAAAAATGTTGGTCATGGTCGCTTAATGTGGTATCAGTGAGATGGGAGGACATTACAGAATATTTGAATAAGAACACTTGAATTTATTTTAGCAAGAACCACTTGACCAACCTGTATTAAGTTATTATTGTATCAAGAACTTCAGCCAGATGTTTGTACTGAATGACATAAAGCACATTATGCTTTAAATTCTGCTATGTTGCCAACAGGAAGAAGATTAACTTTTCAAACAACCAGCAGAAGCCCAAAGGTATGTGGGACCTTCTTGGTGTGTATCCTAATCAATCAATCAATCAATCAATCAATACTTTTATTGGAGTGAGGTCTTTGAATATAAATCAGGGTTCAAATAGCTAGATTATTCATGGAATAATTATATTATTACTATATAATCTATTGTTTAATATGTCCAGGAATTTCACCTTGTACATATTGCATACTTGTCTTTCATATTACACCTGCACATGGCCTTCAATAAATAATTCAATGTGAAAATTCTCAGCAATTTATAAATTTTCCCTGACAACTCAATACCTCTGTCAAAATGTTTTTTTGTGTTGACAGCTGGTGGAGCCAGGATAACACAGTATCACAATAAACGAAGGATCAGATCAATTGTGCTTCATATACCTGATTTGAAACAAAAAAACGTCTTTATTGGCCCCAGCGATAATCCAGCATCAGTTTAGTTGTTATATTGTCTGGGTAGTAAAAGTCATAGCTGAAACTTTTTTCACTTTTCACTGAGGAAGTAATTGCAGAGCAGTTTGTAATATTAATATTGCAAAACAATGATCAAAACAAAAAATAACTAACGATCTGCTGAATTAATCTGCTGCACCCTGTCCCTGACATCAGCATTTGTTAACCTTCTGTGTTGCAGAACTTTTCGCAGCGAAGCCTCCTGAGGTGTTGAGACCCAACCAATCCCAGGTACGTAAATAATGTTCTCTGTTTTTTAATTCTGCACAAAATGATATGACTGCATACAACTGAACTGCACCGCTTTGCATTTCGTGTTGTCCTTATTATGCCCCTGTAAAAGGCCCAAAGTGAACTGCATAGACCTACTGCTGTTAAAAAAAATGATATTCACTGAACTCTGGCCTCTGGCTGGTAGCACCCTGAAGGATTTTAATGATGTCTTACATTAGACAAGCAGAACATTTGTAAGTGTTTGCCTTTTTATATGTGAATCGCTTGTTTGTGTATACAGCACTTGTGCCACACCCAAAGTTACTGATGTAACGGCAGTCGTTTTCTGTCATCCCTTTTAATTGGTTTATCTTGTACTTTTTATTTATTTGAACCGTGATTTTCCTCAGTCGAGTCCATATAGTGAAGAGCTGGTGCAGAGCAGAGTGAGTCAACTCCTGCAGAAATACTGCAGTGGACTATGGTTGTCTAAACTGCCGGAGATCTACAGCGAAATGTTCGGTCAGAAGCTCCACCCTCAGACACTCACAGATGTCGAAAAGTGGACAGACATCTGTGTGGTAAGTCAGTTACTTTTATATGTGCCACTAGTTATACCCCCTAACAAATAAGGTATTGTGAAGCCTTCGCAGTATAAGGCTTCATCTATGTTTTTTGGGGGAAATTATCTGATGCTGTTGAAATACTCAAGATGATAAAGGTGGTTGTTTTTTTTTTTCCAATGGCATATGTATGTTCATTACATGTACAGTAGTTGACAGGAGTTAAAGTCTCTTTCCTTCTCTTCTCTGTGTCCGGCTCGTCTGGCATTCACAGGTTGTGAAACCTTCTGGCACCAATCGAACTGACTGCCTCATCTACCCTCCTCTGCCTCCTAACCCTTCTGCTGTCCCTCCATGTAACACCACTCCTCCAGCATCAGCCGCTGATTCAGGCACCATCATCAAACCCATTCTATCATGTCCCTCATCAACTGAACAGCCTTCTACTCATGTCCATTCTTTCCATGTTCCTAAACATACAGATTCCCCCTTGGCTAATCCCACCTTCATTTTTCCTTCACAAGCTGTCACTGCCTCCTCTGGTAAACTGTTGTCATCGGTCACGCTGCGCAGTCCTGCCCTCAACCCAGCTCTTGCTCCCCGGCTACCCGCATGTATCAATCTTGCAATCAATGCCAATAGTGGATGTAAAGATAATTACAACTTGCCTACAGCTACGCTCAACCCCAAACAAAACGCTACACCACTGGCTCCCCCCCTCCAAATTGGCTCTGACATTTTACCTCTCTTGAAGGTCACCTTCTCCCCTACATCCGATTCTGCCCCTTGTCCCCCCTCAAAATCTTCCAACGTCGTTGTGTCAGCGGAGGTGCGTCAGAGAATAAAGGAGCTTCTATCAAAGAACAGTCATGGTCTGTGGGCCCATGCTTTGCCCAAACTCTTTATGGACACTTACAAGGTGCCATTCCCCGACCATATTCTGGATAACCTGTCCCTCTTGCTGGATATATGCACTGTGGAGTATCCCATACCACACAACAAAAAGAAGGTAAGTGAATGAGGTGCCACAGCCTTTACCAGAGTTAACACATTGTGCAAAAGGGCTGCAACAGCTTTAGTTTCATTATTGTTTAGTCTGCTGATTATTCACACAATGTATCTTTTACTTTTTGAAATTGTAAAACACTAAACGTCAAAAAATTCCCAGAGGCAGTGACACCCTGAAATTGCTTCTTTGGTCCAACCAACATTCCAAAACCCAAAGACTCTCATCTACAATCATAAATGAGAAATGGAAAGGACTTGACTAATCATTGCAGCTCTTATGTAAAAGTCAAGTTAATTTAGTCTTTAAGAGTATAATTAAGTTACCTCAGAGGATCTTTTTCTTTTTGTCATCCACATAGTTAATGTGAGGATAAAAAAAGTTGGAATGGTGATTGGTGTGGGGAAGAGAAAACACATTCTCAATTCCAATATTTGTAAAAATGATTTCTTCCCTTGCGTTAACTCTATTTCTACAGGGAGCCAAGGGACAATCCTTGTTGAATGTCTATTTGTGTTTAAATACTTGTATTTATTAATGTGTTTGTCGCTTATTCTCTGTCCTGTGGTCAGGCCATCCTGTACATCTACAACACAGCCGACATGGAAGCCACAGACAGCCAGCAGTGCAGTCGCCATCCCCTTCCTTCTGGTCTGGAGGTCGTGGGTGCTGTGATGCCTCCTCCTCTGAATCCTCCATCAGAGCAGTACCCCTCTGTGCTGATTACTGATGCCAAGAGCAGCAATACTGTTACCATAAGGTGAGGTCCACATTATTGTTAGACATAAATGTAATAGTCCCTGAAGCTGGAAGCGGTATTATTTTTAACAGAAGTACTGGAACAGAAGAGTTGTTCACCTGCTAAAAAAAAAAAAAAAAAACTCAAAGCTTTGTGAGGAATGAAATATGAGCAACCGCTCACATTTGATTTACTAATGCTACATCTAGGTTATGTTGTTGGAAGACTGATATGCACAGATTGAGAAAAGCTGAAAAGAATGCGTGTCTGTCCGTGCAGGTATGTAGGTGAGAGCTACTCCAACGCCCAGGAGGCCATGGAGGAAGCCATGCACTCCTTCTACAGCCAGAGCTCTTCACACCACACCCGGTCTAACCCTGTGGTTGGTCAGCTGGTAGCAGTTAGAGGAGAGGACGGAGACGAGCTTGCCAGAGCTCAGGTCATGGAGGTTATGGGCCGTGACAAGGTCAAGGTAATTTGTCTAGTTAGTTAGTTAGTTAGTTAGTTAGTTTGTAGACCTGCTCGATTTTTGTCTTCTTTGTTAAGCGTCTTTGAGTATTCAGAAAAGCACTTTATAAGTCCAATTTATTAGCATTGTGAAACGACTTTTGTTGAGAATTGGCGCTATAGGAATAAAGATTGAATTTCAAACAGATTCATCTTTTTAAGCATTATGGTTCTGTGTTTTTGTATAAAGGAACTGTTTGTCTGTGTGTTTGCCAGGTATACTATTTAGACCACGGCTTCTCTGTGGAAACCAGTGGGACTAATCTGCTGGAGCTGCACCAGGACTTCTTGTCACTGCCATTTCAGGCTACTAATGTTAGACTTGCAGGTACAGACTTTTTCTAATGTAACTCGCGAAAGATGTCACAACAGAACAAGCAAAATGTTTACATTGCCAAGTGGACATACAACATGAGTCAGGGGTCACTAATAGCCCTGATTCTCTTGTCCTTCCTCTCCCTCATCCCACGTCTTCCCACCCGTCCGCCTTTACCTTCCTTACTTCCCAGGTCTAGAGGCGTTTAGCTCCCATCCGTTGGTGCTTTCCTCCTTGGACAAGTTGGCAGTTGGAAAGATCCTGCTGATGGAGGCATTAGAGCCATGTCGGCAGGGAGAGACGCCTGTGGTAGTGATGTATGACACTTCTCAGGATGATGACGTCAACATCAACTCCACCTGCCTGAAGGCACTCCAGGACAAGACCATGAACAACCCTCTGACTGTAAGAATGGTGGCGCCAACTACATGTGTAGTGTGATGCATGTATGAAGCCAATAAAATGCCAGTGGCACTTTCTCCTGTTTTTAAGTTGCCTGTGCTGTACTGGTGAGTGGTGCTGTTGTACTGTTCTCATGTTGGTGTATTGTGTCTGACAGTAAGCACAAGTAGTTGTGTTCCCTTGTACCTAAAACCAGCAGATTGTGAGGTCTTCACAATCATCCCTCTCCCCGTTTTTATCTAACATGAATCTTTCTGTTGCTTCTAGGTGAATGCCACCTATCAGGACGTGTGTGTCACAGATGTGTGTGCAGATGGTATCATCCACTGTCAGCTGCCCTCCAGAGGAGCCGCAAGACTCAGCAAGTTGTTGGAGGAAACAGAGGCAATCTTCGCCTCCCAGGTAGAAAAGACTTTAGGAGTTCATGAATATCTCCATTTTGCCTGAGTACTAACAGGCAGGCTGCCTAAAATAACAGCTTCAAAATCATGTTGGTGGGACAGTGTCTTGTAATAGGATGAATGGTGTCTCTGTCTCAGCCACACCGTCCCCCATCACTTGTTTCTGCACTATAGCTTCTGTCAGATGGAAGGATCACAGCGTTACAGACATGTTTACTTCAACATACAAGTTTTCAACACGTAACATTGTTATGATGTAATGAGATGTGGTTGTTGTTATCGCCTACATTATGTCTGACAAATTGTTACAGACCTGGGATCTGTATTTACGACAAAACTTTGGGAGGCACAAAATCACATAATGTTGCTTTAACATTGTTGTACAAATTGTCAAGGTTTACAGTGATGTAAATTATATTGTTTTATAACTGTAGGTTTAAAGTTCACCTAAATATCACTTTTAAAGTATTTGGTTTATGCTTAAAAAGTCAGACATGTAGGTTGGGCTCTGCACCTTGTTCCTAAGAGCTGAGCTTGTGTTGACAGAGGCAGGCAAACAATGCTTTACAGTCATTGAGATTTGATCTGATAAAAACAGGGATAACTTTATCCAAATATTTAGAGCAATACTAAACCCAGACTGCGTCGCAAGCAAAACACTGTTGCCGTAAGTCTCTGAAACCTTTTGAGCATGATGCAGTTGATGCTATAACCCGATCAAAAATGTTAAAATAGGTATTTTGCAATTGATGGGATGATCAGCAGCTGCCTGCTGATATCCCTGAAAGGTGATGTTAAGTAGAAATCACTGTGATTCCAAATGCAATCATGTCCTCCTTGATCTCTCTCACTCTGGCTGTCCACACACTTCTGGTTACTTTGACCTCTCCCCAGTCGATGCTGTGAACAGTATTGCTGTTGTTTATGACCTGTCTTTATTTTCTTTTTGTAGTTTTCATAATTAGTAATTGCTCCTTCCAGGTGACTTCTGAGTCCCTGGTGTCTAGACCCTTCAGTGGCAAGTTCTGTCTAGCCCGCTACAAAGGAAAGTGGTCCAGAGCGGAGGTAAGAACAAAGTCATTAAAATGTATTTCCTTTTAAAAGCTTAAAATTAAAAGCCTAAAATACATTTGGACAGGGTTGGGATATAGTTTTTTTTGAGCAAACAGTTTCAAGTCGAATATCTTTGGCACCCACCCACTCACATGTTGTTGCTCTTGTTTTCAGATCACCACCATGTACGGCAACAGAGTGATGGAGATCCTCTTCATTGACTGGGGTGTTCCAGCAACTGTAGAGGCCACAGCTCTCAGAGAGTTCCCCCCTCTTCTCCTCCAAAAATTTGTCATCATCCCACCACAGGTCAGTTGTTTGTGTGTGTTCCTGTTGTGGGAGTAGATGCACCTTATTCAACCAGTTCAGTTGATGGAGAAGTATCCTTTGTTCTTTTCATGGATCTATGGTACTTCAACAATGTTTTATGTTTTTTTTAACCTGTGTCCCCATGTTTTTGTTGCTTTCTTCAGGCTACCAAATGTCGCCTGGCTGAACTTGCTGTTCCACAGGGAGACTGGAGCCCAGAGGCGGTTCTGTGGGTAAAGGAGGTTGTCCTGCGCTCTGAAGACTGTAAAATGAAGGTAACATACGGTTAACACATCTGAATTACTTATACAAACTTATTTTTGTCCTGCATTTGTATTTCCCACAGTGATTACTGCCACAGCACAAACATGCAACAAATAAAGCAGGAAAAAAAACTCAGTGGCCACTTTCTCAGTTACACTTCTCCTCCGATTAATGCAAATATCTGGCATTCATGGGGCAACCACTCTACATAAAAATGACATGGTAGAGAGAGATTCAGTAGTTGTTCAGACAAAAAACCTGAATTAGGAACAAAATGTAATTTAAGTTTAATGCTCTCACGTCAACATGGAGCGGAATCTCTCAAGGATCTTTGTTGCACCTTGTGGAATCCATGCCATGAAGAATTTAGCCTGTTCTGGGGGCAAATGGGGAGTAGCCTGTATTAAAAAAGTGTACCTAATAAAGTGGCCACTCAGTGCATGTTGATTATAAAGGCTTGACTATTTGAAGCATACTGACAGGGAGTGTGGTGCAGCAGCAGTTTTGTTGATGTAATGCCAAATATCCCAAATATAAACACTGCAAATCAAGCTTAAGAGTACGGCCTTGTTAGAGAACAGCGTGAAACAATCTTAACGGCCTCAAGGTCACTCTAAGTTTGTGTACATGTGCCTTTTTTGTTTTTTCTCAATTTCTTCCCCGTTTGAGATTTTGAAATTGGAGCCGCACAAAGGGGACTGGCTGGTCTATATGTACCTGTTCATCGGCACTGACAGTCAGCAGCTGGAGAAGAGCATCAACTATCAGCTTGCTCAGTCAGAGCTGTGGCACAAACTCACAACACGGAACAACAACAACACTATCACCAGCAGCAACAGCAGCATGGATACAGGTATAACTACACATCTGACAGAAAGTGCCATTTGGGGCTGTTTCCAACAACAATCAGCATTTGCATATGTAAACAAGTCTGGTCAAACCGAAGAGCTTTATGGGGTTTATGTATCGTGCTAACTCTGCATTAATTGTTTTGCATAACTGTTTTTCCACGTTTCTAGCTCACAGTGCTCTGATGGAAAGGTTGACTCTTGGCAGCCTGTCTGGGCAACCTGTTGACAGAGCAGGAAGCTCACCTCTACCAGAAACGACCATCAAAACGGCAATGCAGCCACTTCCGCTGCCTCCCCCGCTTGAGCTCCCCCAGGTATGTGGTCTTGGACAAACTTTCTCTAGTGGCCCACTTATGTACGTATGTATGTATATATGTATGTCGTGGTCTGTCTTCACACATAGTATGATTCATTATTGGGAATTTTTGCATAAAATCTAAGCAACATTTTGTGTTTAGTTTGGTTGTCACGCTAAGCCTTTCTACACAGCGACGCTGCATTAACTCCAGAGCAGTGGTTCGTCAATTCTCCACCAAAGGTGATTCACACAGAGCGAAGCATCTCCGCCTTTCCGTCTGTAATTCACACAGAAAGCCGGTGCTACGGCTCCTAATGAGGCGTGACGCTACATGTCATGATGACGTTGGTGTGTTTTCAAGGTGTTTCCCCGGTGTCCCAATGTCAATCTAAATGGATGCTGTTATAATGTGTTGTGACTGAGATCCTGACCCACCAAACATCTTGGAAAGTGACGAAGATAAGTTTTTTGCGCTAAATTATATAATTAGGCTACGTAATTGCCATCAGTAAACTGGAAGCTGTCTGACTCGCTTGCGGGGATGGAGGCTGTTTTCTGAAGTCTGAAGCCTTGGTCTGGAGGGCTGACCGTCGCAGTGATTTATTTTCATCACAAACACTTGGTGAGTTAAAGTTTTTTGCCGGTGACAGGCACTGTTTTTCGGGCAGAAATGTGACGAAGAGTCGGTAGGACGGGCGGGAGGACAGACAGGAGGACGGATGTTCTCCACGTACAGCTGTGCTATTTTTTTCCCTCATAAGTTGCCAAAGACAGTTAGTACGTTTTGTTTGGTATTGTAAAGTTGCTTTGTGGGACATTTCTCTATTAAGTTGAGTGAAGGACCTGTGTAGTTAACCAACCATCCATTCCACATGCCCCGTTCCGCGGCGCCGGCTTATCCATTCACACTGGTTCGGTTCTCCAATAATATGGCCCTGATACTACCTCCAGAAGCAGATCAGCGGCGGAGTGAAATTTCACCCCTCGTCACATCTGAAACTTTCACACAAAGGAGGGTGCAGAAAATTGGTGCAGGATCCCCGCATGCAAATAGCAGTATGTATTAACAGTCAGCAGATGTATATTAACTATATTTACATGTCTTCACTCTCACCAGACTACTGGTAAGCAAGTTAGGGAACAATTAACACAATGACACTGGACCACACTCGACATGTATTTTGATGATAGAATAATTGTGCGCACAGAGGAAGAAAAAAACCTTAGTCATTAGCCAAACAGAAATGGATATTCAACACAGCCTTTCATAAACGTCATCCTCCTCCTTCTTCTTCCAGCCCGGTCAGAACATGGATGTCTTCGTGCCAGTGGCCTGCCACCCTGGTCACTTTGTGCTGCAGCAATGGCAGGATCTGCATAAACTGGTTGTGTTAATGGGGGAGATGATCCTCTATTATAACCAGACGTGGAAGACCAACACCGCCACAGATGTGAAGAAAGGAGAGGTCTACGCTGCCAAAATAGACAAGAAGTAGGTGATCAGTGTGTTTACACCTGACGCAGATCTGCCACATAGCTTACCTACTATATTGCTTCATCGGGGACATTATGTAATCATGCAAACATCTTTTATATTACGGTGACCAAAAGAAGTCAAAAACAACACGATAGAAATCTCATAATTAAACCACAAGGGCTCTTCAACAGTAGATGGTCTGATGAGCTATTGGAGCATTTTGCTGTGTAACTTTATATCAAGGAACGTTTTAACAGCATAATGCTATAAATATAAATTAATATCTTGCTTATCCTTGATTGCCCATTCACTAGTTGCAGATATCTCAGAAATTACAGGTGATAATCTGTCTATTCTGTGTTGATTAATAGAATGTAAAAAAAGTACAATGCGGTTTAACTTTTGCCGGCTCCTGTGTAGCTGGCACCGTGTGCAGGT
This sequence comes from Diplodus sargus, assembly GCA_903131615.1. Classification (NCBI taxonomy): domain Eukaryota; kingdom Metazoa; phylum Chordata; class Actinopteri; order Spariformes; family Sparidae; genus Diplodus; species Diplodus sargus. Next base: position 208,350 of record CAEMYA010000141.1, on the reverse strand, counting down.
GAAGGGGATTCTGACCAATGGATTGGTTTCTGTCTACGAGTTGGACCATGGAAAACATGAGCTGGTCCAAAGATCTCTGCTCCAGCCCCTGATAGAGGAGTTCAGACAGCTGCCCTTCCAGGCTATCTCTGCGCAACTGGCAGGTGAGTTGGATTACAATTCTGTTTCAGTAAAATGAAACACATAAAGGCAACGTAATGTTTGATAACACAAGGTGGAGCACTGATACCCTCTCCTGTTGGTTCCACAGGTATGAAGCAGCAACAGTGGACAGAGGAAGCCTCCATGTTGTTCAGGAACCATGTGGAGAATCATGCACTGGTGGCCCAGGTGGAGAGTGTGCAAGAGCTGTCAGAGGTCAAAGGCGAGCTGTGGGAGCGCAGGCTGACAGTTTACCTGGTGGACACTACAGTGGAAGCCAGGGACCTTTGGATTCACAGCATCATTGCTGACATCAGCAGTGACTTGTCTTCAGCAGCTTAGGATGGGTGTTGGGAAATGAACCATCAAGCTGACTCTGGGACTTCATGCTGACCTCCCAAAATTGTATTTTGGAACCAACAGCAGTCTGAATCTTTTCATTTTCTAACTATGGGGAAAGTGCTCAGTGAAGTGGAGGCCAAAAGCCACTTCCTTTTAGGTAATCATTTTGAAACGACACAGCTTCATCCCACTTTCATCAGCATTCCCTTTGGTCCTTCAAGTTAAGTAATCTGTTTGTTGCATGGTTTGTTGTGTGTGTTATTCAATTCTATTCCTTCATATTATTTGTTTCATTTGTGCTTTATGCATGCAGTGGTTTGTCTCATTTTACGTTTACTGTTGTGTATAAAAGTTTTGACATGAATCGGACTTAACTGCATCTGCATTAATCTACAGCTGTTAAAACACCACTGATGGGAACACCTTGGTTAATATTATCCTGTGTTATTTGACTGAAAAGAATAAGTTGTAATATTTCTAGTGTTTGTTTCAAATTAAAAGCTGTTGACAAAGAATTCCTCTATTAAAACATATAGCCAAAGCAAAAGGGTGTACTTCGTCTCAAGGTTTTCATTATGTTGATGGCTGCCGTTTTTCTGAAAGTGTGAGCTGGTATCTCAGGACAAACCCCCAAATGGTTTTTAATTAATTTGTTTGGTTACCTGAACACCAAATGTGCGGTCGAGTAGAAAATAAGAAATCGGTGTATAACCCACCAGTAGTAAATGTTTGTTGAATGAGCTATGTCACTTGACACACTGTGACCTTCCTTCTGTCTTTGTAAGCACATTTCAATTTTATTTTAATAGAAAATGTAGTATCCATTATCTAATATAAACAGTGATTTTTGCTGTATAGCTTAGTTTTTTTTCCACTTGTGTTTGCAACACAAACATGGTTCATGGCTGAAGAGCAGACACAAGTGGATGGTTGTGTAACTTACAGCTGTGAGACATCTGACCAGTGGTCGAATGAAAACGACTAGATTGACTTCAGCACTGTATTTAACTATTTACACATTCAACTACATTTCAGAGGGAAATATCGTACTTTTTATCACCACATTAACTTGACCCTTCTAGGACTAGTTATTCATGCTTCATATTAAGATTTTACAATCAAGAGAGGTGAATCACTCATAATTTTGACTTTTTGTCTCAAAAATTCTAGCTTTTGTTCTGTGATTTTAATCAAGTCTAAGTTTTCATAAATGTGTTTTGCTGGCCAACGTTAGTATTTCACCTCCACCACTGCATTCAACACCTGCGTCATCAACCAGTGAGTCAAAACTACACTTGGGTGCATTAAAACCTTAGCATTTATGAGACGGAAGTGCTGTCCGATAATGGATGTGGTTGCACTTGGTGACATCACTGGAGTGACAGGGCAGCCGTGTTGGGGGGAGGACGAGGAGGGTGGTGAGGAGGAGGAGGAGGAGGAGGATCTCTCCCCATAAGTTTACTTTGCCCTTTGCGGGAGATGAGATTCAGCCTCCACACAAACCCGCTGCGAGCGAGACGACCAGGGACGGGGGAGGAAACTCGGTGAGCGCGCTGAAAGCTGCTGAATTCAGGATTATCTGCGGGTCATGGACGGTTTCGTGTAGCGCAAGTTTTTGTGCGGATTCCCGGCTTGTGCGGCCGCAGCAGAGCGGACCGCGCAGTGCGACTCCAGGCGGCTCTGAAGGAAACCATATCTGGTCAAAGTATTCGTTGCTGTCACCCAGCGGGACCGTCCGGCTATAAATAGCGCCGGAGGAGGTACGGAAATACATGCAGACTTTATACTGCGGGCTGTAAAACAGGCAAATTAGAGGCGATCACACAGCAGCGGGATGATAATGTACAGGACAACACTTTTTAAATTACTTTGCGAAACTAGGGTTCAGTTTAAGTCACTGAGAATACTGTGGGCCTCTCCAGGAATACAGGGATAGTTTTTGTGTGTGTGTGTGTGTGTGTGTGTGTGTGTGTGTGTTTTCTGTATAAATGACACTGTTGCTGGATTGTTTTATTGGCTGCTGTGATGCAAACTGCAGGTCCCCCACACCAAAGTCCTGCACAGCTGGTGGTTACAACTCATACACTGTGAAATATCTCCATTCACTAAGTGTACATTAACTGGGCCTGTTCTACCTCTTAGGATTCATATCTGCCTATTGCTCCAACTTCAGTTAAAGTTTATTTTAGATTGAAGTTCAGATCTTGACAGTGGGAGAGGATAAAACCAGCTCGGATGATATGGATTTCATTCAACTAGTGTTTTGGGATGCAGCAGTTGTCTGCCGACACGTCAGATGTCGGTTCCTCTGTCACCTACACACATCACTGTAGGGGAGATGGAGCCTTGTAAACCTTTGCTACATGGTAAAGTGATGGTTTTCCTCTCAGTCATGTGTAGCCTAGTCCTGCAGAGTCTCTACAGAAGCTAAGTCTCCGTCTTTGTCACTAACTCACTGTCGCTCACTGTCTCACCACCTGGAACATCGTCCATCAGTCTGTTCTTCATCTCTTGGACCGGTAATGTTTCATATCAGTTTCTAGACATCTGGTTAGTGAAGTGATACACATGTGACACTTTGACCTCTGCAGAATGCGCAAATGACCTGACCTCAGATCCAAGGCAGCATATCAGCTGTGGGCGCCTCATTGCACACCTCATGATATACAACACACTTGAATTTGGTAGGAAGAGACAATGTCTGACAATGACGCGTTTGATCGTGGCCTATTGGACATATTACAGTAGGATATGTTGAATAGAGACTTTCTGGAGTGTACTATTCTATTTTGGTATCTGTGTGCTGTATCAGTGTCAGGTGGAAGCCCTCGTTACTGTCACAGCAGAATCAGTCCTGAACCTTTCTGTGCCACGCATGGGGCAGAGCACAGTAGACCAGTTGCCTGTCAGCTGTTTTCTTCTGGGTCATTTGTGCAATTCTAACAACTGCAATGCTGCAAAATAGCTCAGACGGACATCGTGCACATGTCACAATGAGGCCTGACTTCCTGTATCACTGAGGATAGATGGCATAAAGTCTGATGGAGGCTGTATATACACCTTTTCTTGTGGAAGATTGTGGTCATTTTTTTGTTACCAGGAGGTAAACGATTATTATTTGACCCATCATCTGGTTAGAATTCAAAGGTTTACCACATTTCATATGTTTTTGCTACAGCAGACCATATTCACACGGCGACCATTTTTCTCTGGCAGTACTCTCAGGGTGGGATGCTCAAATGTTGTACTGCTGAGTTAAAGGTTGCATGTCCTATAAACGTAAGGAATCTGACACATTTCTCTTATTTCACCACTTCCCCCACTGATTTACCAGCAACTGGGAAGACAGTGGAAAGTGAGCATCAGGAGGGACATCAGGCCATATTTCAAAGCAAAACAACACATTTAACTTGATAACCAATTAGCTTCTGTTGAACAACAGCTAACGTTGGCGTTCAACCGCGCCCGAGCTCTCATTACTTTTTGATAGTGTTGCACGAAACACAACCGGAAAGCTGTTCATCAATTCTAAAATGGTAAAAGGCAGCAACACATCTTGGACACGTTTATTGAAGCCTATTAAGGGGAAACGTCACTGGATGTAAACAGTAGTATTGGCTAGGAAAGCGGCTGAATGCTAACGTAAGCTAATGGGTTATCAAATGTATTTATCTTGAAAAACAGCCTGAAGGCCCCGCAGATTTTCACTGTTGATCAACTGTTCAGTTGCTGATATGATTGATATTTGTCTGATTCCAGTTATTTACACAACATGCAACCCAGAAAACATCAGAACAGCATTATACCAGCATTCAAGCTCGCGACCCTGAGCGTGACGTAGTACAACGGTCGTCATGTGAAGGCCGGATTTGGAGTTTGTAACATTCATTCATTCATTTAGATCCATGATTAGATTTTTGTCACACTGTCATTTTTGTCTCAGCCAATACAGATATGACTACCGAAAATTTCACATCTGCGTGTTTCATAAAAGAAGTCCATAATCCGTAGTTTTTCTCACTTCATTATGTTTGTATTCGTACGTGTCTCTGTGAGGCACTTCCTTTGTTTAAGCATGTACACGTGTTGAGGAAAGTGGGCCGCCTGGTTCAAGCCCCTACATTAACTGAGTTTGATTTAGGATTAGAGAAGACGGCAGCATATCTCGGACTTTGCCAAACGTACTAAACTTGAAGCGAAACATTCACACTCACCGTACATTTCGTGTTTAAGCTGTTTCAAGACAGGAAGTCACCCGCTGGAGCATCCCAAAGTCCACAGCCGTGCTCTCCGCGTTCCTTACGTGCTGATTTATTGGCTGTGAGAGTTTTTTCGGGCGACTCCGAGAGCACGTGTGAGTTTTTCAGAGATTTATGTGTATTTCAGGGCTGAAAAACTTCTCTAGAGTTTATGTTTGAAATCGAACTGGAAGATTTACAAAGAAGTTGCCGTTAAAGCACTTTGCTGGACAGGAGTCGCTGAAATGTGTGATTTGGGGCTCAGAACAGATCATTTAAATTGCGTCTGTGCCGAGGCCAGTCGCCCTGCAGCGTCAGTTTGGAGGTTTTAAACACATCCGACTTGATTAATGATCCTGTATCGGTGCTGCTATTCTTGGAGGTTTGAGGACTGGACGAGCCTGGTTTAGAGGTCAAGGGTCAAGTCAAGTGTTTATGACTTTACAGGGTACATACTGACTCAGGTCGTCCAAAGCTGTCTCTCCTTTCTGCCCAATAAATGTCCTCCAATGAAGCAGAAGAAACGTTATAAATACAGGCGCGGGTCTGTTTGATATCATGAGGGCTGGTCGGCCTGTACTTCCAACAGACTTGCAGCGTTCTTTGGAGTTCAGCCCAGTTCTTCGTCTTTGGTTTTGGAAACATGTCTTGTCATGAAGCTTAGAGAAAGCAGAGCAAAAGAACGGCACGCTTGACCCCACCTTTTAGGAGGTTGTCCCAAACACACTTGCTGACATGCTTACGATCAAGAAGAAACATTTGCACTTAACGATTGCGCTTATTAGAGTTTATAAGCCTCTCTGCTGCCTAATTTGAGGACATGCGCACCCTTTGATGCAGGCTCAGCGAAGTTATAATTAGTGTTGTCATGTGGACGTCTATCAGCAGCAGCTCACCACACATTTCAAACCCCTGACCCATAGTTGTGAGGAACCAGGGCTTAGAGACGGCGTGCATGCCGAGCCGTGTGGTGCCTTGACCCACAAATGTTGGGCTGCAGCTCATCCGTCACCAGTCATCTGGTGCTTCAGCCAAGACTCTCGTTATATGTGGAATTAGAGACGTTAAAACAGTTTGTCCACACTGTCAGAGAAGGAAACTAGAGAAAAAAAACATTTCCGGACAAGATACAGAGACACTTTTCTGTCGAGAAACAAAGCAGAGCTGCGCGTCTTACAGGGATTCATGGTGGAGAGTTTGGACAGAACAGGTTTAATGTCAAAGTGCTGTTAAAAGCTCATCTGCTGTTAGAGTGATATGAAAAGAACCTTTTTTTTCATAGACTTTTTCATAGACAGCAAGTCACACTCACATTTTCACGACACCACCTACCAACAGCTTTGTATAGGCTTCAAGTATCACTCTTCAAATTAAGTATTAAATGAGGCAAACACCAGAGAACCACCACCTCTGTTTCACAGCAAGAATCAAGTCAGTTAATAATGTCGTACAAATTCAGTTTGCACATTCAATTTGCCTTCCATCTTAATTAAGTGTTCTAATTTTTTATAGCAGAGAATGGCTGTAGGTGCAGTTATTTTTTTTTAAAGGTACAACTTATACTCAAAACAAATGGCCGGGCAGCACATGAGAGGAACCGCTAGCTGCTGCCAACTCTAACTGCCACTAGCTAGTTCGCTAAGTTAATGGACCAGAATGGGCCGGGGCTAGCTGGTTAGCATGCTAAACATGCTTTGCAGCGCAATACATAGACGTCACAATGTGAAAAACTGTTATTCCCTCATATTTTGTTGATACCTTTTTATACATTTTGTGTTTCAGCCAATTTTCTTACATATTTCACCTTTATCTCGAGATAATGTGATAAATTAAACCTTGTAATGAGCAGAGCAGCTTTTTTTAATCAGAGATAACGTCATAATCTTCTCTTAATCTTGAAATAACGGCTGCTCTCCACCGATAAATATCCAGAACACTGAACCACAGCACACATTATGTCATAACTTATGGAAACAGCTAGCTCCGTCTGAAGGTCACTAACGTGAAATAATATTTGTTTATTCTGAGTCAAAACTAAAGGTAAAATATAGCAATTGACTGTTGTACAGGTCCTGGGAGGTGGTTTCTGTTAACTTCGGATAGAGCCAGACTAGTCTGTTTCCCTGTTTTTGGTCTTTATGCTCAGCTAAGCTAAATGGCTGCTAGCTGTAGCTTCATATGTACAAATAAGAGAGTGGTAACCTATCGGTCTTCTCTACTTGAAGCAAAAAAAAAAAAGAATAAATGTACTGAAGTGTCACACTATTCCTTTAAGACCAGCTACCCTGAAGAAACCCACGAGGTGTGGTTAAAATGACACTAGTTGCCTTATCAGGAAATGTGGAGCCTGAAATGAATCTTCTCCCGGCTAGCCAAACGCGTCCATGTGCAATTTAAACAGTGGAAGAATGAGAAATGGAAAAATGTCTCTTCAGTGCATCTTCAGTGCATCTTACGCTCTTTCACAAGGACTTCAGACGTGGTGTTTTAATGAGGAGCCGCTTCAAAAATGCAAAAATAGTTGGCATGAAAAATGAAAAACACAGTTTATAACAGGATTATCTTTCCCGGCCTTCAGCAGTCACCCTGTTAGATACTTCGGAGGGAAAAGAAGACAGGAAAAATTAGAAGTAATAGGGAAATATGATGCTTCTCCATAGTTGACTAAGTGTATTGCTTTTTGAATTATGAGAGCCATTAATCTCCCTTCACTCTGTTCCTCCTCCTCCTTCCAGGTTTCTCTGTTTCCCAGGAGCGCTACTGGCACTTGGCTGCCTTTCCTGTTATTTTACCCCTGAGCTGGGGGGTCATTGAGGTGAGTACAGTCAAGTTTTTACGGCAAAGAGCAACATCAACCGACTGATGATGCACGTGATTTTTTTTTCCTTTTGGAAAGTCTTCTTCGCTTTCCTCCGTTCCTTCAAACACATTCGTATTGCTTCATTCCTTTTTATTCACTCTTTCTCCGCTGTTTCCATCCACAGGTATAGATTTTTCCCTGAAAACCCCAGGGTCCTGCAGGCTCCGGATCTCCTGCATTTTTATCTTTTCTCTTTTGGAGGAGTTATTGAGGTGAGGGGCCCATTTAAATACCTCTCAGATCCCTCTGTGTGTTTGTATAGTATACATTTATCTTGGCAGCTCCGACGCATCTCAGGAATGAAAACCTTGCCGAGAAAATACGGGAGATAATTATTTTTGAATTAAAAGTTTGTTTAATTACTGATTATGTTACCTCAAGCAATGTGGTAGTACAAGAAGATGTAAGATTAAGGTCAATATTGAAAATATACTGAAATAAGAAAATGTTGGCAAATAATGTAGAGTTTGTATCCAATTTTTATGTTATTCCATGGGATAAAATCAGTCCAGTCCACTCAATATCAGTGATATTTAATGCCGAGTAAGGTTAACATTTTTCATCCTAGCACTTTTTGCGTGCGTTTGCATGTCGCGCTGAAGTGACGCTCGCCCATGTTTCCAGGTGTGCTGTCCGCCATGTCTGTGATGAGGAAGGAGATGGAGAAGTACAGGGACATAGACGAGGACGAGCTGCTGAAGAAACTGTCGGAGGAAGAGCTGCAGCGATTAGAGGATGAGTTAGAGGAGCTGGATCCGGATGTGAGTTTACAATTTAAATTCCATATGGAGCCGTTTCTGTCACTGTGTTGGTGTCAGTGGAGAGTAATGTGGCCGTATAGGCTTAAACAGAGCCTCATTTTGTAATGTGCTGCACTGAGCTGTGTTTTACTGTGACTACATGTCCACGTGCTCTCATCTAAATCTCTGCTGTTTTAAGCCTGTTTAACTGTTTTAGTGTATTTTAATGCTTGTTGAACATACGCACGAGCAAATGTGTGTAATGTAAATAATGGTCACCGCAGTATTAGTCAGCGGCAGCTGATGGACTGTGCTTTGAGTATTGTGTAGACAAAACCAGCCAATCCAAAGTCTACTAACAGGCAGTTAGTGTGACTGCGCAATGTGACCGTAAGGCAGAGTAGAGTTTATGTCGTCCAGTTGTAATCAAACTGAGATGTGCGAAATGTGTACGACCACTCACCGTCTACATGTGTATGTTCTATGGTAAATTAGATATTTAATGGTAAGTCAATGGGTGAAATCTTGCATTCAAATGAAACTGTCAGTGTTGACCAATAGTAGAAACTTTATCTTTAACTTGTTTTCATGGCAGACATTGTGTGGCCCCGAAAGAGTAACAGATGACAGATCAAGATTCACGTATTATTCCCTGAGAAATTAACAAAAATGTTGAATCTCACAATGTCAAAGACAGTGAGAAAAGATCCTGGATCCGCACCAGAAGTTAATGGGATCTATTCCGGGTCAAGACCCATCCTCCATCCAAGTTTCCTAGAAATTCTTAAGAAGTTTTTGTGTAATCCTGCCGACAAACAAACAAACGGACACAGGTCAACAAAAAATAACCTTCTTGGGAGAGGTTACAAGCAGTCACCTCTTTAACCAGCTGCAAAAGCGATTGGATCGAACAAAAAAAATGATATATGCAGTGTATATTTTAAAGAATGTTAATAGAATATAAGATAAGCAGTTATAGATGTAGACCCTGCATACAGGTGAAGCAAAATCAAGCAAACATGCCAAATGTTGGTGGTTCCAGAGTCTTTTTTTGTCAATCAAAGTGAAAGTGTTTGACGACGTCACCTTTTCATCTGCAGAAAGTTCATTTTGTAGACAATTTATCAGATATAATATCAAATCAATGCAGATAATTCCATAATGAAAATAACCCTCAGTCAAATGCATGAGTGAGGGAGCAGTACTGTTTACTGAAGGCTAAAGTGAAACCGAACCAACAGAGATACATTTGACTTAAGACTGATTTGTAATCACGCTACTTCGTCGTTTACATTTTTCCTGTTTGTATTAAGTGCAGTCTGTGCAAGGCAGAGTCGTGGTGCAACAGTAGATCCAGTGCAACAGTGTTACTTGTGTTTAGTTTCCGTTGCTTTTTATGATGTGTTTATTTCTGCATTTGATGCACCCACTGACAGCTTTGTACCCTCAGTAGTGCATCACGGGTCGAGTTGGTGACAGCAGCTGTAATAGCTTTCTGATGAATGTGTAACTGCTCATAAAGAGACTGGATTCCCCCGCAATGCCAAGGGGATGACAGGAAGGGTATAATGTGCAGGGCTCAGTGTGTGTGTGTGTGTGTTTATTAGGAAGAGAGCGAGAGAGAGAGACTGATGCCCACAGTGAGTGACTAAAGGGACTCCATGACGTAACAGAAGACAGAGTGAGAGGCAGTGCGTGCGTGCTTGCCTTGTTTGTGCCTGTTTATGAGGGTAACCTGTTACACAACTGTTAAGTGCCCCTTCGCTTTGAAACGCACTGAAAACTTCCAGCAAAGCTTCTGACATCAGTTCCAGTAAGTCATTGAAAAAAAACCCAAACCCCGGACCAAAAAAAACAACACGTCTGCCAGCTGTAGCCTGCGGTGATTGTAGTGAGATAAATTTAGTGTCAATCATTAGGAGAACATTTTGTGTTTTTAGTACGGGGAGTGCAGTTTCACAGTCATCCAATGACCAACTACAACTTGGACTGGTTCATACTGTTTACTCTCTCTCGAACACCGCGGTGTCACCCTCGTGGCTGTAACCTGAACTGAGATTAGAGCTCTGATTTATAAAATCTGATTAAGTTCATGAAATATTATTTACCTAGAATTTCTGTAACATTTCTCAAAAAAGTGGATATTTACATAACGGAAAGCTTTACAAATGAGTATTTTAATGAGCATTTCAGTGTCTTTCAGCTCCTTGTTTTGGTTTTACTGCCAGCAGTTGTACTGTTTTGGTTCATCGTCAACTGAATTCTTTCCCAGTTGAAGCAGGCTGCTTTTTTCAACAAAGAGACAAAACATAGTGGAGCTTTTATCAGCTAAAGAGTAGTATGACATTAAACCAAAGCAAAAATGACTGAATAATGAGTGAATATTAGGGATTACATGTTATCACTCCAAAAATGCCACAAATAACTCCAATTAAGTGCAAATTTTGCTCTGTATCAGCGGTAAATATAATATAATATAAATGTGCAAACGAGCAGGCTGTTTTCTAAATTTGATAAGGTAATAATATCAGTTTTATGTTTATGGTTAGGATATATCGGGTTAGTAATGTTAAAGAAACCAGAATAAAATTGATTTTGAAAGTATCCAGCCAAAAAAATCCCTTCGGGCCTCCCTCCAAAGCCGCTTCACTAAGAAGAGCAGGTCTGCTGTCAGAAAACGGGTAAAAGATAAACTTTCCTATCGACTACAATACAAAATGTGCACCGTAAGAGATGATGAGACACACTGACATGACAATATTCCTATAAAAACAACTTTTAAAACGCAGGCTACCAGCTAGCTAGTTAGCTAACGTTAATTGTTTGTTTATTTGTACAAGTCAAATGCTTGGATGGGCTTACGAGAGGCCTGCAACAGCCATAGATACAGGATTTATTAATTTTAGATGTGATGTAAGGATCATTTCAAAATGTATAGCCAACATTGCCTCTACAACTCATTACCTACCCTAGCTTCAACAGTTAGCCTGAGAGATAAGTACAGTTAGAGGGGACACCAGAGAAAGGTAGAGTCTCATGCTGGTAAAAATAACATGCTGGGACTGCCTGTTATCTACAGCAGTGGTGGTGTGTTGTATACGCCTGGCTTTACTATAAATACTCCTGTAAGTCACGTGAAACATTTAAAGACCACTAATGGAAAGGCTGAATGAGACGGGAAGAGATTATTCTTTTACTTCTGAAGAGAATTATGTCAAACCAAACAATCATGTAAATGTGGCCTGAAATTGTTTGGTATACTTCCGAGAAGTATATCGACATAGATATTCTTTTGTTGCTCCAAGAGAGACTGAAGCAAGAGGACTAAGGCTGAGAGCTGAAGAGAGTGAGGGAGACAGAGTTATGAGGAGAAAGAGGCCTCTGAGTGCTGAGAGGGCTGATAAGATATGAAGCTATAAGTAGCACTACTTGTAGGAGCCTGCTTTTTAATGTTGCTTCAGGTTGGAAATAACATGGTGAGCAGCAAAGCTCTGGGAAATGTGTTGGTACATTGATACAGTATAACTCACTTTGCTACAACACAGTAATACTTTGGTTGTTTGGTTTTTTATTTCGCTGAAAGTTGTTGCAAAATTTAATTCAATTAAAACCATATCTGTTCAGTTTTTTATAATTAGCTACACATGTATGTGAAGCCATTTTTTTTATTAACCTACTTTTTCCTTTCACAATTACTATTGAACCTTTCATGTCTTGGTTAATTTAATTTATTTGGTGTGTCGTTATCTTATTTATTGTTATTTAAGTAGATACCTGGCATATCAGTATATAACTGGTGCTCAAAACACATCAGTTTTGTCGTACTGTCCAGTGCTGCAGCTCTGTATCCCCCCTCTGTCTGAGAGCCTCGGTCTGTTCAAGACCCCCTTCCTGAATTCCCAGTCTCTTGTGACTGGCCATCTCGTATGTGCCTGTGCCAGAACCACTCACCGTTGTCGTGTTTGTAGCTTCCAGCTAGCTTCACTCTTACCGTCCACTGGCATGGTCGTTAGGCTTTTAACCTTCAAGATCTTTAACATGCACAAGAACCTATAACAAAAAGAAGGAGAGGAGAAAAAAAAACTAAAAATGTAACAGGTCTCCTTTAAATGTTATCTCATGCATTCTTAACTGTTAATTAATGTTCATGTTAAAAGATTAGTCTGAGTCACAACACACCATGTAAAATCAAAGATTTGTTTCCCCCCCTGACTGGAGTGCTGCTCAAAAAGAGTGTCCGCTCATTGGTACCACTGTCACCTGGTAGATATAAAACAGAGTTATTTATCAGTGCTGTCACTGTAGCAAAGAGGGACTCCTGAAGTAATTTCCCTTCGCTGTTCTGCACTGGTGCTGTAAGGTATTACAGAACTTTACTGTAATAGTGCGACAGAAGAGATACCAATTTACCAAAAAATGTCAACTTTTTTTTCTCCCAGAATACACAGTGCCAGCCCTTTAAACTATGTATTTTTGCGTATTTGTCTAGAATGCATTGTTGCCGGCTGGGATGCGGCAGAAGGACCAGACAAAGAAAGCTCCAACAGGAACGTTTCAGAGAGACAACCTGCTGGCTCACCTGGAGAAACAGGCCAAAGAGAGTCCAGACAAAGAAGACCTGGTGCCCTTCACAGGAGAGAAGAGGGGTAAGAGCTGGTTGTCTCATTGTAAAGATGAGAAGGTGTGGGTCAAAAACTGTGGAGTGAACAGACATTTGATGCTACCACTGTTAAGTTTCCCTCAATATTCTAGATAAGTAAGTTATCCAAGAATGTGAACTGTGGATGCTGGAAAATGTCAAGAAATTAAAAAATACTTACATTTTTTTTAATTAATCATGGGCTAAACTTGGCCACAAACAGCAACAAGTGTCAAGGGAAACCCTAAAGTCATGGAAACCTCAGCTATCAATGAGTTGGATGATTTCTATTTTTTCCCTAAAGGGTGGTCGGTTCCACTACACCAGAACTCTCCAGGCCTTGTGAGGCCGGTCCCAGTCTAGTGTGCACACAGAGGTGTGTGATAGATGGTGAGAAATACCGGGCATCCCTATGAAACTCTAGAAGGTCTCCCTGCTGTCACTCTCATCATCTTCTTCTTTGCCGGTGTCATTACTCCTGTCACGATAACTACCGTTTGTAGGACGATATAGCGTCCCGAAATATTGATGATAAAGGATATTTTTATCTGGGCAGTGTGATGATACAGGTGACTAAAAAAGCCACTCAGCTTTGGGCAAAATCTCCCCTCCGTGCTGCTGGCAGTCTGTGTTTATGTAGGGGTCAAAAAGTGGCTGACTGAAACTTGAGAAGCTGACCACAGCATACATAATGTGAACACACACACACACACACACACACACACACACACACACACACACACAGCAGACGCATCGGTGAGGGCACAAATCTCTGGGTCGTTACAGTCAGACATGGTGACGACAGCCTGTCTGAGGTTATACTCACCTCAGATGGCTCAGCTGTTATGTAAGACAGCTAGTCTGGACAGTGATCTCTGTGTGACTCTTCACTTTGCTTTGTCATTTACATTTGAAACATATTACGCTGTATGGGCTCTATTTTAATGGGAGTCATCTGTCATGGTTTGACGTATTGTGTGTGTGACTACTGGGCTGTGTCCGATGCAGCAGTCAGGTCACAACGGAGTGATTAGTGATGATTTCTTGCAGCCTCAGTTTCAGGGTGACTGTCACACTCTCCTGACTTACTGGGACACTTTAATAGAGCAACGTCATCGGTAATGTTGTTAGTCACACCTGTGCTTTTCCTTCTACGACAAGTCAAGATGTCTGCTGGGCTGGCTCGCAACAGCATGAGATGTCACAGTTTCATATTAGCACGGGGGGCTTCTTCTGGCTGAACAAACGCTCAATTATTATTTCAGCAGTTACTATCCTGAAAGAGGACACGGTAGATTTAATTTGGTAAATGTCATCAGCTGAGGGTTTGACGCTCATGATAGTAGTGCTTGTAGTGTGTGTCTTTGTGTTAAATCTCCTCCTTCATGTTGCAGGGAAAGCCTTTGTGCCTAAAAAGAGGGTGGACCCCATGATAGAGAATGTGACACTGGAGCCGGAGCTGGAAGAGGCCCTGGCCAGTGCTTCTGATGCTGAGCTATGTGATATCGCAGGTAACATACTCACACCGTCCTCACAGAAGATATTGATTTCAGGTCTAATCTCTTTTTCACCAAAATGATGCAAAGCTTTTTAAGTAGTACATGTGTTTTGTGGTCCTGCATCAAAAGCACTTTTACCATAGTTTTAAAGTTGGTGAAGGCCATTTATGATATACTTTAAAAAAGTAGAAAGTGGATATGGAATTAGGGGGATTATGATCTGACTTGTATGTGTTTAATGCTAAAACAACACAGATCAATCTTTGGATTTCTTTGAAAACTAAAAGTTCTAACAAATATGAGGCACAGGAACACGTCAGCACGCTCCCATCAAAGCGTCTGAATGAATGCTCCTTGTATGGATTTGTTAATGACTGTGCAGGTGTCTGATCTATTCTTTATCTTCGCCTTCTCTCACTAATCAGCGTAAACAGCACCATGGGCCTCTTCTTCCCCACATTCATTCATTTTTCCTTAATCCAGATCTTCTTCATTTCCTCTAGCGCTCCCTCCACCTTCCCTCCACCCTCCCCCTTCAACCCTCCATCAGCCCCTCCATCTCTCCTCCATCCCTGCTGGATATCTCTGTTCGCTAGCTGAACACCATCCAGGGTATCTGTTGACTGCACGCAGCGTTTGCATGGAGCAAGTCCGGTCCTCTGTTGTGTTCATGTTGTCGGCTTGTGTTAAGAGACTTCGCTAATGTACATGCATTACACAGGACTTTTCGTGGATTCTCATTTAGTTTTACCTTTGCTAGCATAGCAGAGGTCTGTAGTCAAATGTCTAGAGCAGAAGCTGAAAATTAGAAATAGTTTTGTAGCACAAGACGTCCCTGCAGTTGTCGACGGTACCATGTTAGGAGCAGCATGTGTTCTCCAACTGTTTATGTCTCTGCAAACTGTTCTCATGCCCTCAATGTGTCCCTGACAAACAGATGAGGTGATAATTCTTGCTAAATTGTTCCTTGTAAACTGGGCCCTCAGTGCAGCTGCTCGGACTCAAAGCGTATTTCACACAGCAAGAAAAGGAAAGATGAAATACACCATGAGAAAATGATTTAATACCAGTGAAACTGGTCCTGAATCTGTCCATGCAGCACGAAACTTTTACTTGACGAGAAATTCAGTCTAGAAATAAGTAGCCTCTGATGAATGTTTAAAAGCTTGAAAAAAGTGGACATTGCTATATTTTTGGTCAGATTAATTTGTAAATCGACTCTGCAGACGCTGCCATGCAAGGAGCTGACCTGCTCATCAGAGGTTGCACTCAGAAACAGTGGGGGGCGCCAAATCGCACAAAAAGTCTAGAGGAAGTTGCATGCGATCTTCTAAATAACCCCCAGTGATGTCACCCAGAGGCTAGGTTGCATTGTGGGTAATGTAAGCTCCAGGTTTTGAAAAGAAAGGCGATTGTGTGGAATGAAAAAGGCGACATTTCTGGTTAAGTATCGATTTTTGATCATTTGTTTTTTAAACTGTCTGTAATGCGACCGACAGTGTTACATGAGTAGATCGGTAAACTGCATCGTAGAACCCGGATATTACCCAATATGCAGCCTTTAATGTCTACATTTGGTGAAGCAGTGTGAGTCTCCGCTGCAGGGACACGAGTAGGATTCCTCAAGCTGAAATTCCTCACATACTTGGCATCTAGTTATGATGCAGCAGGTGGAGTATCAGACTGATCTGTAGTCAGCCAGGACATGTTACAACTTTGCAGCGTACAGGTGCTTGATGATAAGGTCAGGTTTGTCTCGCTTGGTATGCTGCAAGTGCTCATGTGCTGTCTGCATTGGCATGGTGGTCCACTGTGTGGCTGTTAACGAGACATTCATGAAATCTGGTGACTCTTTTTCAGCATCTCTCTCTCTCTCTGTTTGGTCCATCCTAATTTAGTCTTCTTGCTGTCTTCCAGCCATCCTGGGTATGCACACCCTGATGAGTAACCAGCAGTACTATGAAGCCCTGGCCAGCAGCACCATAGTCAACAAGCAAGGCCTCAACAGTACGTACGGTACACACACACGCCTGCACGCATGTACCAAATCTTTCATCAAATCCAACTATCAAATCTTTCATTCCTGACCTGTCGTCGCTTGGTTCAATCACAGTTACATTCAGTGCAGCAGTTTTAAAAAAAACAAAACCTAAACAAGTAAAAGTGTCTGAAAATAAAGCAGAGCAGTCAACAAGTTTGAAGAAAAAAATGACCTCATTCAAGAAAAATGTTGAAGCGAGTGGACTTGGACTGGAATCCAGTGAAATGATCTCATGTTGGCAGAATGTTGGTTTATTTGACCAAAGATGATAGGCACAGCCTTGTACAAATAAAGCCGCACTGATCAAAACTAAGTCAATAAGCAGATAAAACTGTACATCGTCCGATCTCCCCTCCAGGAATAACACAGGCAATTTGTCTGTTTATCTTGCATTACACTGTGTAAACTGTATTCTGATATTACTTTTAGCACACACGCACACACACACACACGTGTAAACGAGCCATTGTTTACACTGCACGGTGGCTCAACCTATAGATTCTCTTCCAGCTCTAAACAGAGACGGAGGCAGAACATTTGACTTCCAAATATGACCGTGTCTCATAAAGGGAGGCAGCTATAAACTCCAGTCCTGATACACGGGACAGTACATTAAACGAGTGAACAATGAGCCTTATTTTGTTATTATTTGAGCATTATTTCCAAGATTTTCACCTTTTTCCTTATCTGATACCGCACAGAAATTAAAAATACCGACCATAATGATTTTATGGCTAAATTTCAGATAAACAACATAATTCACTGATGCAAGAAAATAAAACACACATTTATTGCTTCAGTAAACCTGAACAACTTGTATTTTTACATGTTCTGTCACTGCCAACTTTTCAAAGTATACTTTTGGTTTAATATTAATTTCAGTGCAACACCATCCATATCAAGAGACTTTTTTGCCTGGGTTATGTAATCCATCACACTCAACATCACATCTGCTGCTGTGGAAGCATAGTTCTAATATACTTATGTGGTAAAATAGCTTCTTGTGCAGATTAATTGACCAGTCTGTGCTGCATGCTATGATAAACCCCCGTGTTCAAAGTGATGGATTACCTACTGTTAAAAAACCTCTTTAAGGAAACTTGGTCACAGCTTTGTTTGGCAAGGACTGCAGGAAGATGAGTCTAACTGTCCTGATGGTGTCCACTGAAGTACAATATGAATTCTCCTCAAAAAACATGTTTAAATGAGTGTTGTGAGACACAGTAAGGCTAATGTAACAGTAACTGTCTCCTGCGGTACATGAGAGTGTGTGTTGTTCCGATGTGTTACAGGTGTGATCCAGTGCACTCAGTATAAACCAGTCCCCGATGAAGAGCCCAACTCCACTGACGTAGAAGAGACCCTGTCGAGAATAAAGAGGAACGACCCTGACCTGGTGGAGGTCAACCTCAACAACATCAGGGTAAGAGTGTTTGTTTGGTGCATTCACTCCGATAACATTTGGCAGAAGAGCTGATTAAATGATTAAATCATTTTATCCTCATAAAGACTGACAGACAGATATAAACACCTGGTAAAAAACTAATTGACGTTGTCATGGCTGGTATCATACAGAAGTAAAGGCTCCACTCCAAACCAGGCGTTTTCTGGCAGTTCAGGAGCAGTGTTTCCTGTGGGAGAGAGTAATTCCCTTTGCCGTGGACTTTGGGCTTTTTCACATCCCTGACCTTTTACATGCACAGTAATGTCACATAACACAGTAAAGGAAAGACAAAAACCCAGAAAGCATATTATGACCTCTTTAAACACCAGGCCATCAGTTTGAGTTTAATTTAATGGAAAAAGAGATGCAAAGCAGATGAATCCTCTTAACTTTAATCTTTTATAAAAAGATCAAAAGAAAAGTGCATTTTTTTGTGTTTTTTGTTTTTTTGCTGTTCTAAGTGCCTTTCTTTGACGTAATAAGCTGACTTGCACAAGAATTCCAGTGTATCTGTGCAAATGGCAATAAAGATCCGATCTAGCCTCTAATCTCATGGTCATCCCATTAGTGATGAATCCGTCATGTAGATGGGAACTTAAGTGACTCATAACCTTTTCTGATGTTTTGGATCATGAACGATAAATGAAACATAGCACATTACTGATGTTGTGTTTGTCCGTTCCCAGAACATCCCCATCAAGACTCTGAAGGCGTACGCCGAGGCCCTGATGAAGAACACTGTGGTGGAGAGGTTTAGTATCGTAGGAACCAGAAGCAACGACCCCGTAGCCTTTGTGAGTCACCAACGTTTAACACAAAATGCTGCACAGAAGCAGTTTTAGCAGATTTACTGCTCCATTCCTCTGAAACCCAGGTCATACAAGTTAAAATACTACTTATTTTAATGGTTTTGATTAGTTTAATAATTGATCTGTGGTTTGAACTGTTCATAGTAAAATGTTGTTATTGACACTTTTCTACCTTCAATCTTTTAAAGATATAACCTTAAGGACGCTTCATTTAAATGCAACAAATACAAAGAGGGATTATCATATCTTTTTCTGTTATTACCTCAGTTGCATACAAACCCTCTGCCGTTATACACTTTTTTTTAACTATCTAATACGACATTCAGTCTCACATAAACATTTCATATTGATATTCGCCTCATTTTGAACAAGACGCAAATGGCTTCAAGTGACAGTGTGTGTGTCTGTGTGTTTCCTCAGGCCTTGGCAGAGATGTTGAATGTTAACACGACGCTGAAGAGCCTGAACGTCGAGTCCAACTTCATCACAGGGACTGGAATCCTGGCGCTTATAAAGTCCCTGCAGCGAAACACCACACTACAGGAGCTGAAGATAGACAATCAGGTACCAGCTGCACAGAGTGCATGCAGACCCACACACACACACGAACCATGCATGACAGTGTGAGTGTGTCAGGTTGTGTACACGGGCCGTCTTTGCCACTTCAGTCTAATGCACCCCTGATTGTATTGTGACGCGTCATACTGCATAGTTGAACACGTGTGACTCACTGTTTGCTCTTGAGTTCATCTTGTTGAACGATTCTTTTTTCTCTGCCGCACCTTCCATCTTCCTCCTGGCTTCCTTCCTGTGCTGTGGCACTCCAGCTCGCTACCATAATCATCCTCACTTCGACCAGATTTAATTCATCTCTGTATCTCTCCTTGCTTCCCCCTCACTCCCCACTCTCTCCCTGAAATCCAGAGCCAGCCGTTAGGAAACAAGGTGGAGATGGAGATAGCCAGCATGCTGGAGAAGAACACCACGCTGCTGAAGTTTGGATATCACTTCACTCAGCAGGGCCCGCGCCTCCGAGGCTCCAACGCCATGATGAACAACAACGACCTGGGTGGGTTACACACACACACACACGCAGACTCATAAAACAAACGCAGCAATGAGTCGTGGGAACAAACACACACTGTGTTTCCAAAAGAACTGATTGGGGAATATGACATATCTTCATGCACTGATGACAGTTGTAGTACATCATGTATTTGATCTGCCCTGGGGTCAGTTGTATTGTGTCTGGCAGTGTCGGTTGTGCGTCAGTGCTGACACCTTATCTTCACGATAACTCCTCAGGTCCTACTTTAATCAGACCCTTAACAGAGGAGTCAGAGTGATATCATCGGCCGGTAACTCTGTAGTACGGCCAGAAAGCCACAGCCAATCAAAACAGCTGCTTCCTAAGTCATGACATCAGCACCAAGAAAAGACTCTGTGTGCATGAGAGAGGGCAAAACTGAAACTAGTGCATCAGTTCTTGCACTAGGATTTGGTTTAGAAATAGGATTACAAGTACATACTGTTTATGGACTGTGTTGTTTCTAATGGTTTTACAGGCTGCTTGTATTTTGTCACAAACCACCTGATGTTAAATGTTTGTATCATGATGCTTTCCTCCCCCACCGTGAAGCCCGGGTCGTCAGGTCCGAGTCAGACGGCTCCTTCACCCTCACTCTGTCTGTCCCCGAGCTGGAGAGGGCCTTCGGGAAAAAGTTCAAGTCTAAGACTAAGTACAAAAAACCAAACAGGAACAATTCAAACAGCGCTCAGCCTTGCCTTTCTTCTGCCAACACCACCTGGTTCTTTTCCAGACCACCGGAAAGCGCTGCCACCGCCTGCCGAACTCCTCTGACAGTTTCTGTTGCTTCATCACTTTCCTTCTTCATCTTGTAGTCGTCTCCCTGCACTCCGACCGTGGACAATGTCTCCAAAACATAGCTGTTGTTGCTCTTCTCTTCTCTACCCCCAGTTCCTCAAGAAAGTTTAGGAACCTCTGCCCAGCAAACAACAAATCAGACAATATTGAAGTCTTGAACTTCGACCGAATAGGGATTGTGGAATATCTAATAAATCAGAGAACACTCAACTTTTGCTCAACATAAGTAAAAAAATAAAATAAAGTAGTATTTAATTTTGACATACAGAATATAAACAGCGCTTAAGATTAATTTTCCAATTATACTTTCTGCATCACTTTCCCAGTAATAATTTCAGTACAGTTTCTTCTTGGCCTTTTTACTTTTGTTTGATCATTTTCTTCTTATGATCTGCTGTTTCTACTATTCTCGCATCACCTGGAGGCACTCGCCTTCCTCTGCCCCGCCTCTGTCCTGTCTTCTACTCTTGTAAACAAAACTCTTTTACAAAGATGGATTGCTAAGATCGCTGATGGATTGGGCACCTGCCCTGGGACACGAACACTCTCCGTGTTCACTGTGACTGTGATCATTTGATAAATGTACCGTTTACCACTACATGTCAATACATAAAGTGAGACGACAGGTGCCTCAGAGGGCTCCAGAGGGTGCAGCATGAAATCTGATAAATTGTCTTGAGTGACGGTACTTTCAGAAGTTTTCGTTTGGGCTAAAACAGAAGTTCAACAGAATACAAAAATCTGGCTTTGTACAGTTAGATGGACGTGAGCTTACCAGACCTCTGAGCTCAGCCTGCTCCTCATCGCCTCATGAGCTGATCCAGAGACGTGGGGCGAGCGGGAACACACTCAGTTAGCTGCAACCCGCATAAGACTCCCAAGCCTTCGGACAAACTGAGGGCAGTGTTTTTGATAGGGAAGAAGAATGTGTGAAATAAAAACAAAGTTAATCTGCTGTATTGATACATTTTCGTATCAATATCGTATGTCGTACACATTTAAAGGAATACAATTCTAAAACAAGTTAAACCCACAAGATCAAATCTAGTTTTAACTTATTGTCTCAGTGTATATTGTCATTATCTGGTGCACAAACAATACACAGACAGTAGGGGTAAGGAGGGGCTCCGTAGTGGCCCTCGCCTCATTCTTGTCCCAGGGCCCCATATTGGGTCAGTCCAGTCCTGCTCATATCAGTGTCTTACCTTTGTCTTGTGTTTTTTTTTCCCTTCGAGAGCTGCTGTCAGACAAAGTTCTGTAACTTTAACGCTTCTGTCTTACTTTCCTTTAGCTGCCTGTCTTTGCTTTTCTCATGTAAAGCAAATAAGGCCGGCCTTATTTGCTCTGCTTTAGCTATAAAATCATTGTTGACGGTGATGAGGAACCACATTCTTGCATTCAGTAGATCTAATTCTTCTATTTCTCCTTGTCTCCCGTCCTCTGTCCTCTCTTTTCTCCCTCTCCCGTGTCTCCCCTCCACCTTCTCTCCATCTACAGTAAGAAAGAGAAGGCTTGAGGGAGGACCCATCTTCCCCAAGTGTCGGACGAATGTGTAGAAACCAGGGATACTCTCAACCCTCTGTTCCCCTTCTTCGACCCCCCTACCATTTTACCAAACCAAGTGTTGTCCCCCTCTTCTGCCTCACGCCATCGGTGGCCTACCAAGAAGACCACGCCCACCATGTCAGGTTCAATTGTTTTGGGGTTCGGAGTAAATCTCAGAGCTCTTTCTACTTTCCAGACTTAGACTTTAGTAGATATCGAAGGATCAGAACATTGATCTTCTGAGCCTTCAGTGCATGTAGCAGGTGACATCGTTGGTGCTCTGAAGTTTGAATTTTGACCCCGCGGTCCAGGCTTGAACATTCATCTTGAATCCTTTAGTATCTCCTCAAGTGTCTGGATTCCTTAATAAAGGGGGCTGGTTTTGAAAGTTTTACAAATCCCTGTTTCTATTGATGAGTTGAATTCTAATTATTATTATTATTATGCTGTAAATGAGTTGTGCTGTCATTACTGTTGTTCCTCAAAGTTACCAATGTTGGCATACAAGGTATTTTCTACCAATTATACACAAAAAATAATGTCCTTTTTTAATTTGATAAGCCTAAACGAAACCTCAGAGAAATACTGTAATATTGGATTTCACATGAATGTCAAAATCTGATGTTATGGTCTTTTTTTGTATTCGGTCCAAACAGTATTTTAGTGACTGACTGTCCTC
This sequence comes from Diplodus sargus, assembly GCA_903131615.1. Classification (NCBI taxonomy): domain Eukaryota; kingdom Metazoa; phylum Chordata; class Actinopteri; order Spariformes; family Sparidae; genus Diplodus; species Diplodus sargus. Next base: position 185,488 of record CAEMYA010000141.1, on the reverse strand, counting down.
AGATACTAAGCTATACAGACTCGTCAGTAACAGACAGATAGATCTTTAAACCTGGCTACTGTGAGATTTGTCGCTATATACAGAATATATTTATTTGTGACAGACCTGATCGAGAGTCAGAAGCCGTTCAAATACTTGGCCGAACTGGGATTGATGCTGCTGGATCGTGAAAATCGCTTCTGTGAAAATGTCTGCAAACGACAATTTACGCTTTGTTACATTATCCGGCATTTACATAACCAGTCCCTGTGGCGCGGCCCCAGAAATTCTATTTACTTAAAGTAGAAGTAGATAACTTTTCAAACCCCCCACTTAGCAAGCGCTACCGCAAGCTGACTGGCTGCGGTCCAAAGCAGAAAACAACCACAGGAATCCCAATTTTACCTAGAAACCGGGATATCAGTGCAATGAAAAGGGTTAAACATTGGGTTGTGTTAAATGTGGCATTCCATTACCCCGTCTTCCACTGTATTCACATCACGACCCCGCCGTTGTTCAAATCATCTGCACCCTCAAGTGGTGTCCAGTTTGTGCACTAGCTTATTTCGCTATCGTTAGCTGGAAAAAGTTAGCGTTGCCGATGCTAGCTAACATCAGGGCATTACAGTATGTTGGTAGCATACTGTAGAGCTCAGCCATTCTTATGTATTTCTTTACCAAACTGGCAACTACTGAGACTGCTGATCACTGGTGAAAGCACAGAAACCACATGATTGGCTGACAAACTTTGTCAAAAGCTGGAACCAACCATCAGAATTCTCACACAGACATAAACAAAATATATGCTGATGGTGTCATTTTCCCGCCATCTGACTGTGCAATCAGTAGTAACTTCAGAATGATAAGCTGAAGCTAAAAAGTTGTCTTTTGCCACTTGAAATTAGATATTCGACAAATCCACTGTAAAATGTCCAACGAAAACCACCTCGTTATCTAGAACGTATGTGAAAGTAACTTTGAGCATTTGAGGGTTCCCTCACTCTCCACCAGGTCTGGTTTGTTGACTGTTTGTGTTTGTTTATTTTTATCTACTGGAGCTAAGACGTGTGGTTTAATATGAAATGGGTGGTACTGTTGACTTAACTGTGTATAACAGGTTTCACGTTAACGCCTCAATCCAGGTCTGGAGTATTTCAGTAACGCATGGTAGACACAGATTATAAACACAGGAAACCTCTCATGTCTTTACAGCTGTCAGGTTACACGGATGCATTTTCTGTGTGATTCAAACAAATGTTGGCAGACTCTTCACAGTTTCAAAGTGCCTGTTATCTGTGACGGGTCTCAAATCAACCAAAAATGCTGAATCAGAACGTTTTCATCATGTATGAACCTGTTTATGTCCTTGTCAGCGATGATAAACTCTGCTGTACATCTTGCAGCACTTGATGAGATTTTTTTCACGATCAACAGCACAATGAGAAAAAGAGGGGTTAGCTGCTATCTAACGAGGAACTAGAGCTAATATGTTGCTGTCTGAAAATAAAACCGCTCTGGTTAAAACAGCAGGAAATGGTCTGCACTCTTTGTGATGACTGAAAATAAAATTGGTATTTCCTACGAGAAAGTATATAAACTGGCAGTTGCAGACTCGAAGGTAAAGCCTTACTCTCTATGTTTCCTGATACTGAGACTCAGAGATACAATCGACAGCATGTTTAAGGGTTAGTTAACCCGTTTAATGTTATTTAATATCACTGCTTTGTTACTTTCTCATCAGCGCTGTGGGAGTTGTGGATGTAAACATTTGTAAAAAAAAAAAAAAAGTCGCCGAATGCGAAAGGTCAAAGAGGACGAGGACTCCTGCCGCTCACAGTCTGTGTGTGTGTGTCCTGTTCTTCTCCTCTGTCTCGTGTTTTCTGATATTTTAGTGCTTGACTCTGTGTTTCGTTAGGTAGATCACCTCTGTTGGTTGAATTTTTGTTTATGAAATAAATAAAGCTTGAAAGTAACATTTCCACCAGGTCTTTGTTCTTGAACTGATTGCAGTCGGATTGGTTGGATGTTACATCGGTTGCAGTGATGTTGCACGTGAAGACAACAGTGACTCTCTGTGGCAGAATGGAAGAAATACACCAAGGCAGCTCGTCTCGCCCTGTGTTGTTCACTTCAGGGCAACAACAGTGCTGCACCTCTGCTAACTTCTGAATGCATTTCCCTTTAAATGACCTTTTTAAAACAAAAAAAGGTATAGTGCACCTTTCTAGCTACAAACAGTGTTCTGGGATGTTATTTTCCTATGAGGAACAGCTTGTTTATTCACTTATGGGAAAGAGATGTAGTGAGTTAGAGTTTGAGTTTCTTGAGCACACTGGGGAATGATTGATTATCAGCCTGACCCTACCCCCAATATTCAATGTTTTTCTGATTTTTTTTTTTTTTTTTCATCTGATTGCAAATTCTTTTTTTTTTAAATGGAGTTATTTAAAAATGTGCTCATGTGGCTTTGGCACAGGAAGCAATCAGCAAAGCAAGTTATAAGATAAACGTAGTGGAGTAAAAAGTGCAATATTTACCAGCGTCACGTCACAGAGAACAGAGGATGACACGTCTTTAATGTCTGTGAACAAGGTTTTAAGTTTTTATTGAATCTCAGGCAGAAACATACATGATAATCCTTTATTG